>OY757934.1:42523349-42573349 GCA_963585895.1 Sepioteuthis lessoniana
AATAATAATAATAATAATAATAATAATAATAATAATAATAATAATAACTTGTGGTGGATTTTGCTGTTCCAGCGGACCACAAAGTGAAAATACAAGAAAGCGAAATGATACACAAATACCTGGATCTATCTTGAGAGCAGAAAAAGCTGTGAAACATGAAGGTGACAGTGATATCAATTGTTATTGGCGTCATTGTAACTGTCCCCAAAGGCTTGGAAAAGAGACTGAAAGAATTGGAAATCAAAGGTAGAGTCGAAACCTTATATACTACAGTATGTTAAGATCGGCAAAAATACTGAGACCTGATGAAACTTGCCATTACTCAACCTCCTGTAAAAGATCAGCAATACTGATGTGAAAAACTTACCATGGGAGGCCCTACTACTACTACAACGCCGACTACGACCACAATAACAGATTTTAAGATACAAACAGATCACTTAATCTCGGCCAGACAACCAAACCAAGTCAACAAAAAAAATTTATTTTTCACCCCTTCAAAATTTTCACTGGAGTCTGAGAAACAGTAAGTCTCCTCAGGTCTCCACGACACTTCTGAATATTCGAGCTGATTCCAACAATTCTTTGCCAAATGGCTAAATAATGGACAGCGGCCTTGAAATAAGTCACGCTAGTACATTCACTTTTGGTTGGTTAGCTGTTTGGGTTTTATGGTATATCAACCTTTGTAGGTTATTAAATGTCAAATCCGATTTCATACAAGTAATCTGTTCTGTTTCAAACAAATCAGTTTAGCATGAGTACACAGTTTAATTGTCAAAAACATTTCTATTTCAAGCTATTCAGTTCAGTTCTAATTCAATCAATTTAGTTTAATATAAGTATAGATTTTGTTTGCACATAGTTAAATGCCAAAACAGTTCTATTTTAAACAATTCGGTTTACCATACAAAAACAGTTCCATTTCAAACAATTCAGTTTCGCATAAATACGCAGTTTAGTTCTATTTGACGCATAGATAGGACCCTATCCGGTGCTATTACTCTGCGCCAGAGTGGACCTGGGAGCGATGGCAATGACGGGGAGCTTCGCATTTCCCAAAGCTCTAGCATTACTGGAACCTCACCATCAATTTGTTTCATGTTATAATCAGGACACTCGTTGGGGAGAGGTTACTACTCCTCTGCAGAGATGCATTCGGTGTATTCTGCAGTCCCAGCCCCAGCCGATTGGGCAATGCACGGAATTAAATGTAAAAACTGTTTTATTTCTGAAAATTCAGTTTAGCATAAGCATGCAGTTTAAATGTCAAAACAGTTCTATTTTAAACAATTCAGTTAAGCATGAACATGCAGTTTAAATGCAAAAAACAGTAAACTCAAGAAAGCATGCTTTAGTTCTATTTGACCCATAGACAGGACCCTATCAGGTGTTACCACTCCGAGTCAGAGTGAACCTGGTAGCGATGGCAATGAATGGGTACTTCGCATTTCCGAAAACTCCAGCATAACTGGAACCTCACCATCAGATTGTTTAGTGTCATATCCAGGACACTAATAGCCTTGGAAAAGGTATGAACTCCCTTATCCTCTTAAATAACTGGATGGTCTTGATTTATCCTCTGATTTCCAATTCCTCCAGTTTTTTTTCCAAACCTTTGGAAACCGTTCTAAGCGCACCAACTACAATTGGTACCACTGTAATCCACATAATCCAAGTTTTTTTTCAGTTCCTTGGAAAGGTTATGTATTTTTCAATCTTTTCGCTTTCTTTTATTTTCACTCTGTGATCGACTAGAATGACAAAATTCACTAGATAATGATGATATATTTTTTTAATTAAAATATATTAAAATAGTATAAATAATTAAATAATATTAAATAATTAAAACATATATTTTTAATTAAAACTAGTTTTCTGACCAGGATTAGATAATCCGTTTGTATCTTATAATCCCAGAGAATTTTATACAACTCATTATCTATGACGGATTCTCGCTTGTGCATATACCATTTGGTGGTGTGGTTAAATTTTAATCTTTTGCACAATTCCCAGTGGATCACATTTCCCAAACAGTTGTGCTCATCGTTGTACTCCTTTTGAGCTAGTTTGCAGCAGTGGCCTATTATCAGACCAACTGTTTCATTCCTGCTACACTTGCTATTTTGTTGCGAATTATCGTTTTTCACTTTGATAAAATGTGTTTTTTATAGCGTTGATTTGTTTTGGTATTTTGAGAAATTCAGTTTCTCTCTCAGGGTTTCTCTTTTTTTCTCGTGAGTAATCTCGCCAATTTGTCACTTGAAATATCCATACAGCTGTTTTTCTTTCCATTTTTTTCTAGTTTTTGTAGTGTATTCTTTCTCTTTGTTTTCTTTATATACTCTGATCATGTCATCTCTCCGTTATTAAGGCCTTTTGCATAGTCATCAGTTTCCTGATCCTTTGATACATTTTCAGGGCCAAATTTGATTTCTATATCCTGGTTGTATTATTATTATTATTATTATTATTATTATTATTATTATTATTATTATTATTATTAATATTTTACTCATTTGAGAGGGGTTTTTTTATACCAGCGAGAGCTGGTGGTTTTCTACTGGAGTCTGAGTGACAGCAAGTCTCCTCAACTCTCCAGGACTCTTTTCAGTATTCTGGCCGATCTCAACAATGCTGTCGTTTGGATGGTATCCACTTGTCCTCTTATTTCCAATCCCTCCACTCCCTATACCGATTCATTGGTGACTATACCGAGCACATCAAATACATTTGGTATCACCGTCACTTTTATGTTCCATAGATTTTTTAGTTCTCAAACAAGGTCTAGATACTTATCTCTCTTTTCGCTTTCTTTCAGTTTTCAGGCAACTAGTCTAGGAGAAGGAAAACTCTGAATTCAAACCTGTTAAACTCCGATTAAAAATTTACTTTGTGTCATATCCTGCCCGAGCGGAGGGGTTGGGAAATAGGATTATTATTATTATTATTGGATGCTGATTAGATGTGTAAAGAAAGTTTGAAAGAGAATGAAAGTATTTACTGAGAAATTGATGAATGAAACCAAAATATCCTTCTTATAAAGAAAATTCATTAAATAAGTTCACCGGATGAAACAGGATGAGAAATAACAACACTTCAGTTTGAAGAATAATGAATTTGGGTTTAGAATTGTGTCAATCATTTCGGTTTGATAATGGACATTAATGATAGAAATGCAAACAACGGTAAATTGCTGCTAATAAGTCAACTTTTTAAGTCTGAAAAATTCTCTACAAAACCCGAGGTCCACTTATACGACGGTACAAAAATCCAAAACTTTACCCCAGAGTGATCAACCAGTACTTCTAACAATCGATCTACACCACTTACCGTAACTTAAGCTGACTGCTATAAACAATTCCAACTTAAATTGAAAATAATAAAACTATAATACAAATGTTAACGCTATACCACACGCCTTTTCCAACAGCTGATGCACTGACTGTAAACACTAATCGAAACGTCACAGTAACCTACTGTATGTTTTGAGCCGACTTATGTAACAGGTATTGCTTTAACCCGAAATTTTGAATTAAAAACTTCGAGGCTAATTTGTATGACAGGTCGAATTGTACGCCATAATCTACGGTAGATGATATCCTTAAGAACTTTGAGAATCATTCAAGCCCAACAAAAAGACCAGAAATATCACAGAGGATGATATCAATAATTATAATAATTATAATACATGTGGACTCTGTCGTTTCTGATACGAACGGGTTTATTTCTTTCTGTATTCAACCCTTGGCGACACGGGGAGAGAGACATAATGCTATATGCTAACCATACTATGTTGACACCAACTGACTCGGACTCTCACATGGCATTTGCATATATCATTTCACAACGCCTACGACTTCCAATCAACCACGTGTCTGATTCCGCTTATTTGCACAGCTGTGTCCTATTCATAGAAATCTCTGATTGACGACTCAGTCAAGGGTCAATATGTAACGAAACTACAACTGTGCTGGTAATAGTGGGAGCTCTGGGGATGATCAAGGAAAGGATAGATAAACACATGAACAAAATACCTGCCCATATGAAATACAAAAAATTGCACTTTGCGGAGCTGCTCATCACCTTAGAAGAGTACAATCAATGTGACTAGAAAAGCAACTCCTGAAAGTATTGATGGAATATAGAATATATATAATCACTATCTTCCATCGCCCAAGGTCTTGGGTAAATACGCGGTGAAAGATTGTAAGAAACTGAAAATAAAGCGGAAAATTAAATAATAATTATAATTATAGACACGACTGGGAATTGTGCCAAAAATTTTTATTTGACCATACGAACAAGAATATATGTACAACCCACTATCCGTCCTGGAGAAACTTGTCTGGGATTTTGTGATACAAACAGATCACTTAATCTCGGCCAGACGATCAGACCAAGTAATAAACAACAAAAAAAGAGAACCTGCCGAATAGTGGAATTTGTACGCCCGATAAACCATAGAGTAAAATTAAAAGAAAGCGAAAAGAGAAATAAATACCCAGACCTTGCTAGAGAACTAAATAAACTGTGAGAGGTGAAGGTAACGGTGAAACCAATAGTAATTTAGGACTTGGAACAATTCCTAAAGGATTGATAAAGGGAATACAAGACTTAGAAATCAGGGGATAAGTAGAGACCATCAAGATAACAGCATTACAAAGATCGGCCAGAATAGTGAGAAGAGTCATAAAGACTTGATGAGACTTGCTGTCACTCAAACTCAAGTAAAAAAAAAAATCAGCTAACGCTAGAGGGAAAAACTCTCAAAAGAGAATAATAATGATAATAATGAGAAGAGTCCTGGAGACTTGAGGAGACTTGCTGTCATTCAAATTCCAGTGAAAGACCATCAGCTGACGCTAGTGTGAAAAACTCTAATGGAGATAATAATAATAATAATAATAATAATAATAATAATAATAAAGGCTTGCCGCCCAAATCACATGACCGTACGTTTTTGCAAAAGTCTCATAGTTTCAAACTTTCTATGTATGCCTAGCTAAGTGGAATCCCCTACAAAAGGTTGGTTTGCATAAGTCTAAATATTGGTAAGAGTAATAACCCAATTCAAGAAAAAAATGATCAGCATTAATAAGGAATTAAGATTATAACCCTCAAAGTCAGTTTTAATAAGAACCGTTAAAACTTAATAATGCCAAGAATTTTTTTTGTGATCCACTGAAGATTATTCTTTCTTGAAAGAATACAAGATCACATCTGTGAAAGAAGCATAGATAACAATCAATCTCATGGTCTGGTATAGCCACATTATGCAACCCATCAAAAACGTCAAATACAAATTAACTTAAGACTCAAATGACAGACGAACAAGTGATCTTTTTGAAACCAAGCTCTGCAACAGAAATCTCATTAAAGGTATAAGTCCCTGGCTATTCCTCCATGTAAGATACTCGGGACCATTCTAAAAGGAAAGGAACTCATACAATGAATCAAAGGACAAGGAAATCAATGCACAAGGCCTTATTTCCAAGAGATGACAGAGATAGATTATAGGCGTCAAGAAAAGAAGGAGGAAGAGGACCCGCTAGTATTGAAAATTGTGATGGTGCATCAATACAAGTACTCGAGGAGTACATTAAAAAGAGCAAATAAAGAATAATTACAACGACTAGTAACAGCAGTGGCCACATAAGAATAACCAGAACAACAAAAACTAGGAAACAAAAATGGGAAGAAAAACAACTGCGTGGATATTTCAAGCGACAAGCTGGCGTGGAGATGGCTAAAAAATGAAACCTCAAGAGAAAAAATGAGTCTCTTTTGATAAGAGACTCATTTTTTCTCTTGAGATTTCATTTTTTTACAAACAAATGCCATCAAAATTAATATTAAAGCGAAAATTGATAATACGCAACAGAATAATAAATGTAGCTTATGTGGTGATAGAGATTAAAGGATTAATATGATAATAAGCGAATGCTGTAAACTAGTATAATAGAAGTACATAACTAAGCACAACTTGATGGGAAAGATGATCCTGTGGGAATTGTGCAAGAGATTAAAATTCGACCATACTACCAAATAGTATATGTACAAACCAGAATCCGTACCAGAGAATTCTTCGTGATACAAAACGGATTGCTTAATCCCGATCAGAAGACTAGACCTAGTGTTAATCAACTGGGAAAAAAAAGAGATCTTGCGCTCAAGTGGATTTCCGTTCCTGCGAACCACAAGCTGAAAATAAAAGAAAGCGAAAAGAGGTTTGGTTTGGTTTCTTTGTTTAATGGCATATCAACCTTTGTTGGTTATTTAATACCAAAGCTATTCTCCTTGAAGAACAGTAGTGGTACTATTTAACCCATAGCTGGGAGGATAAGGGGCTTCATACCTTTCCCAAGGGTATTTGCTCGAAAGTGAACGTAATAGTGCGACTGGAGTACGAACTCGCTTACTACGATTCCGCAATCCATTGCTTTAACCATTACACCACGAGGACACCCCTGCAAAAAGAAAAACAAATACTTAGCCCTTGCCAAAGAACTAAGAAGAAACCTGAGGTAGACGGTGATACCAATTTTAATTGGTGCATTTGGAATAGTCCCAAAAGGTTTGGAAAAAAGAATGGAGGAATTGGAAATCAGATGAACAATCGAGATTACATTCGTGTATTATGATGGTGTAGCACGTCCACGTTAAAAAATATACGGCCCAGATAGGAACACGTGAAATAGACATATTCATACGGATACGGAAAACGTTCACTAATGTTCATAAATATATAGGAATCCGAAAACACTCGAAATTGGTTCAGGTACTAAACTTTTTATTACCTTTTTGAGTTTAAGGTTTTTCGTCATGAGGAAAGAGAGACACACAATTTCTTACTATACTGACTTTTCCATCAGACCCACCATGTGCAGCACATTTCGTAGACCCCAACTGGTCTCGCCTCGGCGAGCTCCGAAAATCAACTTTCTCGTTCGGAGTTTAAATCTCAACTAACTGTTTTTTTCAAATCTCAAAATCCTCAGGCCACGCTTCCGGATATGACGTCATTCACATACCCGCTCCAATTTCCTATCTGGGGTTTTTATTGTGACATCTCTGATTGTCACATCCGCCCCGCGCGCGCGTGAACGACTGCACTCAATGTGTGCACCTAACTAACCCATGCACGAAGCGAAAGGTTCTCAGCCTAGCTAAACCGAAAGGCAAGATATATAAAACGAAATCCCTCCGCAGTTATGTTACATTGGCTAAATACTCAGAAGAGTTCTAAAGAGATTCCAGTCAAAATATCATCAAATGACCCTAGTGTAAAAAAAAAACTCTCAAAAAGTAAAATAATTATTATTATAGACGAATTACCGAATACAGGCCAGAAGACCAGACCAAGTATTAACAAGAAGAAAAGAACTTGTCATCCCGTGAATTTATACAAACCAGAATACGTATAAGAGAATGAGATTCATAAGATTCTTTGTGATTTTGTGATACAAATTGGATCACCAAATTTCGACCGGAAGCGAAGACTAAGTGTTAACTAAAACGAAGAGAAAAGAACTTACTATCAAGTAGATTTTCGGTCCAGCAGACCAAAGAGTAAAAATAAATGAAAACGAAAAACTGGATAAGATTTTATTATTAATAATGCTTGAGAGTTTTTCTCATCAGCGTTAGCTGATGGTCTATCACTGGAGTGTAGTGACAGCAAGTGTCCTCAAGTCTCCAGGACTCTTCTCAGTATTCTGACCGATCTCAACAATGCTGTAGTTTGTATTGTCTCCACTCATCCTCTTAATTTCCAAGTCCTCCAGTCCTTTTACCAATACTTTAGTATCTGTAAAAAGAGCACCAATTACAATTAGTATAATCGTCACTTTCATTTTCCACAGTTTTTTCTGTTCCCTAGCAAGGTCCAGGTACTTATCCTTCTTTTCGTTTTCTTCCAATTTTATTCTGAGCCGCAACAGCAAAGTTCACAATTCGGAGATTTCTCTTCTTTTTTTCTTTTTTTTTTATCATTTATTATTACCAGGCCATTGTCCTAATCAGTAGAGCGTTCGCTAATGGTCCGGGAGACCGGGGTTCAATTCCAGGTCAAGTCATACTAAAGACTCAAAAAATGGTACATGAAGCCGCCTTGCTTAGCTCTCAGCACTATAAGGTGAGGATCAAGAGTAAAGTGGAGCAATCCAGGGAATGGAGTTGCGCCCTCCCCTACACCTCGGTCTAGTAGCTCTTGAAAAGGGAGCCTTCGGGTCACCTTCGACTAAGGTCGCTAACTTCTTATCCAATTGCCAATTGATCACCTTGCCCACCGAGTCGTGTCTAGTTTTATACTCTTTCTGTGCTAATTTGCTGCATTTGCTTATTATGTGATTGATCGTTTCGTTTCGTTTCGTTTCTATCACCACATAACCTATATCTATTATTATTATGATTATTGTTATTAACAGCAACTTGCAAATTGGAAAAGAATCTTATTAATTCTTTAAGTCAGGGTATCGCTTTTCCCCAAAATCTCGCTCTTTATTTCAGTATATTTTTGTTTAGATTCGTCTTTCTTTGTTTTTGCTTTTCCCATTTTAAGATTGACTTTCTAAGTAAGTACATGATAAGTGTTTTTGCATGTTAACATTTTTCCTTTCCTTTTATTTCAAAGCTGAGAAGAAAAAGAAAACGAAAATAATTCTTCCCACGAAATAATGATACCTTAAAATAAAGATATTTTTATGAAGCAATTAGTAATCTTTTTTTATTTTTTCCCTCTTTCAATGATTTTCATTTCAAATTCTAATTCCAAGATTATTTATTTATATCATTTATTTATACGATCGTATTATAGCACTTTTCATCAAACCTTTTGATTGCAAATTACTAATTTATTTACAAAAGTTTGGTTTCATCGAACACATTAAGAACAAGGAGCCTCTGAAATCGTAATTTCAAATTACACCTGGCGTTATCTCCCTTAGTCAGACATTGTTTAATCATTATTGGTCTGAGGGTGCGTACCCAGATCACTGATGATCATTATTAAATTGAAAATTGGACTCGAAACTGCTTAATTCTATAACATTTAATCAATATTGTGCGAAGAAAAACTTTGATCTATTACAATAACACACAAACAAAATTCAGGAAACGCACTGAGCGTAGTCATTATAGGAAATTGAATCGGCTACTGAGTTGAACTCCTGAACAAATCTGTTTACGTCTTATTTCGCGCCGTTTCCTTAGGGGAAGATATGAAGTCAACTATGGAGAGATCAATCGGTTTCTATAGACTGGGTTTGGCAACCAGTCTACGAAAAGGAAAACTCTTAATTCGAACCAGCTTTATTCTACTTAAAAAATGACCTTGTGTCACATCCTGCTTGAGGTGGAGAGGCTGGGTAAATACATACATACAAAATTCAGGTCCTCATAATATAACTTATATTGAAAAAACTTATTTAATGTAACTTATTCTTATTCTATGCTGGGATCAAGTGACAACAATACCTTTTTATCCTCAAGAACTCACCTTATTATTTTTTCTCAGTTTAAAACAATGCTAGTGTCCGAATATTTTCAGTTCTTCTAATCTTCAGGTGTTTTTTTGTTTTTGTTTTTTCAGAGAAAGTTCATTAATGTTTCTATCGTAACTATAATAATGGATATAATCTTATTCTCCTTGTCTTCTTAGAAGAAGTAGAAAGAGTATATGCTTAAAAGCCGCCTTACTCCAACAAACTTAAACTTAAGCTCTAAATCACGTTTTTATTTAGTGTTGAAATTCTTTAATCACAACATTTTTGTAACACGACGCTTGCTCACTTCACATGACACGGAGCATGCCTTTTGCAATTATAACAATGGATTTTCTTGTTACACATTTCTACCATCTTTTTGTAAGGGAATATTCACGTGACATAAGCTGTTATGAATTACACACACACACACACACACACACACATATGTACATATATATATATATATATATATATGCGTGTGTGTGTGGATAAACAATTCATTTTATATATGTGGAATGCTTTTTGGGGTTCTCGATACTAAAGAGCATATTTAGTCGGGTCGCCACGATCCAAGGTTCAGTATTACCATTATTATATCTAAGTAAAAAAGTAAAGTTGGCGACCTTAGTCGAGGGTGACCCGAAGGTTCCCTTTTCGATAGCTACTACACCAAGTTGTAGGAGAGGGCACTACTACTTTCCCAGGATTGACCCACTTTACCCTTACTTTATAAGGCTGAGTCTTAAGCAAGGAGGTATCAAGTAAATTTTTTTAGTCTTTGGTATGACTCGACCAGGGATTGAACCCAGGTCTCCCGGGCCATTAGCGAACACTCTAACCATTATACCAATGTCCGGTATATTAGTATATCTAATGATCAAGTAACACTGAATAAACATAAGGAAATACAATCTTATTTACACATATAGAAACATTTCATGCGTACATAATATACATACAATAAGTTTTGATAAGAATACAATAATCTGTCCAAACAAATAAAATATCATCATATTGTTCAATGAAGAAGCAGTATATGAAAGGGGTACAGAAATTATAAAGCTATTATTTTGATGTCAGAGACAGTACAGTGATCATAGCAAGAAGAGGAGACTATGTCTCCAGGGTTTAAAGAATAGAGACAAAAAGAAAACGTCATTGATTGATTGATAGGTTATTCTATGCTTAGAGGTTAGCATACATTGTATGTCTATGTTTACACTTTAACGTATTTAAGAGTTTTAACGACATATCAACATCCTCTGGGCAAAAGAAAAGGTCTTCACCGTTCAAAGAACAGAGAAAAAAAGACCGAGATGGATTCTCAATGAGATCGTCCATTAGGTCACTTCACAGACACACTTAGTTTATTCGGTTAATCCGACCCGGAACTTTAATGATCGGACAAGAGAGCTTAGTTTTGTTGTGTTTTTAGGGGGGTCTTCTTTCTTTTTCTTTTTCTTTTCTTTTTTTTTTTTTTTTTTTTTTTTTTTTTTGCTCTGTGAGTCTGTCTGAGTGTGTGTGTGCGTATGTATGGAGGAGGATGTTGTCGGCCTGGTTTGTTTATTTAGGTCTGTAGAATTTTTCATATTCTTTATGGAAGTCGTCATTGGTTTCCGCTGGTTGCAATTGAAATAAACTGTTATGATTTACGATTGGGTGGTCGGCTAGTCATGTAATTCTCGGTGACTAGATGTTAATATGCTCAATCAGATTTTTATTAGTGAATTAATATGTACGATATGGGGTGGTGTGCTACTTGAGCGAGGTGGGAGCTTTGGTGTGTGAGTGAATGTTTGTGTGTGTGTCACCACTTTGTGGGTATGTGTGTACACGTATACGGAGTATATGTTGTAGTGCGTGGGGTCGGGTGTATGTGTATGTAGGTCTAGATGGGTAGGTATAGATGTCCGTGTATGTGGGGTGTATGAACGAATATGGGTTGATGCATGCATCCGTATATTCCAAATTCTGTTTCTAGACCAACCAAAAAATTTATTAATACTTTTCTTTTTTATCTTTTAAGCGCATTCATTAGTATTAGCAGTAAAATTATTCGTGCCAGTAGCAGTGACAGTAGTAGCAGTAAAATTTGTAGCAATAAAAGTAGTTGTAGTCGTAGAGTTAGTAGCGGTAAAACTAGCAAGTTCAGTAAAAGTAGAAGTAGTAATAGAAGTTAAAGTAGTAGTATAAAAATACGTAAGAGTGTTCACTAATAGCCCGGGAGACCTGGGTTCAATCCCTGGTCGAGTCATATCAAAGACTCAAAAAATGATACTTGATACCTCCTTGCTTAACACTCAGCATTATAAAGTGCGTATCAAGGGTACAGTGGAGCAATCCAAAGAATGGAGTAGCGCCATTCCCTACACGACCGTGTAGCAGCTATTGAAAAGGGAGCCTTCGAGTCGCCCTCGACTAGGGTCACCTATTTTACTTACTAGTATTATTAGTTGTAAAAATTGTAGTCGCAGTTACTCAAGGAGTATTAGCAATAGCAATGTTGGTTGTAGTAATAGAGGTAAAACTACTTGTAGTAGTAGAATTAGTAGTTGTAGGATCAGGAATGAAAGTGGTAGTAGTATTTATCATCATCATCATGTTGCACTGCTTGCACCGATCTCCCTGACCCTCTCCCGCCATCCGTCTCTATCGTCCATCGCTCCTGAGAGGTCTTCCTGTATCAGCAAAGAACTGTTGTATATAGGTTCTAGCTGGTCGTCCTATCTTTGCTCGTCCATGTGAAGGGGTCCACAGGAGTATATCGCTTGTAGTAATAGTAGTAAGAGTAAAAGTAGTATCACTAGTAGTTGTAGCATTAGTAGAGAAAGTAGTATTGTATTAAAATTGAGAGTAGAAGTAACAGTTGCAATAGCAGTGAAAGCAGTAGTTCTGGAGATCTTGGGAGTGTGAATAATCCCTTTATTGCCATTACTCCCATCTTCACTCTGACTCAGAGTGGTAGTACCTGTTAGGGTCCTATCTATGGGTCAAATAGATCGGTTTAAAAATGATTGATATTTGATAGGAGCATCTGAAAAAAAACTCTTAAGAAACTGCTACACAAAAAAAATACATAAACGTACAATCAATGCGATTCCCGAATCCCTTGGCATCAAATAACCTAATTCAGTTCGACATGCTATTAAAATCAACCAACATGAAATGACATACCGTAAAATCGACCAACAAACCTAGATGAAGAGAGAGAGAGAGAGAGGGAGAGAAAAAGAGTCGTGACTTTTGTAGAGACAGAATGTTTACTCAGGTACTGAAGTTAACTCATAATCGCAGACATCTTTCTCTTCCTTTTGTCGTGTAGGTACAGGAACTAGGTTTCAGGGCACCGGCCATGCTCGGAAGCCAGTAAGCAAATGATACGTATAGTTAAGTCATGAACTTATTGATTCCATTACTTCAGTGATTCATACCCTTCTGATAAAATCTGTTAGTCTAGTGAGCATATTTATTACATTGTATCGTATACTTTTGTTGGATTATGGCTAAATTATATTGCCTTACGTACGCTGGTATAGGCTTATGAACGCATTATATAATCATCTATATTCATTTATTACATCATAATTTGAATACATTTATTACATTGCCTTCTGCGTGTTTTTATTAATATGCATATTGTATTTATTGATATCATTGTCTTCTATATTCATTATATTGCATTCTGTACAAAGTCATTACATTGTGTTCATATTTTTCTGTACATAACCATTTGTTATATGGTCTAGTGTACGTAGTTGTTAAATTTCATTGTACGAGAGAAGACTGAAAAGTTAACGACACAATCAAGAACAGAGCGGTCATCTTAAATAATCTTGAGTAATTATGTCAAGTGTGTTGAACTGCGGTGTAAATATGCAGACTAGTACTATAGCAATAGGTCATTCTGTTGTTGGTCAGACTAATAATTTTGAGCAGAAAAAATATAGTCAAATTAAAAACGACAGGCACACAAAAAAAACTAAAAATTATTATTCATATGAAATAATATTTTATCTAATCAATCAAATTTATTTATTCAGTATTTTTGCATATATCAACCAACAAACTCCCAATCGCCAGCAATGATGGTTTGGTTTCTTGTTTAATGGCATATCAACCTTCGTAGGTTATTTAATGCCAAAGCCATTCTCCTGTCACGTGGTGTCTTGTTTGAATTAACAGTAGCAAGCCGTCAAAGAATGACTGTTAAGAAAGAATGTAGGTCACAGAGGGGAGACCCACAGATGCTTATACTTGGTGACCTCACTTGGGTCGCCTGACACTGGAAGGAAGAAGAGAGAAGCCAAGTGATTGGCTGGGACCCTAAAACGGAAGTGGCACCTTCTTCCGTCAGCGAAATAGAGAAAAGAAAAAGTTAGTTATTGGACAGGGCTCGGGGCAGACAGACCAAAAGCCAGTACTCCGGGTGAAGAAGACAAAAAAATATCTCGGACACGAGGGACCCAAGTTCTTCAAGCCAGTGTTAAAAATAGCATAAAGCCTAAAAGAGGAAAGATTCTCCACAGGAACTCCATCAAAAAAAATAAGATAAGTACCCTTGGGACTGTTTCTCCTTATACCAAATTTTGTATACCCTCTCTCTCTCTCAATTTGAAGGAAAACAAAAGAAAAGAAAAGAAGAAAGACATTTATGTTCATGGACTATTCAATTATTATATATTTGACACTTTGAAGGTGTATATAATTGTAGTAAAAGACTCATGTATTTTAATGTTGCCACGTGGTCTAAGTTGTTATTTTGGCGTCTGCTACGAATTTGTTACTTCATGCTTCCTTTTCAGCTTCTGTTCACCTTATGTTAACTTGTCCTATAAATTCCTTTAAAATATCACACGGGAAACCGGAGTTGCCGACTACTACAATATGATATTATTGCGTCTCAACCTAGAGGTCCATATCTTCCATTGTCTAGGGGAGGAAGGAAAGCGACCTGGTGGGTGTGTGGATAGTGTGAAATTTGGAACCCCTTGCCAGCGGCGGTCAGTCTAGCCCTAAATTAATCCCTCACATAATATGCCAGTTCTTATATGCCTGAGAGAAAAACTCTGAACGAGGACTTATTCTACAAGGGATCAAGTGCCAACCTGCCCCATCTTCACACGTGCGAAAATAAAACCCCGTTCTGGGATAAAAGTAAATCGCGTCACACTCCTGAGAGAACAGTAGTGGTACTATTTAACCCATAGCTGGGAGAATAAGGGGATTCATACCTTTCCCAAGGGTATTTGCCCGAAGGTGAACGTAGCCAGCAATGAGTGGAAGAGTTAAATCTATGAATGACAATTTTAAACTTCTAAAAAAAAGTTTAACCTGATTTTTTTCTCTTTTTTTTTTTTTAACCACAGAAGATTAAATTACAGAAGTGAATAAATAAAAAAAAGAAAATAACCTTGAAGAGCAATATTGTATCTTAGTTTACTGTTTTTTGAACTTCAAATTTAAGGCATCCGTGCAATTAAAATGGACCAACTATTATTTTAAAAAAAAGTAAATAAAATCTAATCCTCCATAAAATTATCTTTTTAAAAAAAAATGAAAATCATTTATCTGCAACTTCAATAAGTGAGCCAAGTTTTTAAAAAAAATGATTGACGAGGGTGGAACTGAAAACAAAACTATTGTTAGCCGAGTCGGCTAGGGCTGTAAAATGACTGCATTTCTGCCGAAGGGTAAAATCATCCCCACAACGAGTCTCCTGTATATGACATTAAATTATCAGATGGTGAGGCTTCAGCCGTGGAGCTTTGGGTAATGCGGAGTACCCCTTCATTGCCATTACTCCCAGGTTCACTCGGACCCGGATTAGTTATACCTATTTGGATTCCATTTATGGGTCAAATCGAACTATTCAATCATTTATTATACTCCAAACCATTTAACTATGTGCAATCAAATTATTAATGTTAAATTGAAAACTGAGCAATGCTTGAAACCATTTAATTTTATACAACCCATAGCAATATTTGAAACCATTTAACTGTGTGCAAACAATAAAAATACTTGAAACTATTTAATTGTGGGCAAACAAATGAGTTCTGACTCGTTTTTAGAATGTTATCTACAAACTATCTCCTAAGAAATCTTATATACCAACAGGATTTGGCATAAAATGACCCACAATGGTTGATATGCCATAAAATATAACCACTCAATTTTAAAAAGCATGATATCTTGAATTTTAAGGGAAGATATCTTCTAAAAGAAATCCCATCTTTTATTGTTTTAATTACCGAAATGTTAATTAAATTAAATCAAATTCAATAATTAGCTGATTGGTCGGGATTTTTTCAAAGAACAGAGCTTTAGCATGTGCGGGTGTTTAATAATCTTTAAAATTTATTGAACTTTCTTTGTTATATATATATTTACCAACCCCTTTTCACGGGCTGAATGTGGCACATGGCCAATTTTTAGTGGAGTTTAACAAGTTTGAATTCAGAGTTTTCCTAGACTAGTTGCCTAAACAAGACTAAAGAAACCAGTCTTTGCTGCTATTTAGCCGTAGATGGAGAGAGAATATATGGATTCATACCTTTCCCAAGTATATAAGTGTTACGTGAAAGGCAAATAGTCTCGTCGAGGATTTGAACTCGAGCCACCGTGTCCATTTCGTACGACGATAGTCATTATACCCAGGCACATCAACTGCCTTTGAAGTAATGTACTTATTGTTTTTTGTTTTTTGTTTTTTTGTTTTTTTATCTATTTATTATATTATCTTTATAAAGGAGAAATGGACCGTCCTATTAAATAATCGGAGCTTCTATAGGCAAGCATTGAACTACAAAAGTTAACTCTTCGGAATATATGAAAGAACCTAATATTTAGAGGCAGATGAAAGAAAGAGCCTAATATTTAGAGGCAGGGGAAAGAAAGGGCCTAATATTTTGAGGCAGGGGAAAGAAAGAGCCTAATATTTAGAGGCAGGGGAAAGAAAGAGCCTAATATTTAGAGGCAGATGAAAGAAAGAGCCTAATATTTAGAGGCAGGGGAAAGAAAGGGCCTAATATTTTGAGGCAGGGGAAAGAAAGAACCTAATATTTAGAGGCAGGGGAAAGAAAGAGCCTAATATTTAGAGGCAGGGGAAAGAAAGAGCCTAATATTTAGAGGCAGGGGGAAGAAAGAGCCTAATATTTAGAGGCAGGGCAAAGAAAGAGCCTTATATTAAGAGGCAGGGGAAAGAAAGAGCCTAATATTTAGAGGCAGGGGAAAGAAAGGGCCTAATATTTTGAGGCAGGGGAAAGAAAGAACCTAATATTTAGAGGCAGGGGAAAGAAAGAGCCTAATATTTAGAGGCAGGGGAAAGAAAGAGCCTAATATTTAGAGGCAGGGGAAAGAAAGAGCCTAATATTTAGAGTCAGGGGAAAGAGAGAGCCTAATATTTAGAGGCAGGGGAAAGAAAGAGCCTAATATTTAGAGGCAGGGGAAAGAAAGAGCCTAATATTTAGAGGCGGGGGAAAGAAAAAGCCTAATATTTAGAGGCAGGGGAAAGAGAGAGCCTTATATTTAGAGGCAGGGGAAAGAAAGAGCCTAATATTTAGAGGCAGGGGAAAGAAAGAGTCTAATATTTAGAGGCAGGGGGAAGAAAGGGCCTAATATTTAGAGGCAGGGGAAAGAAAGAGCCTTATATTTAGAGGCAGGGGAAAGAAAGAGCCTAATATTTAGAGGCGGGGGAAAGAAAGAGCCTAACATTTAGAAGCAGGGGAAAGAAAGAGCCTAATATTTAGAGGCAGGGGAAAGAGAGAGCCTTATATTTAGAGGCAGGGGAAAGAAAGAGCCTAATATTTAGAGGCAGGGGAAAGAAAGAGCCTAATATTTAGAGGCAGGGGGAAGAAAGGGCCTAATATTTAGAGGCAGGGGAAAGAAAGAGCCTCATATTTAGAGACAGGGGAAAGAAAGAGCCTAATATTTAGAGGCGGGGGAAAGAAAGAGCCTAACATTTAGAAGCAGGGGAAAGAAAGATCCTAATATTTAGAGGCAGGGGAATTTTGTATTTGCTCAACCCCGTACAGCGAATTTAGGTGTGTGGGTGTGCGAACTCAACCGAGGCCTCCCGAAATTCGCATCATGGAGCTGAGATCGACACACCCTTGGCTTTTACCTGCTGGCAGGACTAAGTTCATTGCTTGATGCCCGAGGCGTTCCATTAGAGGAATGCCAAGACTTTTTATCCTTGTCTCACATGGGTTTCAACCTGTGCGGGGACATCATTAGAAAACGACCGTATACCATATTCTAATATGGTGGGTATAAAAAAAATACCATTTTGTTTTGTTTGGTTTGGTTTGGTTTGGTTTGGTTTATTAGGTTTTATGGCATATCAACCTTTGTAGGTTATTTAACGCCAAATCCATTTTTATGTAAATAATCTGTTCTATTTAAAACAATTCAGTTTAGCATAAGTACACTATCTAATTGTCAAAAACATTTCTATTTCAAACTAATCAAGTAGTTATATGTAACAATTCAGTTTAGTGTAAATACAGTTTTAATGTCGAAAAACAGTTCTATTTCAAATAATTTAGTTGAGCATAAGCACACGGTTTAAATGTAAGTACGGTTTGTCACAATCATTTCTATTTCAAGCTATTCAGTTTACTCAAACAATTCAGTTTAGCATAAGTATGCTGTTAGTTCTATTTAACCCATAGATAGGGCCCAATCAGGTGCTACCACTCCGGGCCAGAGTGGACCTAGGAGCGATGGCAATAAAGGAGTACTCCGCATTCCCCAAAGCTCCAGCATTGCTGGAACCTCACCATCTGATTGTTTAGTGTCATATCCGGGACACTCGTTGGGAGTGGTCTTACCCCTCTGCTGAGAAGCAGTCTGTGTATTCTACAGCCCCAGTCGACTGGGCAATACACAGAGTTAAATGACAAACAGTTTTATTTCGGATAATTCAGTTCAGCATAAGTACAAAGTTTGGACGTCAAAACAGTTCTGTTTTGAGCAATTCAGTTCAGCACTAGTACGCAGCTCTAATGTCAAAACAGTTCTATTTTAAACAATTCAGTTTAGCATAAATACGCAGTTTAAATACAAAAATCAGTATAGTGAAATAAGCATGGTTTAGTTCTATTTGACCCATAGATAGGACCCTTCAAGTGCTACCACTCCGAGCCAGAGTGGACCTGGGAGCGATGGCAATGAAGGGGTACTCCGCAAAGCTCCAGCATTGCTGGAACCTCACCATCAGATCGTTTAGTGTCATATATCAGGACACTCGTTGGGGGGGGGTCTGCAGAGAAGCAGTCGGTGTATTCTACAGCCCCAGCCGACTGTGCAACTTGGAACCATTTAACAGTGTAAATGAATGAATGGTGTTGAATTGAGTCGTATTGAATAACAAAACTTGAAAACACTTCACTGTGTGCAGACAAATGATTAATATTACATAGAAGTAAAAATCTTAAATCGCAGAAATTGAAACTATTTAACTGTGTAGAAACAACTGCAATACTTGTGTGGAAATAAACTAGTTCTAAATTATTTAAAAATAAAATTACCTACAAACTATACACTTGCAAATGTATAACCATTTGTGTGCAAACAAATGACTGATATTAAATCCCGTTTTTTTTTTTGTGTTACATAGCAATACATGTAATCATCTAACTGTGTGCAAACAAATGATTAATTGTTAATAGAATTATTTAAAACTAAAATACTTAAAACCATTTAACTGTGTAGAGACAACGACAATACTCGAGTGCAAAAAAATCATATAAATATACCATTTAAATGTGTTCAAACAAATTATCATAGATAATTACGTAAATAGAATTACATAGTGTATTCAATAAGTTTCCAGACTTTTTTGTACGGGCATTTAAAATTGTCGTAGACTCTTGAAAATTCAGTATGTTATTGCTATACATCTTATGAGATGACTGACCAATTTTTATGATTTCAGGTTCAAATGAACAGCTACAACAGAAATTGGAATACACTCTACTAAAGCCTGATTGTCACAGCTGGTGAATTTCAAAAATGTATTTTGGACGTGAGGACATTTTTAAAGAACGATATGCAATAAAATTGTGTTTTAAACTTGGAAAAAATGCCACAGAAATGTATGGACTTCTTCAGACTGCTTTTCGACCATCTTACACGAATCGAACATCAGTGTTTGAGTGGCATAAGAGATTCAAGGAAGGCAGAGAGTCTGTGAGGGATGATGAGAGATGTGGAAGGAGTAAGGAAGTCGGAACACCAGAGTTGATTGGCTAAAGGGTTCGGGTTAGGGTTACTATGTTGAGGTTTTAAGGGAGTTCAGGAAGAGATTCTGTCAGAAGAGTCCAGCACTCTTCAAATCGGCTCAGTGGCATTTCCACCAGGACAATGCACCAGTCCACAACTCCATCGTTGTAACAGACTATTTGACCAAAATGGACATCAAGACAGTTCCTCAGCCTCCTTATAGTCCAGACCTTGCTCCCAGTGACTTTTGGTTATTCCCTAAGCTCAGAAGTTGTCGTTATAAGACAATTGAGGAGATGAAAGAGGCTGTGACGAAGGTTTATTGACATGCTCACACAAGAGGACTTCCATGGTTCCTTCCAGAAGTTGTTGGAAGTGCATTGCAGCCGGAGGAGATTACTTCGAAGGGGAGTAGAGTTTCATATGTGTACTTTCAATAAAAGTGCCCATACAAAAAAAGCCTGGAAACTTATTGAATGATCCTCGTATTTGTGTTAGAAGTACTAAAAACCATTTAATTTTGTGCGCAAAATATGAGTTTAGGCCCATTTAAAACTGTTATCTACAAAACGTGTTTACAGACCATATATATTAAATATATATATCTAAACACGATTTGGTATTGAATGACCTACTAGAGTTGATATCCCATAAAACCAAAATAAACTAACAAGCAAGCAAACAGAAACGGTGTAAACAAAAAACCGTAAAAAAAGGACCGGAAGAGATATTCCTGCTTTGTTTACCAAGTTACTTAAGGAATTCTGATGAGAGAAGAGACAACGGAAGTCTAGATACAATATGTACACATGGGTCTACCAGGCAGGAAAAACCAAAACTGTTTCGCGCCTAAACTAATTTATTCGACCGCTAAGACTCTCACCATCGATATTCCAGCCCAGCTGAAATTTCGAATTCTTATTTTTCCTTTTTTTCTTTATTTTTATTTTCGATATTTCTAATTGGGCCAAGGAGGCATTTATTTTTAGATAAAGTTTTATGATTCATTCTTCCGTCACCTAAATTTTCTCATCGAAACATCCTAAGAATATCAATCGATGGCTGCGAGAAAATAGAGCAGACTGGAAATAAAGAAAGAGTAAGTTATTTCCAGTCGTGCTATTATTAAGTTCACTTTCGGGAAAGGTATAAAACTCCTTACTCTCTCCAACTATGGGTTAAATAATATCACCGCTGTTCTTCTACAAAGATAGCTTTGGCATTAGAAAACCCAAGAAGCTTGATATACCATTAAACAAAGAAGCCGAACGAGACCAATCAACTCAGACCATAACTATAGCCTTTATTCGTATTACCGTTTTGGCATTAAATAACCCATGAAGGTTGATATGCCATTAAACACAGAAACAAAACACACGTATCTATATATATAAGATTAATTTAGGAATTCAGATGACTGTGTAAGATTTATGTTTCTTAAAATTGAATACCGATGAGAAAGTATATTTATGTGTCCGTCGAATTTTGCCTTTTAGCGAAGAGGTCGATATTTGAAAATTTATTTAGGGCAAAAACCTGGCGTCGACCTATAAACAAATAATAATTTTTTCAACTTGAAATATAAAAAAAGCCTAAAAAATAAGAACTAGAAGCAATCCTTAATTTTAAAAATTAATTTTATATTATATTTTATATATTTGATTAGCATAAATCAAGGGTCGACAAATACACGGCTAATAATTTTACAAGGTTTAGATTCAAACATAATGAGAAAGAGGAGCAATCCTTGGTTTTCAAAAGGAATTTTGTGAATTAATGATTTTATTACCATTAATCAGGGGTCGACTTATACTCAAGTAATAATTTTGTAAGGTTGAAATTCCAACATAATGAGAAAGACTAGGAGCAATCCTTGGCTTTAAAAATGAATTCTATGAATTAATGATCTGCTGAGCATGAATGAAGGGTCGACCAATACACGAGTAATAATTTTACAAGGCTGAAATTCAAACATAATGAGAAGGACTAGAAGCGATCCTTGGCTTTAAAAATGAATTCTATGAATTAATGATCAGCTGAGCATAAATGGAGAGTCGACCAATACACGAGTAATAATTTTCTACTAGAAGCAATCCTTGACTTTAAAAAATTAATTCTATGAATTAATGACCTGATGGGCATAATGAAGGGTCGACTAATACACGAGTAATCATTTTGTAAGGTTGAAATTCAAATATAATGAGGACTAGGAGCAATCCTTGACTTTAAAAAATGAATTCTATGAATTAATGATAGTATCGACTTATAAATGAAATCGATTTATACGCAAGAATTTTAGGCATATATATATATATATATATATATATATACCATATATTCTTGAGTATAAATTGATTCCATATATGTGTGTGTGTATGAATATTTATGCAAATATGCATGACGATTTGCTCATATTTGTATGTACATTGCACAAATACGCACACACTTGCATAACACATATATATATGTGTGTATATAAATTTATGCATATATATATTGTAGACCAAGATACATCTCATAATGGTTATGCGCATCCCATATGTGTGCGATGGGTGATATATATATATATATATATATATATATATATATATATATATAATTTATATATATATATATATATATATATATATATATATATATATATATTCTCTTAAGTGAATTCATTTGTTGCGATGATCATTGTCGGCCGTAAACCGTATCTGGGTAAGCACTTGAGTCGTCGGCGCCAAAACTTATTCTAGGCGAGCCGAAAGTAGTCAGGTCCGGAAGTATTGAGGGATTGTGGGTATTAATCTTCATAAAAAGGAGAGCAGTGTTGTTTATAAGAGTTTGTCTGCCCTCTCCATCATTGTTACACGCCTACACAGTTTTTCACAAAAAAAAAAAACACCTGTAAGTTTATATACGAACATATTGCAATACACACATTGTCCGTCCCGTATGTTGCTGTTTGTTGATGTTAACATACCTATGTTGCTATTCTGTTTCGTATATATGTGTGGGTGTGCTCACACAAACACGCACATACATATATACAAAAAGAGAGGCGAATATATATATATATATATATATATATATATATATATATATTCAAATATATATACATATATACACATATATACTTATCTGTGGATTCTTGGTTTCTTTGTTTAATTACATATCGACCTTTGTGGGTCATTTAATGCCAAAGTCATCCTTGTAGAACAGTAAGTAAAGTAAATTTGGCGACTCTGGTCGAGGGCAACCCGAAGGCTCCCTTTTCAATTGCTACTACACCAAGGTGTAGAGGAGGGCACTACTCTTTTTTCTGGATTGCTCCACTTTACCCTTGATACGTACCTGTGTGCTGAGTGTTAAGTAAGAAGACATCGAGTACCATTTTTTAAGTCTTTGATATGACTTGACCTGGGATTGAACCCAGATCTCCCAGGCCATTGGCAAACACTCTACGAACCCTCAACTGGGAGTTCATATCTTTTTCCCAAGGATTTTTGTTCGAAAGTGAACGCAAAAGCGCGACTGGAGTTCGAACTCACTTGTATATCGCAGTCCGGCGCTTTAGCCAATATTTGACGTGAACCTTCCCCCGTATGAAGTCTATTTGAGTTTGAAATATAATCTCATTGGTTGGTTGTTTGGGTTTTATGGCATATCAACCTTTGTTGATTATTTAATGCCATATCCATTTTTATACAAATTAACCCTTCTATTTCTAACAATTCAGTTAAGCATAAGTACACAGTTTGTAAAAACATTTCTATTTCAAGCTATTCAGTTCAGTCAAACAGTTCTAATTTAAACAATTCAGTTTAGTATAAGTATAGATTTTGTTTACACACAGTTAAATGTCAAAACAGTTCTATATTAAACGATTCAGTTTAGCGTAAGTACAGTTTCAATGTCAAAAATGATTCCATTTGAAACAATTCAGTTTAGCATAAGTACGCAGTTTAGTTCTATTTAACTCATAGATTGGGCTCTCTGAGGTGCTACCACTTCTGTTTCATATCCTGCCCGAGCGGAGGGGTTGGTAAATAGGACCTCTCCGGTTCAGAGTAGACCTGGGAGTTATGGCAATGAAGGGGTACTCCGCATTACCCAAAGCTCCAGAAATGCTGTAACATCGCCATCAGATTGTTTAGTGTCATACCAGGATACTCGTTAGGGGATTTGAGGGTCCTTATCCTTTTGCAGACGTGCCTTCGCTGTATTCTCCATCCCCGCTGACTGAGCAAGAAATACAATCTGAATCGTTATGTCTATATATACAATATTTTTCTATAAAATAAAACAGGGTTAAAATACACACCTCTGAGTTTCAAGTGGCCTATCTTCAGGTGTGCAATTATTGACATGTGAAACTGAGTTGTGAGTTTTTATTCTGTTTTATCTTGTTTTATGATTAAAATATCCTGATATTGCTCTGTATTTCTGGATATAGAGCACTATATTTTATCGATTTAAAATGATTTTAGCAGTAAATTTCTATTGGATGTACAGTACGTTTCATGAATACATATACACTTATAACTGATTAGAAATAGTTATGGATAAATAGCAGGGCAGACTGAGACCTTTAACCTTGGTTTGACAACCGGTCTTAGAGAAGGAAAACTCTTAATTCAAACCTGTTAACCTCCTCTTGCTAAGGCAAGTATATATATATATATATATATATATATATATATACCTGCGCATATATGTAGAGAGAAATGGTAGATTTTGGTGAATCTGACAAGATGATAAAAATAAGTGGAAAAGTGGATAAATCAGACACTTACAACGGGTTTAGTTTGTGAATAAAGAATGAAATATTGCAATATTTTGTGAATAAAGAATGAAATATTGCAATATTTCATTCTTTATTCACAAACTAAACCCGTTGTAAGTGTCTGATTTATCCACTTTTCCACTTATTTTTATCATCTTGTCAGATTCACCAAAATCTACCATTTCTCTCTACATATATACGCATGTATATATATATATATATATATATATATATATATATATATATATATATATATATATATATATATACTTGCCTTAGCAAGTGGAGGTTAACAGGTTTGAATTCAGAGTTTTCCTTCTCTAAGACCGGTTGTCAAACCAAGGTTAAAGGTCTCAGTCTGCCCTGCTATTTATCCAAATCTCGAGAGAGAATAGTTGAATTTATAAATTTCCCAAACGTGTTAGCACTATGTTAAACGCAAACAACCTCGTCCATGATTAGATCTCGGGTAGCCGTCTCTATTTTCTTCCTTGATAACAGTTACACCACAAGCGCTTTATTTATTTATATATATATATATATATATATATATATATATATCATCACCACGTCGCGCTATCAGCATGGATATTTCTGACCCTCTCTCGCCATCCCTCCCTATCGTCCATTGCTTTTGGCAGGTCTTCGGGCTACATCCAATATCGGCACATTGAGTAACAATACAGGTATACTTAACACTTATACTCGGTTATAGCTAACGGAATCAGAACAGGCGACTCCCGTGGATTCAATAAGGGGCTTAGTTCGAAGTTCCGTGAAGGTTTCCGAGTTCGACAAACACCCGGAGAAGGCCGGAGGAAAAATCGGCCGAAACGTTGAGGAAATAATAATAAAGATAAAGACAATAGTCCTAAAAACCTTAATGATAAAAATCACCAAGCTTCGTCTCAGAATTTTGGGCAACTGATATTTTAGATTAATTGATATCTTATTAACAGCTATTTTATATTAACAACGTTTTTACATTTTAATATTTGGATATTTTTAATATCCTAATATTCTTAATGTTATAATATTTTTAATATTTTATATTAGCTATTTGCTATTTTGTATTTACTATTATTTGATATAAAAAATATTAACTGATACGAAATATCCCTTGCCATTTATAGCGGAATGAGAACTATCCCACCTCGTGAATTAGATAAAAAGTTCTGTCTTAAATTCCCAAAAGGGTACCTACTACAAAGATATCTGAAAAAGAATGAATAAGTCAAAACGTTGCAATATAAACAAACAATTTGGGACTTAGTTTAAGTTGTTCTATTTATAATCTTAATTTAATATAATAATTCTCAAATCATCCGTCCGTCTGTACAACTAAGACTTAGCCATTTTTCGTCAGCTTGCAACCAAAAGTGCAGAAATTGTTAAGGTTACCCCTGAAAAAGATTTAAACTGGATTTAAAGGTGTTGTTTAAACCTCTATTTTATTAATGCATTAATTTATTTATTTATTTTTAGACAGGATTGATTCTTCATCTCATCGTCTTATTGCCCTCATCACAGCGATTATCCACTCTTTAGTTAAACGTTACCAAAGGCAGATAGCTTTCTTCCTCCTAAAGCACACACTCTCTCTGTCTCTCTCTGTCTCTCAGTCTCTGCAGAGAAGCAGTCGGTATATTCTACAGCCCCAGGCGACTGGGTAATTTTTCGGAAGTATTTTCAAAACAAAACTGCTGAAAGTTCTTGAAATCAGAGATTCCTCGGAACATGGATTGTAATTTCTGATGTTGTGTTAATGTTTCTATAATGATAAGATTTAGTCACATTTTATTCGAACTTTCATTTGTATCTTTTCCGCGATTGCAGCTCAGTTTCTTTATCATTAAATATCATCATCATTATTATTAAGTCGTGCTAATTGCAAGGATTTCTCTGACTCTCTCTCTCTCTCTCTCTCTCTCTCTCTCTCTCTCTCTCTCTCTTCCATTGCTTTTGGTAGGTCTTCTAGACTGCATCCAGTGTCCGCTTAGAGCTGATGTATGTAACTCCTTGCTGATCGGCCAACACTGGCGCGTGTATGTGTTGGACTCCATAAAAGAACGTCACTTATGAGTTCGCTCTTACTTCACCGACAGTGTCTAGCATGCCTTGTTCATCTTACTCGGATGGTTTGTGAGATAGGAAGTAAATGTCCGTGCGTCTGCTGTTTTGGGGGAGGTGTTAGTTCCAGGATTTATTTAAAACAGCACGAAGCATTCCTGTGTACTTCCAGTCTAGCTTTTTCTTCATGCGTTTTGTTAGAGTCTATGTGGTGCATCTATACAGTTGTACTGACACGGCTACATCTTGGAAGAAATCCTGTTTTATTTTATAAGAGAGATCAGATTTCCATATGATCGACAACCTACCAAAAGCATTCCATGCTTTCTCTCTACGTAAGTTGACATTGTTTTCAGTAGATGATATATTGCTGTCGAAGCATATGACCTGATCTACTAATTTCAAAAGATTGGAAACTTTAACTTTGGTATTGCAACTGATCTGGGAAAAGGAAAACTCTGAAATAAAACTTGGTTAACTCCGCTTAAAAAATTGACCTTGTGTCGCATCGTGTTCGTGCAATTTTAATTTTATTGCGAACTTTTTATAAGAACTCCAAAATTTGGATATATGATAGTTTAATGAAAAAGAAAAATCACTGGAACGATTTTACGGCTGAAGAGATATAATTTCAATAAAGTCTCATTGTTCATAAACTGTTTTATTCTTTTAACAGTTTCATTCTACGTACAGTATCGCCTATAAATACGAAGAATATTATTGTCATAAATTTCTGAGATGAAACCCGATAATTTTTATCGCTTAGAATATTCGGACAATTGCCTTCATTTTCATTGTTATATTCAGAACGTTTCAGCCGATATCCCCTTCGGCCATCTTCAGGTGTATTATGTCAAACTCAGGAGCCGACACAGAATTTCGAACTGAACTCTTTATTTAATTTACGGTGATAGATTGTTTTAGTTCTTTTAACTATGATCGGGTAAAATGTTAAACTATAGTAATTATTATTTGTTATCTTACCTGTAGGTAGGATTGAACCGGAAACCTCCAAATGATTTCACTCAGAAGTACTTGCTGACCTACAGTTTATCCATTGCACCGTATATCCAACAGGACACATGATGAAGTGGATAGTGTTCCAGTGGATAAAGTGTTGCAGGGGATATAGTGAAGAAGGCTAAAGAGCGGATCGGCTGGAACGTTGTGAGGATAGCAATAAAGATGAAGACAATTGTTAGAATATTCTAAGCGATAAAAAAATATGAAGGGTTTATCCGACAGATTTGACGTGAAGTCATTTTAAAGTGGGGTGGTTACGTATGAATTGAGACACATGTAACATGTTTAGATATTTACAACCGACCGACCTTTATAAAAAATCAATTTTCTTCTCGTCAAAAGATGCCAGGATTTTATTATATCAAGTGGAACATCACACAACCAAAACTGATATTATTAGGCCGATGATCTTCAACTAGCTAGGTACATGTGGGTTCCAAACATTTTTTTATTCGCATTGAAATGTCCAGTGTCCTAGGCCTTCAATATTCCCCTTATCTACCCAAATAATTCTAAGACAGATGACCGTTGGAACGAGCAGCGTAAAGTTAAATGGTTGTTTCAGTTTTCTTTGCCATTCTATTAACGTCTACTTTTAATCCTGGTGAGTTTTTCACACCAGTTTTATCTGATGGTTTTCACTGAAGTCTGAGTGACAACAAGTCTTCTGAGTCTTCAAACTGATTTTAACAGTGCTGTGGCCTGAATAGTTTCGATTCTTCCTGTGATTTTCATTTCCTCTTATCTCTTTTCCAGGTCTTTGCTGACATTTCCAAGTGCACCAACTACTATTGCTAGAACTGTCTTGTTCATGTCCCTCAGCTTTTTCAGCTCTCTGGCTAGATCCAAGTATTTATCTATCTTTTCGCTTTCTTTTAATTTCACTCTTGGATCCGCTGGAAAAGCAAGATTTACAGGATAAGTTCTTTTAATTGTAGATCTGGTCGGGTGGCTGGAGTTGGTTGTTTGGTTGGTCGGTTTTTATCACATATCAACTCTTGTAGGCTATTTAAAGCCAAATCCTGTTCACACACACACACACACACACACACACACATATATATATATATATACATATATATATATATATATATGTATGTATATATATATATACTTTCTTTAAGAAAAAACCAAAGACCGGTTACTTTAGGATTATAAATTTATTTCCATCCTGTTATGTGTTTCTGATGTAAACCAAAAATACGAATAATACTTATATATATATATATATATATATATATATATATATATATATATATATAATTTGTATGTGAGCAGTTTATAGGTAGCATTATTTTTAAACGAGATAGAGCTCATTTGTTTGCACACGGTTAAAGGGTTTCATATATTGCTATCGAACACTAATGATAATTTAATTTTAATTTGTTTGCACATAGTTTAAATTGTTTCAAGGGTTACTATTTAAAACTAATAATTCTATTCAATATTAATGATTTGCTTGCACACAGCTAAATGGTTTTAAGTATTGCTATTTAGCATTACTAGTTCTATTTATGAAGTATTCCTATCTTGTATGAACTATTTGCACACAACTGTAAAGTTTCAAATAACCAATGAAAATTATCTTTAGTAAATGATTGAACAGTTCTATTTGACCGTAGTAGGTACTGCCACTTTGGGTCAAAGTAGACCTAAAAGTAATGATAATGAAGGAGTGTTCTACATTATCCTAACTCGAGGATCGGAGCCTCACCATCCGATGCAGTTTAGTGTCATACTCAAGATGCTCATAACCTTGTTTTTTCTCAACGTGACTGACCCTCAGTCTAACTGCCTTTCTAGCACTCTCAAGATAAAAAGAGTTGGGTGTTTGTTTTCCAGATGTGGTCCTATGCTAGTCACGGTACTTGATGTTGCCTTAGTTCCGTGAGTACCATATGCGTTTCCGGCTAGTTGGTTTATCAAATCCTTCAGTAACCCCGCTGTGTTTTAAAGATCCATACAAGAAGGATGACACAATCTATCCGGAACTTCTTCAGACGGTCAGGGTGGTCGGTTGGAACAAGCTGCCCGGGTGTTGGCAACTCAGATAAAGAAAAATTCTCCGTTTATAGATAACTAATATTTATGGAAACACAACTGAGAAATAATATATGTATAATATAACTAAGGAAATTGCTGTTTTTGTGGGGGTTGGTTTTGTGTGTGTTGAGAAAAAGTTGAGGAATTTAGTTGGTTAGTTGGTTGTTTCTTTGTGTATGTCTTCCTATGTTAATTAGTCAAGTCATTTTTCATAGAATGCAGTTTTCGTTGGTGAGACCTTAGTTCTGGGAGAGACTTCTTTTCTTATTCTCCTGTGTTCCGTACGTTCTTCAAATTTTTGAGAGCATATCTCTGGTATTTAAAGAGTAAACATGTCATTTTTCTTTCTCTCAGATGAGAGAAAAAAAATCACTCTAAAGTAACAATTCCAAATTCAAAAAAATTTGAATTTGAATTTGAATTTTTCGTTTATTAACTGATCAACCAGCCAATCAATAGGGATGTATTTTTTATTAATCGGTCAATCAACGAACACTTCTTATCAATCAGCCAATCAACAGAGATGTAGTCTGCCATTAATCAGCCAATCAACGTAGACTCCATCTAATGATGTTATCAAGATGAGGGGTTTTATTTGGATATTTGTAGCTTTTTATGTTTTTCCTTTTAAACAATTATCAGACTTTGATATCATAATTAATTCATTTTTCATTAAATAACAACTCCGGGCCATTGGTTTAATGGGCAGAGTGTTCGCCAATGGTCCGGGAGACCGTGGTTCAAGTCGAGTCATATCAAAGAAGGTTATTAAATTGATTTTAGTGATTAAACCATAAATTGGTTTAGTTTGGTTTGGTTTGGTTTTATAGCATATCAACCATCCTCATTGGCCTAGTGGGTAGAGTGTTCACCAATGGTCCGGGAGACCGGGGTTCAATCCCAAGTCGAGTCATACCAAAGACTCAAAAAATGGTACTTAATGCCGCCTTGCTTAGTACTCAGCGTAATATCCCAAAGTCTAAGAGAATTTTATGCGTCTCAATATCTATTACAGATTCTGGTTCGTACATATATCATTTGTCTACAGGAACAAACTTTAATCTCTGACACAATTCCAAGTGGATCACCTCTCCCGCCCAGTCTTTTATTCCATTTTGTGTCATTTTACTGCATTCGCTTATATGATTAATTTTTTTTTTAATCTCTGTCACTATTATTATCATATCCATCCAAGCGAACTTTTTATACTAGAGTTAGCAGATGGTCTTTTACTGAAGTTTGAATGGCTGCCATTCTTCTCAGGTCTTCAGAACTTTCCCGAGTATTCTTGCCGATCTTTAAAGTGCAGTGGTCTGAACGGTCTTGATTATTCCGCTGACTTTTAATTACCCATGTCTTAATTAGCATAATGGTAATATTATTTATGAAAGGATCGTTTCTCCCGTGGAAAATATCTGATGGAGGAAGGAAACAGGCACAACACTCTCATCCTTGGCAGAACTTATGATTTACTTTGTCTAGCTTAATTCGCAAAAGGCTAGAAGTATGATTCCCCCAGTGAGAATCAAACTCACTATCAATGGCCTGCTAGTCTTGCTCGTAAATCATTACATTACTAAAAGTCAAAGTAGCTTAGATTTGGTACAAGGTCGAAGTTATGGGGAATCTAGTGAGGATTGAAACCACTATCCTGTATTTGTCGGATACGAGAGTAACTTAACTATTACACAAGGATGAATTGCCTTCATCTTAGTAGAAGTTACAGACAAAGAACAAAGAAAGAAGCAGAAAAAATCATATTGTTCATTGTATGTATAAATGATAAGACGAACAAAAAATAACAACAGCAAGAAAGAAAGAAAGAAAGAAAGAAAAAGCTCCAACGGAAGAAAAAATGTCTCACGAATTGTGCCCGTTTCACTTTTCAACATTGTAGGGAGCCTTTCCTAAATCCATGACGCGACCAGCCGACAGGTACTTCAACGGAACTACAAACACCCAGAGGTTTAGGAGCGATTTAGCCTAGAGGTACACACCCGACATATGACTTTTTCCGATTTTTCCCCTGCCTTTACAAGTTCCTTTCCCTCAACAGACCTTTTTTTTTTAATTTTTTGTCTAATTTTGTTCACCTTTGCTCTGTCGTCAGTCTACTTACGACTGTCAACAAGCAGACAAAAAGCAAGAACCATAGCGTTGCGATAGTATGGCACCCGTAAACACTTACGATTGAAAAGAAGCCAACCACAATCAATTAAAAAAATGTATGGACATCTGTTTTGTTCGTTGAATTAAGTGAATGCAAATTTTATGAATTAAAGTAACTCCGAAAAACATTGCTGTATAAAATTAAAATTTAATTTTCAAATACGAAATACAATTACGTCAAGTGTTGTGATGGATATTAAGATACATAATCCACAGATTACTGTACATCAGGATAAAGAATAATAGCAACTTTTTACTATTATTTCTTTAGAATAATAATTATTCACGTCATACTACAAATTTCATGTGTCTAGAACAGATTGTATATTAAGCATGTCTGTCTTTATGATTTTATGTGTCTAGCACAGATTGTATATTCAGTAAGTGACCCTTTATGATTTTATGTGTCTAGCACAGATTGTATATTCAGCAAGTGACCCTTTATGATTTTATGTGTCTAGCACAGATTATATATTCAGCAAGTGACCCTTTATGATTTTATGTATCTAGCACAGATTATATAAGGGTCACTTGCTGAATATATATGAAGAAATAATTGTAAAAAGTTGCTATTATTCTTTATATTCAACAAGTGACCCTTTATGATTTTATGTGTCTAGCACAAATTGTATATTCAGCAAGTGACCCTTTCTGATTTTATGTGTAAAAAAAGCACTGTTGAATGTTGCATGCATAGTTGTTGAAACAAACCAGTGACCTCTCAGATCTTCCCTGTTGACTTATTCTCTTTCTCCTTTTCGGGTTATTATTGTGAAATAGATAACATTTTAATATATATTAAACAGAAGGAACATGCACCCATTATCAACGACTTTGCACAGTGCATTCAACAGTGCCTTCAACTGAACAGCGGACATCTGGAACATGTACTCTAGGGCTCTTCTAAATATTTTTGGTTCATGTTTGAGATTTAAAAGTTTCAGACTCTAAAAATGTTATTCTTTTACCTTTCAATAAATGTAACTTTCGTTACTCTATAATTTAGGGTCCTTGATTTGTGTACAATTATTTTGTTTCAAAAATTGTGCAAACGCTCATACATTGTGCTACATTTTCTTCGAAAATAAAAATTACATAACTCTATTATTTCTAAAGAAGTACTAGGCTGAAAGACTTATTCTCTGGGAAATAATGGTTAGAGTATTTACCAATAGTCCGGGAGACTGGGGTTCAATCCCAAGTTGAGTCGTACCAAGGATTAAAAATGGTACCTGATGCCTCCTTGCTTAACACAGCACTATAAGGTACGGATCAAGGGTAAGTGGAATAATCCAGGGAAAGGAGTTGTGCCTTCCCTTAAACCTCGATGTAGTAGCCATAGAAAAGGGCGTCCTCGGGTGGCTCTCGACTTATATATTCATTTTTTTAGTTATAGAGTTGAAGGCTGTACCGAGCGTTTTTCTGATTCAAAATTAGGAGTTCGATAAGTTTTAGAATCTGTTGCTTGGGGCGTAGCCGAGGTAGTTGGGTACTTCCAACCTGTTCAAAAAAGTACGGTGTTTGAATCTCGTACATGTTAATAGCATTTTATGGGAACATTCAACTGAAGAAATAAATTTGCTACAGGATACAATATGAGAAGTGTTAGAAGAAGGAAATACTATCACCGACATAATCGTTTGAGAAAAGAGTTTTAAAGATTTTTTTTCTTTTTGTTTTAATTTCCTTTGTATATTTATTTATTTTTCGTTGCTTTTTTATTTTACTAGGGTTTATTTATTTATTGTTTTATTTATTTATTTATTTATTTTTGCCATTCATAGTTTTCTTCCAACTAAAAAGATTGTCTTTTTTCCTCCTCCGATCTAATGTAACTGTTAAGAGAAAAAAATAACAGAAGCCTCTCATCAAACAATGTATGGCGTCAAGAGTTTGTTTCTTTCAGGTAAAATAATGCTGGATATTGCAAGAATGCAAAGAAAGAACATGACAAATGGAAACGTACTGAAGGCGGCGGGAGGGAATTAAAAGACAGAAAGAAAGAGAAAGAAAAAGAAATACATCCATAAAATGAAAGAAGGAAAGATTAACTGTATGTGTGATAGAGTGGCAAAAAACAATTAAAAAGAGTGAATCTTAATGACCTTAAAAGAGAGATGCCTATAAGAATGATATTGGATTGATGCTTAATCACTCTCTCACAAAAAAGGAGAAATGCGTCTCTTTTTTATCAGATCCTACTTCTTTCAGTGCAGTTAAAACTGATTGATCTTAACAGCATATCAATCCGTCTAGGGTTATTTTACACCTAGAGGTTAGGGAACTGCGTACATTGTACTTTATATTTACCCTTTTGCGTAGTTTCTTTAGTTTTTGTATATGGTTATATGGTATCAAGTATTCCTATCCAATACAAATAATTTACAAACAGATCTATTCGGCCCATAGATGGGACCCTAACAGGTTCTAAGAACCTGTGTGCAATTTTGTGTCATACCCAGGACACACTTTTTTTGGAAGTCTTACCTCTTTGTAGAGGCTACAGTTGGCATATTCTAACCTCTACCGACAGGACAAATGATTTCAATCTTTCGTAAACAATTGTAGCTTCAAACGACTGTTCGTAAAAAAAAAAATGATTTGCATACATTTAAACTATTCTAAGTAATCTTATCTGACATCGATCTTTCAATTTAATAATCCTTTGTTTGCATACATTTTTATGGCATCAAATATTCCTTTCCAATACTAATAATTTACAAACAGATCCATAGATGGGACCCTAACAGGGTGGACTTGGGAGTAATGGCAATGAATGGGTACTTCAAACCCACCAGAGTTTCAGAACTAGAGCCTCACCATTAATTCTAGTTTAGTGTCATACCTAAGACATTCCTTCGGAGGGGCCTTATCTCTGTGCAAGCGATACGTTCAGCGTATTCAAGGTCCCTCCAATAGGACGTACAATTAAGAGGTACTTCATGGGAGAAGGATCTCCAGGAGTTAGGCTTATCAGTGTATCTTCAAAGTTGTGGGCATGAAAAAATTAAGTCGTGCAGTAAAATTCTAATATAGCACATGAAATTCAGAAATTTCAAATTCTTTTTTCAATAATATTACTATTAATAATAAATCAATAATAAATCAATAATCAATAAATCAATAATTCAATAATTATTACTATTTGTTCAAACAATGAATCAATAATAATCAATAATCAATAATTTGATAATATTATTATTTGTTCAAGCAATGAATCAATGATAAATCAATAATCAATAATAAATCAATAATCTATAAATCAAAAATTCAATAAGATCTGTTCAAACACTCAGCATTAAAAGGTAAGAATCAAGTTGAGCAATCCAGGGAATGAAGGAGCGCCCTGCCTTACACGTCGGTATAGTAGCTATTGAAAAAGAAGCCTTCGGATCACCCTCGACTAAGGTTGCCAACTTTACTTTTTTGTTCAAACAATAATTCGTCATGTCGCTCTGGCTTTTGTTTCATAACCTTTTATTATTTATCAATGATTGTCTTAGAAAAATATTTTCTACTCCATCCACGTATTCAGTTCAGCACAGGTTTTTAGTCACGTGCAAATGCTGAAAAAAATAGAAGGAATATTGAAGTTTATACTTTAATGAGACTTACATTTTCATGAAGGTTAGTTTTAGGACATGTCAAATATTGCTTGATAATTTAATATAAAATCAATATATATTTAACGAACCCCTCTACCATTAGCAGAATGTGACACAAAGTCAATTCTATGCGAAGTACAGCTGGTTTGAACTCAGAATTTGCCTTCTTCTAGACTGGTTGCCAAACTAAAGTTTTACCAACTCCTTGATGTTGAGAAGAGCAATTTTTGTGTGCGCAACAGACTTACAAATGTCTTTCCCGGAGGCATTAACGGGAAAAGAAATGCAAACAGCCTCGACTAAGATTTGAACTAAGGTCGCCAACGCCATTTCCTACAATGATAAGCGTTACTCCATGAGCGCCTCCAAGTTTGAAGTCAGAAAGTTTTTCTTTTTTTCTTCTTCTTTTTTAAGTAATTATATGGTTTCAAGTAACTTATATTTTGTTAACTATAATAGATTCAAGTAACTATTCTGACCTTGAACTCAGTTATAAGGTTGCAAGTATTCCTATCTAATACAAATAATTTTCAAACTGACATATTTGATCAATAACAGGTATTATTTTTCCGAGTAAAAGTAATGGCAACGAAGGAGTGACTCCACACTCCGCAGAGCTCCAGGTCAGAAACCCGCAACTGGACGAAATTCAGTTTCATACCAGAGACACCCCTATTTGACAGGGGATGCAGGTGACATATTCAAATTCCCATCGAAATTAATTTGAGTCCATTAAAATACCACGTGATTTTGCGTTCATAATTATAACTAAAAGATTGAAAAATACTATTTCAGCTTATTGCTCATTGGAGACTAGGCCCTGAGTTTCTATATACATTCTTCTTTCCTTCGTTCTTTCTATAGATTCCAGTAGACTGATGGTCCCGTGATTTCAGTTGCAAATAGGTTTTGTGGAATGTACTCGCTCATTCTAAGCCTCCTGATTTTGAATTCTAAAAGTTTCCTTTATCCTCAACCAATTTGCCGACCAAGGAGGCTAGAAAGACCAGTTTAAATCATACTATTAACTCGTTATCTAAATTTTTGAGACGAAGCGTGATGATTTTTATCATTATGGGTTTTCGAACTATTGTCTTCATCTTTATTGTTATTTCCCCCACGTTTCGGCCGATATGTCCTCCGGCCTTCTTCAGGTGTTTGTCGAACTCTGAAACCTACACGGAACTTTGAACTACGCCCTTTACTGAATCCAATACAGGAATACTTAACACATGTACTCGGTTATGGCTAACGGAAATAACAATAACGATGAAGACAATAGTCCGAAAACCCTTAATGATAAAAATACGATTAACTGTTAGAAAAGGAAGGAAATATGGAGACGTTTTTCCAAGGACATAGCGGGAAGTAAAACGTACAGAGTTTGGTCCTAATATTGAACTCAACTCACCATATATTTCTACAGTAAAATTTGTAGGAGAAACAATTAACGTTTATGAAGCATCGGTATTTTTTTTATTTTAGATTTTTATAGTTCGTTTTAGTTTTTATTATTCGAGATTTTCCTGAAATTTTCGATGCAAAAAGGAGTTCAAGAAATGACCGTAAAAACCAAACAAAATATATTCTTCAGAATATTATAAAAGAAATGATCACATGAAAAATTAGAATTTAAGTTCGATAAGACATTTTTCTATCAACTTTTTGTTAAAAACTTTAATTAAAAGGAATTGAAATATGTCAAAGATAAATGGGCCAACTTATATATATATATATATATATATATATATATATATATATATATATAATCATAACGAATATCTTTTGGTGTTATTTAACACTAGTTTACAGCAGAAACAATTAGAAATAAAACCGAAACACGTACATAATAAAAAAAAATGAAATACTTTAAATATATCAGGAATGTACTTAATTTTAAACAATTGAACTTTTCATATTTTAAGTTTTACATGGCTCTAAAAGAAAACAGAGCTATATTCAGATTAATTGATTGGTTTTAACGACATATCAATCCACCTCGGGTTATTTTATGCCAAGAGATAAAAAAATTGCGCTCATTATACATTCAACATTTTTAATGTACTTGTTTCTTCAGAGTTTAATACTCACAGTTATATGATATAAAGTATTCTTATTAAATGCAAAAGATTTGCACATAGTTGTACGGTTTTAAGTATTCCTCTTTAATGATATAATTCAAATAGTTTCAATTATTTCTATTTAATTAGAATAATTTATTCGCATACATTTGGTCTAGTGGGTAGAGTGTTCGCCAATGGTCCGGGAGACCTGGGTTCAATCCCAAGTCGCGTCATACCAAAGACTTTAAAAATGGTACTTGATATCTCCTTGCTTAACACTCAGCAATATAAGGTACGTATCAAGGGTAAAGTGGAGCAATCCAGGGAAAGGATTGCACCCTCTCCTATACCTCAGTGTAGTAGTAATTGAAAAGGGAGCCTTCTGGTAGCTCTCGACTACGGTCATATGGTTTTAATTAACTTATAATAATCCTTAGTGAACTGTTATAACTTCAAGTAAATATTCTTAATATAAATCGCTTACAGTTATATATAGAATTTCTGTTCTTCAAGAAGAATGGCCTTGGCATTAAATAACACACAAAGGTTGATATGCCGTTAAAAACAAAGAAACCGAAGCCGAAAGTTATATATAAAGTATTTCTAACAAATAAAAAGAGCTTGCACACAGTTGTATGGTTTCAAGTAACTTAAAATCGTCATCATCATGGCGTACCGCTGGCACGGATTTCCCTGACCCTCTCCGGCCATTCGCGCCTATCGTCCATCGCTCTCGGTAGGTCTTCCATGCTACATCCTCTATCGGTGCAGACTGTTGTAGATAGGCTCTAGCTGGTCGCCCTACCCTTGCTGGTCCGTGCGAAGGGATCCACAGGAGTACATCACTTATGAACTCGCCCTTACTTCTCCAGCAGTATCACACATGTCTTTCTAGTCTTTGTGGGTGGTTTTCGAGATGCGTGGTAGGTGTCCGTACAGCTGCTGCTTTGTGGGCTGTTGCCTCCAGGACTTGTTTAATACAGCTCGCAGCATTCTTGTACAATTACCGTCAAGCTTTCTCTCTGTACGCTTAATCAGCGTCTATGTGGTGCGTCCATACAGCAATATTGACACGACCACTGCTTGGAAAAAACTGCTCTTTATTTTATTTGATAGGTTATAATCCCCAATAAACAATTATAGCTCCAAGTAACTGTTCTTAATACAAATAATTTACAGTTATATGGTTTCAATTAATTAATAATAATAATCGCTAGTAAACAATTATCACCATCATCATCTCGTGCGGCTCCCACGGATTTCCCTTACTCTTTCTCGCCATCTGTCTCTGTCATCCATCACTTCCAGTGGGTCTTCTAGACTACATCCAGTGTCCGTACCGAGATAAGTTCTAGCTAGTCGTCCTACACTTGCGTGTCCGTTATTCTTAATACAAATAATTTACAGTTATATGGTTTCAAGTATTCTTAATACGAATTATTCTTAAGTAATTCTCTTTGATCCATTGATGGAACCCTAACAGGTCCAACCACTTTGGCCCTGAGTAGACCTGGGAGTAATGGCAATGGAGAAGTACTCCAAACTCCTCAAATTCCCAGAACTGGAGCCTCACTATCAGGTACAGTTTAGTGTCATACTTGCTAGATTAAAAAAGAAACCAGTGAAAACAAACTACATTAACCACAGCAAACTCTATGGAAGCAAAAAATCTCCAAAAGACAAAAGAATGAGAAGTTGAAGAAGAAAATGAAGAGAAGAGGAAATGTGAGTGATATAAAAACGCTAAAGAATGTGCAAGTAACTGCGAAGAATGATACAATAAACGACAATACAAACACGTAAATACATTTGCAAACTCTCAGTCTCTTCTTGGAGCATGCCCTGTACACACTGATTACATTTGAAGAGGCTTGGCACCTACCTTATACTCCCTGTGTACACAGATATACAGACAGTACATAAACACATCAACGCAAAGAAACAAACACGTATACCGACAAACGGGCGACTCAACTTTTATGAATCTTATCAGCGTAAAATTGTGTTTTGCTTAAAACAAGGGACATTAGGTTGGTACAAATTGAAGTGGGAGAAAGCGTCATTTTTCTTTCTTTCTTTTGCAAGTGTATTGATTTTGTCTATTAGCATATTACATGTTTGCTCTGTCGGTGGGAGCGGGCTTAGATAATGCTGACCATAATATCCCCCCCCCCAAAAAAAAGGTTGTTCGGAATATGACAGTAAACTGCATCTGATGGTAGCTTCTAGTCTTGGAACTTTGGGGATTGTGGAGTACCTCATAATTGGTATTACACCAAGATCCACTCTGACCCCGAAGTTGTAGTATCTGTTAGGTTCCCATCTATGAGTAAAATAGATTTGTTTAAAAAATATTCGTATTCAACAGGACTATGTGCAAGAAAGAAAGCCTCTAAAGAAACAATTACACAAAACTGTAAATATAAACGTATAATGAACGCGATTCCCCAACTTCTAGGCATAAAATAACCCTAACCTGGTTGGCATGCCCTTACAAACAATCAATCATATACATGGTATTCTTGATTATGTAAACAACTAAAGTAAGTAAAGTTGGCGACCGTAGTCGAGGGTGACCCAAAGGCTTCATTTTCAATAGCTACTTCACCGAGGTGTTAGGGAGGGCGCTACTCTTTTTTCTGGATTGCTCCACTTTACCCTTGATCCGTACCTTATAATACTGAGTGTTAAGCAAGATGGCATCAAGAACCATTTTTGAGTCTTTGGTATGACTTGACCTGGAATTGAACCCTGGTCTCCCCGGACCATTGGCGAGCACTACCCATTAGTCCAATTTAAACAACTCTGTGAATATATTCATTTATCATTCAATTTACAATATCAATATTTTTCATGAAAAAAAATTGCAAAGAGAAGAAATAATGATAATGATAATAATAATTTCTTTTTTTTCTTTCTTGCTTTTGCAATTGTATTGTATTCCTTTACTTGCATACTACCCATAAAAATGACTGGTTTATTTAAGTATAGAGTGTAGTATCTGCGCACTAGAACTTTTATCAGAAAATCTATACTGCTATAGGTCGGAAATTCTATCCATAACAGCATCATTCCAATGTAACATGAAATGAGCACAATGTGTAGCAATTACAGATTCACCAGTCTGAAAAAATGCTTCAACAGCAAACACACTGTATGCACCAGTCCATGATCTGAACTGATCTTAACTGATCTTATCTAAAAAAGAATTGGTAAGAAAATACCTAGATGGAGCTACTCTTGTCACTTGCCAAAGTTCACTTGTTCTACACACAGGTGACAGTTTAAAACGTGAGAGGTATTTCTGTTGCACCCTGTCATCATCATCATCATCATATCGTGCTGGCAGCACGGATATCCCTGACCCTCTCTCGCCACTCCTCCCTATCGTTCATCGCCCTAGGTAGGTCTTCAGGACAACAACCTGTATCCTCACATAGCTGCTGAATGTACGTTCGTGCTGGTCGTCCTGCTTTTGCGCGGCCATGTGTGGGGATCCATAAGAGTACATCTCTTATGAGTTCATCTCTGCTTCTCCAGCAATGTCCTGCATGTCTGGTTCGCCTAACTTGAATAGTTTTCGTGATAGGGGGCAGGTGGCCGTACAGTTGGTGTCTTGTGGGGTGTTGCTGCCAGGACTTGTTCAGGATTGCACGCAGCATTTTTGCACCCTGTACATTGGTTAATTTTCTTGTTTCGAAAGCTATTAATAGTGACTTCGACTCTTCTTCAGTGCTCTAGATATCAAGAAAGTTTTAAAGATATATGCTTTGTTTGGTTTATAATTTTTAACAACTATTAATGTATTAAGATTTTATATGTAAAAGAAAAAAATTTCTGTTGTTCAACTATACAAAATGCTATTAACGTTTTTCAAGAATTTGCATAAATTGGTTCTTCCGTCAAATTACTCATCATTTTCTGTGTCTCACAGGATATATTACATTTGTCATGAAATCACTCCTCCAAGAAATAAAGCATCTTAATTTTTGCCATTTCTTAAAAAAACCATTTCGTGCTTTCAGCTTCTAAAGCTCTTAGACTACACTGCATAGATCTTCTGTTTATTAAATAACCTTTGGTACACATGCTGTTGTTTACAGTACCTGCGGTTTCTAAGTGGTTACCCATCTAAGTACTGAATAGGCTCATTTTAGCTTAATTTCTTTTTCTTATTTTATAAGCTTTGCTTAGTCTGGCACAAGAGTGGAATGTTCCTTGCTGTACCTGCTGTTTCTAAGTGGTCCCTCATCTGAGTACGGAACAAGCTCATTGCCACTTCTTTTATTTCTTTTTTTATAAGCTTTGCTTAGTCTGGCATAAAGGTGAAATGTTCCTTGCTGTACGTGCTGTTTCTAAGTTGTCCACGTCTAAGTACTGAACAGGCTCATTTTCACTTAACTTCTTTTATTTCTTCTTTTATAAGCTTTGCTTAGTCTGCCACTAGGGTGTAACGCTGTGTACAGTACCTAGTATCCCTAAGTGGTCTCTCATTTAAGTACTGAGCCTAATCACTGCTGATTAACTTCTTCCTTTTTTTATTATTATCTAATAACCTACGCTTTGGCTTGCACACAGACTGTTGCTAACAATACCTTTTGTCCGCAAGTGGTCACTCAACTCAGAATTAAACAGGTTCACCTCCGCTTAACTTTGGTGATCTGAACTGGTGCTTTTAACGTAACCTGACAATTGTTATGCATGCGTTTTCTTCTCTGGCTGGTCGATGCTTCTCATCGCCATCTTGTTTTCGCAACCCCAACGTCATTCTATCTTTTCTTCATTGTTAGATGTCCTTCACTGAGATTAATAACAATATCATATCTTCTTTAAAGTACATTATCTATTCACTTCATGTATATATTACCGACTCCCTACGCAAGTCGGGAGCGTCTGGAATATATGAATCTCAGATGGAAACTTACATCCAACTACTTCGACTAGTCTAGGCTAACTAATTTAAAGTTGAAATCTGACTAATAACTTCTAGGATTTTAATCACCTGACTTTACAATCCTCTAATGGCAGCCAAGCTTTCAACTGCCATTAAAGGTCATTATCTGTCAGTTAAACTGAGTTGATTAACTGTATTTCTCTAGCTGTTTAACGGTTTTTCGAATTCTATACTGCATGCCAAATAAAAGATTCAACCAATCTATTATTAACACCGTAATACCTGCATCGATCCGTTATTCACTAAGCTTGGCTTAGCCTGGCACACAGACTTCAGGTTGCTTACGATACCCATTGCTACAACAATATTACTCATTTCATAACTGAAAAGGTTCACTAGTCATTTACTTCTCAAACCAAGTCATACATGAAAAACGAAACTTAAAGAATTAAGAGCTGCGAAACTGTTTATATTTTCCATCGATACCTCTTCTTCGGAGAACAATTGACTGTATTTTATACATATAATAATTTTCACTTGGTACCATATACTAATTAACACCTGTGTCATATTATCAACGAATCAGTACCGAAATGCCAATTCTATATGATGGTTGGCTACACCGTGTAATGTATAAACAGAAAGTGATAAATGCAGTTTAGCTTCACTATTATTATTAAACTAGCTGAACTACAAGTCCACGCTGGGTATGAGCTAATGACTTGGATCACAGCTGGTTATAATATCAGAAAAACGATTCTTTAGTATTAATAGGGAAGTTGTTAGTATTGTTTTATCAGGATTAATTTATGAAAAACTGTTGGATATATATCACCCTGAAAAGTTCAAGAAGTTTTATGAAAAATTATTGCAGACACCATTAGTTGTATTTTTGATAAATTCAGTATTTTCTAAAGAATTATGAACATTAGTTGCGTCTTGCAGCAACATAGCTTTACGTTGAAGAGGGCCACTTCTAAGTACTCTCCAAAATAGTCCGCCCATGAAAATTTTCATAAATTCTTCGGTAAATAGTCATTTAAGACTTACATTCACCATCTAGATAAGAGTAAGTTCCTGTCATTTGCTTCATCTTTATTTTTCTTTGGTTTTTGTACAGAAAATTTTATAGTTATGAAACCCTTCTCCTATGAGCAAGATATGACTCAAGGTCAATTTTAAGTGGAGTACAGCTGGTTTGAATTCAGAAAACCGTTACACCACGCACTTTTTTACTTATTCCCAAAAATTACAAATCGGTCATCGGTCATAGCTCGACACGTTCTTAATGGTTGGAGAGGAATAAAAGTAAAGAAATCTGATTGATGACCGAATTGTAGCAAGCTGAAGACATGCTTTTGGGATTTAACTTTTCAATATATAAAGATGAATTAAATGAATGTAATTCAATCTTATCAGGGTGGTGAACGTATTTATTTATTTGTACATTACTGCAAAATGAACGAAAATTTTCATGGGTAGATTATTCTGTACAAGTTCCAATGTGAGCTTAATGAAAGTAAAATAAACAGAAAATGGTTACTACACGACGTCGTCTTTTACATTTCAAACGCATAAATCCTGACCCCCACCACTACAAAAGATATTCTTCTGTAATGAATCTTGAGTAGAAAGAACGAAAGAACTGGTCGGGTGAGGCTATGCACATAGGCGGGCTGTGTTTGATCGAATGTTTACATAGAAAGTCAATTTGTTTCCTGCAAAGAGAGAAAAGGTCATTGGGAAAAAACGTTAATTCTATTGATCTCACTGATAATAATGTTTAACGTTTCTTCAAATCTACCTTTAAAAAAAAAAGTAATGTTTAATCGAAAGTTGATTGAAGAGAAAGTCAGGTAGGCATTCGGAATAATTCTCCGAGATTTGTCGGTGCCTTTAATGTGTGTCATTCCGGGTAACAAACGGGTGGGCCCTTAAGTCGGGTATTAGTAAAATGGCGTCTCTGGCTGTGGGAATTTAACTCGGCCATCTTCCACCTCCTCACTAACAGCTTTCCTCAATTTCCGTTCTTCTACGAAGCGCTGTCGACTTTGGATTTGTACGGATTAAATGACACATGCACACACAAAAAGACACACACACACATACACTCACACACACACACACACACACACACGAACACACACACGCACACACGAACACACACACACATACACTCACACACACACACATACATACACGCACACACACACATACACGCGCACACACACACACACACACACGAACACACACACACACACACATACACGAACACACACACACACATACACGCACACACACACACATACACGCACACACACACACACACACACGAACACACACACACATAAACTCACACACACACACACATACATGCACACACACACACACACACACTCACACACTCACACATACACGCACACACACACACACATACTTTCCTGAAAAACACAAGCACGGGCGAACACACACACATACACACACATACAGATATATATATATATATATATATATATACCTGCAAACACATGTCTGCGCGCAGACACATAGCAATATACGTGCATGCATACATAATACCCAACATACGTATATAAAAAAAAACATATGTATATACCTACAATTAAAAATATACACACACAGTCACATACGACCACATAAACACAGATATACATACTTGCGGATTTATTGACATACTTGTTAACAAGCACACACATACACATACAGGTATATAATGCAAATAGGCGAGTGTGCACACTGAAATACAACACACACGGATGCATACACAATTAAATACCAAATATACATATACAAAAAATACACGAATATACCCACAATTATGAAACGTATACGCATACATACCTGCTAGCGCATACACACACACACACACACACACAAAACATAACCGTAGAAGACATGAATATAAGTATATACATGCCATCATAAATGTATACACAAACAAACCCAAGCACAAGTATATACTAACATACTTACAGTGAAGTCTCGCTGAAACAAAGATTCAATCAGATCACTAGAGTTAAGCAACAATAAGCCTGTTGAGTTCTAAGATTAATGACTCCTTCGTAATAGTTTGTAAAGTTGACGACCGTAGTCAAGGGCGACCAGAATGCTCCCTTTTCAATAGCTACTACACCGAGGTGTAGATGAGGGCACTACTCCTTTCCCTGGATTGCTTCACTTTACCTTTGATACATACCTTATATTGCTGAGTGTTAAGCAAGGAAGTATCAAGTACCATTTTTAAAGTCTTTGGTATGATGCGACTTGGGATTGAACCCAGGTCTCCCAGCCCATTGGCGAACCTTCAACCCATAAGGCCAATGAGTAGTAGATACTATATCTATTTATCCGACTACCCACCAAGTCAAATTTAACTGAAGTCATGTTATATTGGGGAGCCACGCAAGAATCGAGGTTCATGCGTGGCCATCAAAAAAAAAAGTTTTATTCCCTTGATATTCCATTTTAGGACGCCTCAGGCGCCAAGCGATAAACCTAGCCATACTAAGCAAGTATTGTTGGAGGGAAATGTCCTCTAGGACTAATGGATCTACTTACAAAGGCTCAAACCTTCGTGAACGCCAGATGAGCCCTGGCCTCACCCAGTTAAACAGGTACTGTAAGCAACCTGAAGACTTTTAAAGAAAATTTAGTTAATAACAACATTCTGTAAATATAGATATGAAGTCATTTTATATACCACCTATCATGGGCATTAAACTCATATCTACTCGGGTATGTCGATGTACATACAGTAATGGTTTGTCCATTGTCTCGTAGGACAATCAAGTGACTATAACTGGTAACCTTAAAACTATCATTTGTTTGCCTCTTCAACTGAACTAAAGTGCATATTTACAATGCATAAAATTTACTAAGCTCTTTTCAGTCAGATATACTGACTTCAGGTTACTTATAGTACCTATTACTGCTTAACTAGTCACCCTTCTATGTATTGAACTCGCTCATTGTTGCTTAACTTCGGTGATCTATCGGCAACATGATTGTAAAACACGTTTCACTATTCATAGTGAATTTATTTTTAAATAATCACACGCCTAAAGTTCTTTTCTTTCTGTATTAAAGTTATTCATATGGCGATAATTCTTATTCTTGATCTGCTAAAGAGATTATCAGAGTCGAATATATAGTCATTTCCTAAGCTTTTCTTAGATATAGTACAAAAGCCTTTGATTGGTTACAGAACCTGCTGTTACTTACGTTTAAGTTATTTGTTTTAATGGCATATCATCCTTTGATGGGTATTTAATGCCACATCCCATGTGTGTGTGTGTGTGTGTGTGTGTGTGTGTGTGTGTGTGTGTGTGTGTGTGATTTTCAAGTGAACGGTTTGTTGATAACTTTATCTTTAAATGAGTTAGAGCTGATCTGTTTGCACACAGTCAAATGGTCTCAAGTATCACTATTTAACCATGATAATTCTATTTAATATCAATTATTGGCTTGCACACAGATAATTTGAAATATTGCTGTCTAACACTAATAGTTCTTTTGGCACACAGATTCTATTTGACCCATAGATAGGAGCCAAACAGATACAACTACACCGGGTCAGAGTAAATCTGGAAGTAAAGGCAATGATGAGGTACTACATATTCCCTAAGCTACAGGACAGGAGCCTTACCATCAGATGGTTGAGAGTCATAGATAGGACACTCATTGAGGAGTCTTACTCCTCTACAGATATAGTCGGCATATTCAACAGCACCAACAAACAGATCGAGTGGTTACTAAGCGTTTGCCTTTCTAAGTATTGAACAGGTAATCGTTGCTTAATTTTAGTGATCTGATGAAAACCAGTGCTTTCAACGTGACACGATCGTGTTGCAAACTCTGATTTTGTGATTTTGTCACGTTCTGGCTTCTTATTACTTTGGTAGAGTGTTCGCCAATGTTCCGGGAGACCGAGGTTCAATTCCTGGTCGATCATACCAAAGACTCAAAAAATGGTACTTGATGTCGCATTGCTTAACACTTAGCACTATAAGGTCGGGATCAACGGTAAAGTGGAGCAATCCAGAGAATTGACAAGCGCCCTCCCCAACTCCTCCGAGTTGTAGATATTGAAAAGGGAGCCTTCGGGTCACCTTCGACTAAGGTCGCTTCGATGTCGATCAATGTCCATCACCCAAAGCCCATCTCCTCAGTTCGTTAATCAGTCGTCTTGTCAGTAGCCTCGCGTCGCTCTCTCTCTTTCTCTTGTGTCGCCATCTTTGTTCTTGTTCGTTGTTGCAACTCCAACTGCTTTAAATTTTTCTATGTTAGGATGAAGAACAATTCAGACATATTTTTATGTGCACATAATATTTTGTTATCTCGGAACAAATTTCACATCACCCGTTTAGACCAAAACGGGGAGCCAGTGGGGCAGAGATGGAACTTTACAACCCCTTTAATCGGGTGATTCTCAATGACTGAAGTTTTCATTTTGCTTCTAAACTTTCTAAAGTCAAGAGACTTTTTAATCCAATTAAAGTCACACTCTCAAACACCCACTAGGTCATCACCTATCACCCTAACTGAATGAACCAACGGCTTTTCAACACCATCTTAGATTAATTTACACTTCATGTCAATTAATAGATTATGCTAATCTATTACATTTGGCAATCGTAAAACATGTTTCACTATTTATGGTATTTTTTTAAAATAATCTCAAACCTATTTTTTCTTTATTGATTAAAGATTTTCTTACGTTGTTCCTATTTATACTAGGTCTACTAAGGGGGTTATCAGAGTCTAAAATGTGAATCAATTATTTCTTTAATGTAGAAAAGATGACAAAGAAAACAGAGACAATTATAAGTTTGGGCTATTTATGTAAAAAAAAAATACTTCAATAGGAATTTTCAAACCACCGTAGTAAAAAAGCTTAAAATTTTGTAAAGGCAATAATCCATTCAAGTTTGTGTTTTGTTAAAAGTTGGGGTTTTTATTAGGTGGGGGTGTTATTTATTCTATCTTGTTTTATGTATTTATTTAAGAAAGAAAATGAGGACGGTTTGAGTGGATTACCGACTGAGGATATGAAATCGGCGAAACGAGTTCGAATCCAGAATAGGATTATGTTTACTAAATTTTATTGTCGATGTAAAAGTTATAATTCCACTTTCCTGCGTTCTGTTCCAACGTCTGATATCTTGAAAAAAGGTATTGTCTCCGGTATGCCACGATGATTGAGAAAGTAAGCACTTGTTCAACCACTCTCCCATAATTACCACCTTCACATTAGTAATTTTTAATCAACATTGATAGGATCAACCAACATTTCGTTGTTGTTTTTTGTTTACGTCGCAGTAAAACCATGGACTAACTGGGTTCCCATTGTAACTGCAGTCCTTGATGATATTATTGAATTTCCCACAAAATCATCATTCAGTTGCAAATCTGACAGAAATTGACTTATTATCTTCGTAAGACCAGTTTAAGTCTAGTGTTCTTATAAAAAATCTCGCTAAATGTGCTGTTTTTGCTTGGTTACGAACACGCACACGCCCACACACACACACTTATATATATGTGTGTGTGTGCGTGTGCGTGTTCGTAACCAAGCAAAAACAGCACATTTAGCGAGATTTTTTATAAGACTTAAACTGGTCTTACGAAGATAATAAGTCAATTTCTGTCAGATTTGCAACTGAATGATGATTTTGTGGGAAATTCAATATATATATATATATATATATAAATATATATATATATATATATATATATAATAATATATATATATATAATTCAATATAAATATATATATATATATATATATATATATATATATATATATTGAATTATATATATATATATATAAGCATGAGAATTTGATAGATAGATAGATAGATAGATAGATAGATAGATAGATAGATAGATTTTCATTTTTCATCTTTATTTCGTGTTTGTCTTTTTTTTTTATGTGTAATTTGTCACGAGCTCGAACATTTTTTTCTTTTTATTTTATTTATTTACTTTTTCTTTCTTTTCCACTCAATTCTATCTCCATTTCTTTCATTATCTCCTTTCTTTGTTCTCTCTCTCTCTCTCTCTCTCTCTCTCTCTCTCTCTTCTTTAGTTTCTTTTTTTTCTGCTTTTCTTTTCCCTTTCTTTAATTTTTCCTCACTTTCTTTCTTGGATTTTTTTCTTTACTTCTTCATTGTATAATAACAACATGAACACCCCTTTTCTACAAAAAAAAAAAACATGACATAGACACCACGGCACCCTCAAAGATGGCAGCGAAGATGTCAGCCAATCAACGACCGGCTTTTAATTTTGTTGTCTCCGGTTCTCTTTCCCAACATACTCTTTATATTAACAAGCTGTTGGATATTTTGTTTCGTTACGATCCAGTTATCACCATTTTGCATTAGCGACAACAGGTAAGGTAGCAAGAAAATAACCCACAAGAGAAGCGTTTGTGTAAAAGTTTTTTCTTCCTGACTGTGAAGACAATCACCTGATCACCAGGTTTATGAATGGAGAAAAAAAGGTCCATTTGGTTGTTTAATGGCATATCAACTCTTTGTAGGTTATTTAATACCAGAGACATTCTCCTAGAAGAACAGTAGTGGTACTATTTAACCCATAGCTGAGAGGATAAGGGGGTTCATACCTTTC
>OY757934.1:42575849-42578349 GCA_963585895.1 Sepioteuthis lessoniana
GTACTGTTTAATCTATTGCTGGGAGTGGATAAAGGAGTTCATGGCGTGATGGTTAGAGTGTTCGTCAATGGCCCGGGAGACCTGGGTTCAATCCCAGCTCGCGTCATACCAAGGATATAAAAAATGGTACTTGATACCTCCTTGATTAACACTCAGCAATATAAGGTATGTATCGAGAATAAAGTGGGGCAATCCAAGGAAAGAAGTAGCGCCCTCTCCTACACCTCGGTGTAGTAGCTACTGAAAAGGAAGCCTTCTGGTCGCCCTTGACTACGGTCGCCAACTTTACTTATTACTTTTTATAAGCCCAAAAGTGCACGTAATAGCGCGACTTGAATTCGAACTCTTTTACTACAATGCCGCAATCCAGCACGTTAACCACAACATCATGGGGACTGGCTCTTATATGTCAATTAAGATTATAAAAGAAAATATTTTTACAAATTTAGCACTTGGGCAAAGCCGAGGACCTATATATATATATATATATATATATATATATATATATATAAGTTGGCTGGCTGTAGTCGAAGGCGGTCAAAAGGCTCACTTTTCAAGAGCTGCAACACCAAAGTGAAGGAAAGGACACTAATCTTTTTCCTGGATTGCTCTACTTTATCCTTTATTCATACCTTATAATGCTGAGTGTTAAGCAAGGAAGCATCAAGTACTATTTTTTGAGTCTTTGGTATGACTGAACCTAGGATTGAACCTCAGTCTCCCGGACTATTTGCGAACTCTCTAACCATTAAGCTAAAGGGCCAGTCATATGTGTATGTGTATGTATTGAGTGTGTTTGCTTTGTAAATCTATGGAGTTATTATTCTCAATATATTAATAAACTAAAAAGGTCTTTTAATCACTTAAATATTTTCAAACTTATATTCATTTTAATATAAATAAGTGAATAATTGCCTTTGTGTGTATGTGTGTATGTGTGAACGTATATATATGTACGTGTGTATGTGTGTGTGAGCACGTACGCTTTTTTGTAAACATAATGCCTAGTATAAGTTATATCGTCTCAAAATATCTCTGAAATTGACGTTATATATATATATATATATATATAAAGTGGAGTGTCACGGAATTTCTAACATCACAGGTTAATTTCTCTCATCCTTGATGGCACCCGAAGAATAAATCTTAAATATTACTTTCTAATTTTGCAGGATTTAAATGTTGTGCAACATTACTGAGTAAGCAGTTTATACATTTTTCTTCTGTATTTTTTTAAACATGAAATTGAAATTACATGCGAAGATAAGTTTTTATTTAATTTGTTTAGAAATCTTTTCAGTCAATATAAATACCCTTCAAAATGATATGAGTGAACGCACATGTGTGGATTTAATAAATTTGCATAGAACACACACAAACACACTCACACAGACACACAGACACACACACACACATATATATATATATATATATATATATATAAACAATTATGATGATGATTTAGTTTATGTGTGTGCGCGCGTAAACGTGAGTGATTCAGTATTTTGGCTTTTACTTAGATGTAATTTTCTATTCATTAAATCCTCATGTTACTAATTTATTAACTATGAACGAAGATTATATATATATATATATATATATATTTTTACAAAGATTATATATATATATATATATATATATATATATATATATATATATATATATATATATATATATATAAATGTACAAAAATGTTATATATATATATATATATATATATATATATATATATGTATACATGTGTGTGTACGAAGACTATACATATATATATGTAAGAAGATTGTATATATATATATTCTTCGTACGCATATATATTATCTCCGTACATAAACATATAAAAAATAAATATATATGTATGAATACTATATATATATATATATATATATATATATAAGTACGATTATATATATATATATATATATATATATATATATATATATATATGTACAAAGATTACATAAATTATTGTACAAAAATTACACACACGCACATACTATATATATATATATATATATATATATATATATATGTATGAAGATTATATATATATATATATATATATATATATATATATATATGTACAAAGATTATATATATATATATATATATATATATATATATATATGTACAAAGATTATATATATATATATATATATATATATATATATATTATCGCTCGTAACTAAGAACATTCCTACTTTTTTTTACGAAATATCAATTTCTTATAAGTCCAATATACTAATATTTTATTATTTGTAATGGAATATAATCAATAAAAATGGATATTTTTTGGTATAATTGGTCATCAAACTCTACAGCATGTAGCCAAAGTTATAAATATATAGTAAATAGTAAAGTTAGTGACCCTAGTTGATGGTGACTGGAATGCTCCCTTTTCTATAGCTACTACATCAAGGTGTTGGTGAGGGTGCAACTCCTTTCCCAGAATTGCTCCATTTTACTCTTGATCCGTACCTTATAATGCTGTGTGTTAAGCAAG
>OY757934.1:42583349-42613349 GCA_963585895.1 Sepioteuthis lessoniana
GATTTGGTCAGAAGAATTTCTGCAAGACGACAACGAGAAACACAAGAAGGGTTGAAACAGATTAATAATTACTCGAAGGCGACAGAATGAATCCCAAAAAGAAAGAAGGCAATATAGGACTCTTACTGATGCGGAAAACGAGGACAAATCCTATTAAGTTAATGCAAAAAACACAGCTATTATTCAAATTAGAAGAAATGCCTTAGTCCAAAATTGTAGAATTAACAAAAATAACATTTCTAAAGAAAATTTAGTGTCTCATTCATGTTGTCCTATGAATATTGTTTGGTAGTTTTGGAATGCCAGTCATTTTTCATCATGGCGTCCACCAGATGGTAAATTCAAAAATTGCTGTCACAAACGTATGATACTTCACGATTTGATGAGTCATTCAATGAATACAAATTGAAATATTTCAAAGACAATTTCAACGTTTTTATTTCCTTCGATTAAAGCCCAAGTAACTGATGCTCCTTGTGCATAAACAATCCCGTATTTTTTACCAGTACTATACTAGTATATATATATATATATTATTGTATTGTATTAATTTAGATGGCAATGCGAAATAATAATTATTTTCGTCTAATTATCATTTCGCATTACAATAGCCCTCTAAATTAATACAATACAATAAAATAAAATTTGTGCAATGCTAAAAGCAAATTACAAAATACTTATATATATATATATATATATATATATATATATATATATATATATATATATATATATATATATATATCAGCAATAGCGTGGACACACAGAGTCAACTAAGTTTGGTGAATGTTAGTCTCTTGCTGATGCAATCATTAAGCCAAAATATATAAGCTCTATTACCGATATTGAACACTTTATTCGAGGTTATAGCAAACAAAATGATATATATATATATATATATATATATATATATATATATATATATATATATATATATATATATATATATATATATACTCCTTGCGAGTTCTTCACACCAGCGTTAACTGGTGATCTTTCTCTTGAGTCTGAGTAACAGCAAGTCTTCTCTGGTTTCCTGGACTCTTCTAAGTATTATAGCTAATTTTAACCATGCCGGGATCTAGATTAACTTGATTCTTTCATTGATCAACAGCTTCGCCAGGGTCTTTTCTATGCCTTTGAGGACCATTCCGAAGGCACCAACGACGAGTAGCATCAACGTCCTATGCATGTTTTAACCTTTTTCGGCTCTTTTAAGTACTTGTTTAACTTTTCGTTTTATTTTATTTTCAGTTTATCAATAATTTCTTTTCTTCTTTTTAATTAAAGCTAAGTCTAATCTTCTGGGTGGGATTAAGGGATTTGCTTGTATCTATTATTACAATCATCATTTATCAGGAGAGCAAGAGTAAAAAAAGACTTTAGCCGTTAGAAATATTTGGTTGTTCGGAAATAATGTCCGATTTTAAAAGAAACTTTTATTCCTGAATTAATGAATTTAAACAGTGTTTTAATCCGTCAAAATTTGATCCCGAAATATATTTACACTTTTGCCATTGATCAACAAGCATTTTATGCCTGTAAGATAAAACTCTAAAGGTTTTGATGACAAGAAAGCTTTAAATGCAGTTTCTACTTCTTTCGAACAGATTTTGTTTTCTTTTGGTGTAAAAACTGTCCAGATACTTGAAAAGATAGTAGAGAGATAAGGAATATATGGTGACTGTGGTAAAGTTTCATATCCCTAGTCAGTGAGATTCTACCATGTCATCACAGTAACTTGTGGCCAAGCATTGTCATGAAACCAGCACTGTACTGTCCGATCACAAGTGGATCCTTAACCCTATGCTATGTTAATATTGGCAGCTGTTTGGGAAGAATTATGACTAAGCTTAAACACATGCAAAAAAGGAAACCTATCACTTCTTTTTTTCACGGAAACCTTCATACAATCTTCAAAATCAAATTCTGAAAGAAGTGATAGAAAATTATCAAAGACGACACTTTAATCATCAGGAATGGGAATTTTTTATACAACTACAATTAAAATGTTAGAACAGTGTTTTATTCAGTCAAAATAGGATCCCTAAACATATATACATTTATGCCATCAATCAAAAAGGTTATGACTGTATAATAAAACACTGAAGGTTTTAGTGTCAAGAAATCTCGGTATGCAGTTTTTGGAATGGAATGTTTTTAGCGTAAAAGATACTTGAAAAATGGTAATGGGTGAGAAATCAGGAGAATATTGTGAATGTGGCAAAGTTTCATATCCCCAATCAGTGAGCTTCAACAGCGTGATCTTGACCGAGCATTATCATGAAGTAATATGATGACCAAGCTTGAAATTTAAATGCATCACTTCTTTTTTCATGTTCATTATTAGGTGCATATAACCTTCATATTCAAATTTTAAAAGAAGTGATAAAAAATTTACAAAGATGACACTTTAACTATTAGGAATGCGATTTTTTATACAACTACAACTAAAATAAGATTTAAACTATTTATACTAAAATCGGACAATATTTTCTGAGCAACTTAATATAAGAGTTCTCAATGTATGAAGAGAGAGAGAGAGCCATAATAAGAACCAAAATATTGTACAGCAAATTAAAAATTTCCTTTTGCAATACTGGGAGGACTCCCACTGGTCTAATTTCTAAAGTGCTAAACGGCAGACTCGATGTTTGAACTCCAGTCGCGATATTACATTCGCTTTCAGATTAATATTCTTGAGAAACCTATGAACCCCCTTACTACCTCACCAATGAGTTAAATAGTATCACAGCTGTTCTTCTACAAGGGTGGCTTGGGCATTAAATAACCCACGAAGGTTAATATGCCATTAAACAAAGAAACCGAAACCATTTCAGTAATGCTCCGGAAAAATGAAGGTTAGATCCTTCATTTTATCAGTATGCGTCTATGAAAAAGTAAGTCTGCTAAAGACAATTTATTGACAAACTGAAACTGTATAAATATATTATCAGACAACATTTTTTGTCATGACGTCCATTCGACAGATATGACATCCAGGAATTATTTATATATTTGGTCTTGAGAATTTAGTTGGTAATTGTATATATTAGTAGCACCGGAGAGCAAAAATTATTGGCGACCCAAGACGAACAATCAAAAGCCCTAAAAGAGATTGGAGTCCCAAATAACTTTATCTCAAATGACCCAGATTACCGTTTTTCAACAAATTTTTCATAAAATGTTAACTTCATAAACAACGAACAATTTGATAACTAAGAAGATTTGTTTTTTCATTTACTTCTACTCTTTCAATATAATATGCTTTCTTCCCCGAAAAAGTTCGAGCCCAGTCAGCTGGAGCTATAGAATAGACGGACTGCATCTCTGCAGAGGGTAATACCACCCCAACGTGTGTCCTGGTTATGACACTAAATGATCTGATGCCAAGGCTTCAACCTTGGAGATTTGAGGAATGTGGAGAACCATTTTCATTGCCATTGCTCCCAGGTTCACTCTAACCGGAGTGGTAGCACCTGATAAGGTTTTATCTATGGGTCAAATAGAACAAACTGTGTGCAAACAAATGACAGGTGTTAAATTGTGACTGTTATATAGCAATGCTTGGAACCCTGTAATTGTGAGCAAAAGGGAGCTCAGGCTCGCTTTAGAATGTTATCTACATTACAAATTTACAAATCATATATATATATATATATATGATATGTATATATAAACAGGATTTGGCATTTAATAATCTACCATGGTTGATATGCTATAAAACCAAACCAAAACGACAAATTCCAAATTTCATATACTAACTAAAATCAATAGATTTTTCTATACAATATGACAACAACTCTTGAATAACAATATACATCATACACCCTTCTCGATAAAACCCACGGCAAATAGAACGGAAACCAGCTTCATATGCAGAAAATCCAGAACGGTAGAAGTCACTATATTCCGATTACGCCATGGTCACACAAGACTTACACACTCCTTTACTCAAACAGGATTAAAAAACCACAGTGCATACCATATCAAACACCCTACACTGTTAAAAATGTGCTCATAGAATGCGGAACTTTGGGTTTCATTTGCTAATATTTTTTCAACGCAAATAATATGAAGAATCCTTTCAAAAATGTCATCACAGAAGTCATTTTGTCCTTTTTGAGACAAATAAAATCATAACAAAAATTATAAACGTTGAAATTATTAATACTATACAAAGTAATTATAAGAAAACTATGCGAGAGGATTTTCACAAATCGTTGAAACGAAATAAAAAAATAAAGTTAAAGAAGCAGCTACACAAAAATATATAAATGCACAGTGTATATGATTTCCTAACCTCGAGGCTTAAAATAACCTCAGACTGGTTGACATGCCAGTACAAGTTAATCAATCAATTAACCACATGACAATCACAGCAATATGTCTTCCAGATCGTCTCCATTATAATCATAGTCCCCTATGTAGTGGCGTCCTTTCACAATAAAAAGTATGAAAATCCACTTCTCTCCCAGTAATGATACAGCCCAGTCGGCTGAGACTGTAGAATATATACACCGACTCATTTTGTCGGCGACTGTATCACTGCAGAGGAGTAAAACCTCCCTACCCATACTGAACGAGTGTCCTCCTGTATATGACACAAAACAATATGATGGTGAGACTCCAATAAATGCTGGAGCGTTGGGTAATGCAAAGTATTCCTTCATTGCCATCGCTCCCATGTCAACTCTGCTCCGGAGTGGTAGCACCTGATAGGGTCATATATATGAGTCAAATAGAACTGTTTAACGTTTAAACTGTGTGCAAACAAATTACTTATGCTAAACTGAATTGTTTGGAATAGAGCAGTTCGATCATTTAACTGTGTATAAACAAATGACTCATGTTTAATTGAATTTTTAGTGATACATAGCGATACTATTTAACTTTGCTGACTCATGTTTACTAATCCAATGTATCTAATGTATATGTATAAACCCGATTTGGTATTAAGTAACTTACAAACCAAACCAATTATGATAAATAACAGATCTGGTTGGGCTTCCTAGACTTGGTTGGTGGTCAACCACTCTTGAAGGAAATTGGCAAGACAGTAGGAAGCCATTCCACTTTCGCTGCTTAGAACACTTACGGAAAAAAAGCTGTCGAGAGTCATGATCGTCCGAATCCTGTAAAGAACACGCTGCTTTCCATTAATCAAATGAACGTGAATAATATATTTTCGCTTATGAGTACCTGCGTCCATTCAGTGAGGCTTAAAATACACTGACAGGGGTAAGACAGTCCCCCAAAATCACCCTGTCAGTAAGGCTTAGAATACGCTGACTGTATCCCTTGCAGCAGGGTGAGACACTTCCCCAAAAATAGACTCATTTTGTCGGCGAGGCGAAGAATAAGCTGACAGTATCCTCTGCAGAGGTGTAAGACCTCCCACCCACCCACCCAAAAAAACAATCACCCTGTCAGTAAGGCTTAGAATACGCTGACCCCACCCCAAAACAGACACATTCTGTCGGTGAGGCTTAGAATACGCTGCGGTATCTCCTGCAGAGGGGTAAGACCCCACCCCAACAATAGATTCGCTCTGTCTGTGAGGATTAGAATACACTGACTGTATTTTCTGCAGAGGGGTAAGACCCCACCCCAACTATAAATTTGTGAGGATTAGAATACGCTGTCGGTGTCTCCTGCAGAGAGGTAAAACCCCACCCCAAAACTGACACACTCTGTCAACGGGGCTCAGATTATGCTAACTGAATTCCCTGCAGATGGGTGAGACTCTCAACCGGCAAAAAAAGAAGTGTCTTGGGGGTGACACTAAACTGCATCTGATGGTGATGCTCAGTGTCTGGAGATCTGGGAGTTTAGCGTACCCCTTCACCGTCATTACTCCCAGGTTCACTCTAACCCGAAGTGGTACGACCGGTTAGGCTCCCATGGATGGGTAAAATGTATTTATCAAAAATACTATTAAATAAGAATATTTGATGCCATATAGCTATAAGTTAATTATACTTGGTTTATCTATTGTATTTCTTTAACGGCATATCAACTCCTTATGGATTATTTGACTCATTTCTAAATGCTTCATTTTATTCTTAAGCATATTTCCAATGTTTATTGCATTTTTAATTGTTTGTTTGCACGTAGCTTGAAACCCTAACATATCGAATATTCATATCTGATACTTATGATCTATAAACAATTATATCGCTTACAGTTATTATTTCTCTTCCAAGCCGTGTCAGTACTATTGTGTGGATGCTCCACATCGCCGCAAACGAATGGCACGGATAAAAAACAAAAAGCTTTATAGGAACTACTCAACAATGCGATGCGCTCTTTTGAACAAATCCTGGAAGCAAACTTCAATTGTACGGCCACTTACCTCCTGTCTCAAGAACCATCCAGGTACGACGAACAAGATATGCGAGACAATGCTGGAGAAGCAAGGAATCACTCATAAGCGACGTTCTCCCCGAGATTTCTGTCCACGGATACGCCAATGTTGGCCGACTTGCAAAGACAGTGAAATCAGCTATACACGGACACTAAATGTAGTTTTAAGGACCTTCCAGAAGTGATGGATGATAGGGACGAATGGCGAGACAAAGTCAACGAAACCCGTGCTGTCAGCACGATTTGATGATAATAATAATGAGGATGATTTAAATATTAAATAATTATTTAATAATTATTTATTATATTCTAAATATTAAATAATTATCATTTGCTTATGCACAGTTATATGGTTTTAAGTAACTAATTATTCTTTGTAATTAATCATAACTTTACATAAATAATTTGCTCGGTAATACTGTATCAAGTATTCTATCTAATTAAAATAGTTTTCAAAGAGATTTATTTGACTTATCATCATCATCATCATCATCATCATCATCATCATCATGTCGTGCTGGTAGCACGGATATCCCTGACCCTCTCTCGCCACTTTTCCCTCTGGCAGGTCTTCAGTACAACATCCTGTATCCTCACATAGTTGCTGAATGTATGTTCGTGCTAGTCGTCCTACTTTTGAACGGCCATGTGTGAGGGTCCATAAGAGTACATCCCTTATGAGTTCGTCCCTGCTTCTCCAGCAGTGTCCTGCATGTCTGGTTCGTCTAACTTGAATAGTTTTCATGATAGGAGGCAGGTGGCCGTACAGTTGGTGTCTTGTGGGGTGTTGCCGCCAGGACTTGTTCAAGATTGCACGTAGCATTCTTGTGTAATTGCCGTCTAGCTTCTTACCTAACCGATAAAATGAAACGCAGTTTCTTCCGGGCAGCGGTCACATCGATACTGCTATTTGACTTATAGATAAGCTTTAATAAGAACTACTATTCCGGGTCAAAGCGAAGATGGTAGTAATGGCAATGAAAAGGTATTTTCTATTCCCCAGATCTCCAGAAAAAAAGACTTACTCCTAGATGTTGTTTCGCGTTATATCCAAGACACAAAGATTGTAAAATATGCAAATCATTTGTTCTGAAATAATTATTTTAAGCTACAATTGTTCACTAAAGATTATTATCATTAGTTACTTAAAACTATATAATAGTATGCAAACAAATGAATATTATCAAATAGAAATAATTACTTGAAACCATATAATTATTTGTATTTGATAGGAATACTTGATATCTTACAACTATTTGCAAATTATTTGTATTCGATAGGAATACTTGATGCCATATAACTGTATTCAAAAATCTTTTAAGGTATAACTACACATAAAATGGAAAATATAAATGTGCAAAAAAAAGCAAATTTTCTAACCTATAGGCATGAAATAACCCTTGACGAGTTGACATGCTTTTAAAATCATCCAATCTATGAATTTTGTGTATATGTAAACTTTTGTATATATTTGTTTGTGTTTGTGTATTCTTTATTCTATGAACTATTGTACATGGACGCATAAGTGTTGGCCAACCAGCCAGAACTTACATCAGTTCATTGGATATAGTTTGGAGGACCAGCCAGGAGCAAGAGATGATTGAGGTGAATGAAGAGAGACAGACAGACAGACAGACAGACAGAGCCAAGGAAATCCGTGCTGTTAGCGTGACTAGATGATAATGTGTAGTCTTTAATGTTTACGTGTGCATACATATATATATGTATATATATATATATGTGTGTGTGTGTGTGTGTGTGTGTGTGTGTGTGTGTGTGTAGTTTTTGATAAAAACATTCTTGTATGTATATGTGTGCGTGTGTGAGAAAGAGAGAGAGAAAGGGAGAGAGGGAGAACCAAGGAAATCCGTGCTGTAAGCGTGACTTGATGATAATGTGTAGTCTTTAATATTTACGTGTGCACATATATATATATATATATATATATGTGTGTGTGTGTGTGTGTGTGTGTGTGTGTGTGGTTTTTGATAAACACATTCTTGTACGTATATGTGTGCGCGTGTGAGAAAGAGAGAGGGGGGGGAGAACCAAGGAAGTCCGTGCTGTAAGCGTGACTTGATGATAATGTGTAGTCTTTAATATTTACATGTGCATACATATATATATATATATATGTGTGTGTGTGTGTGTGTGTGTGTGTGTGTGTGTGGTTGTGGTTTTTGATAAACGCATTCTTGTACGTATATGTGTGTGTGTGTGTATGTGAGAGAGAGAGAGAGAGAGTGATGAAATGTGTATGTATGAGAGACAAAGTGAGTACGTGTTTGTATGTGAGTAGGAGAGAGAGAGAGAAAGAGTAAGAGAGAGAGAGAGAGAGAGAGAGAGAATGTGTGTGTGTGTGTGTGTGTGTGTGTGTGTGTGTGAGTTTATGCTAGAGAGTAAAAGAGAAAGAGAGAGAGAGAATGTGTGTATGAGAGATAGAGAGCATGTGTGTTTGCGTGTGCGTGTTTGAATGCGTTTGTAAGTGAGAGAGAAAGAGAGAGAGAGAGAGAGAGAGAGAATGTGCGTGTATGAGTGTGTGTTTGTGTATGTGTGTGTGTTTGTTATAAAGAGAGAGAAAAAAACGTCTAGTTTTATGTGAATGTAATAAACAAAAAATGAACATCCGGTAGCCTTACGGAACTCTGAAACCCATCTTACTTGAACGCTATGGCTATATTCAAACTGTCAAAGGTGAAAGACGAAGAATAGTGGCACCAGCCATTGAAGTTAATCGACAGTCTCGTCATCCTCAACACATTTTCCCTTTCATACTCTAATTCTTAACTCTCCACCCCGAGAAGGTCAGAAGAATATTATTCACACCTTAGTCTTTTAAGCAACTCTTCTCAAGAGCCATAAATATCTTTAGGAGACGTCATCAGCTTTATCACCATCTTATTCTTAACCCATCTATCAATTACTTTCGTTTCCGCCAAAAGTTCTTGGCGCGAAATGGAAAGAGGGGGATATAGTACGCAATGTATTATATGGTGACAATATTTGTATTCAGCCAACCCCAAGGTCAATTTTCTAAGGTATTGGATTAAATTTTAAGTGTATTGCTCTAAAGAGGAACTCGTTTCGATGTTCCGTTTTTACAACGTTATGGTGGCGCTTAAACACCCAAATTTAATGAGATTAACAGTGAATGACGACAACGGCGGCAAAAAAAACAATTCGCTTTATATAAACTATTTGAAAGAAATAAGGCTGGGGATGAAATACTAATATATATATATATATATATATATATATATATATATATATATATATATATATATTAGTAGTTCAAAAGGAATAGTTTCTCAAAGAGACTTATATCTTCTTAAGAATTATCTATTTCGTTTTTACATAAGGGTATGTTTCCAGCTTGTTGGTTTTGTCAGAGAACAATTCGTAATTTACTAAGCTTTTTGTTTAAATGTGGCACTAGGCCGTATGGATATGGCACCCAATGAGACTCGAACTCGCTCGTGAAGATTTTTTTCCCACGGCTCCGTTGAATACATCTATTTGACCCATATATAGGACCCTAACAGGTACTATCACTCCGGGTCAGAGTGGACCTGGGAGTAATAGCTATAGAGTGTTTCCCACACTCCCCAGATCTCCAGAACTAGAACCTTGCTATTAGATGCAATTTAGTGTCATACCTGGGACATCCCTTTTGGTGGGGTCGTACCCTTCAGCATGGGATACAAGCAACGTATTTTAAACCCCAACGCCAAGACAAAAAAATGAAAGTGTTAATGTGGAACACCTCACATTTTATAACCTCAGAAGAATTTAAAAAAGACTCAAGTAATGATTAAATTTCTATGAAATTTTATGTAATTATTTCATTAGCGATTAAATATTTTTTCTCCCTGTAATAAAACTTAATTGCCCGCCTTAATTTGTTTTATGGAATTATTAGTCAATTAACCATGCGCCCGAACAATTTTTTTAAAAAATATTGGGAAGATAATTTCCGTGAGAAATAATTTCAATTTGCTTCGCAAAAATCTCAAAATAAAAAAGAAGAGTGTCTTGTATTCGACATTTTTTATGAAATAAAGAATTATATTATTTTTCATAATCTTTTATTTGTTTTTGTTTTATTTTTGCTAAATTGAACGTTAAGCCATGGAGATATAAAAAAAGCGAACTGGAATTTAAAGATATATATATTTTAAGAATAGTCACATAAAAAATATTTGGAAAAATTTCTTTAAATTCCTTTTTTGACCCACCCCACTCCCACCCCACAAAATGCTCTTGGCGGCGAGACTCCAGTTCTGAAAACCTGAAGAATATGGAATACTTCATCATTCCATTACTCACAGGTCAACTCTGTCCGGGAGTGGTAGCACCCGATCGGTTACTATCTGTAGGTCAAATGGGTTTGTTTAAAAATCATCAGATAGAAGTATCTGATACCATATAACTATGTGGAAATCATTAGTATTAAAAAGAATTACTTGAAGCTCTAATTATTTACTAAGGATTATTATTACTACTCTTTGAGAGTTTTTCACATCAGCGTTAGCTGGTGGTCTTTCACTGGAGTCTGTGTGAGAGCAAGTCCCCTCAAATCTCCAGGATTCTTCTCAGTATTCTGGCTGATATCAATAATGCAGTAGTTTGGATAGTATCCACTTGTCCTGTTATTTCCAATTCCTCCAGTCGTTTTAATAATCTTTTGCGACAATACCAAGAGCACCAATTACAATTGGTATAAACATTATTTTCATGTTCCACAGCTTTTTCAATTCCCTAGCAAGGTATCTATCCTTCTGTTCACTTCCTCTCAATTTTACCCTGTGGTCAGCCGGGACAGCAAAGTCCACAATTTTGCAAGTTCTCCTTTTTTTGTTGATTATTATGTCAGGTCGTCTGGCCAAGATTCAGTGATCCATTTGTATGTCAAAATCGCAGAGGAGTTTGTGTGTGCTATTCACCAAGATAGCTGATGGGTTGTGCATATACCATTTGTTCGTATGGTTAAATTTAAATTTCCCGCTCAATTCCCAGCGGAACACTTTGCCCACTCTGTTGTTTCTAGTCTTATACTCTTTCTGTGCTAATTTGCTGCATTCGCTTATTATGTGATTGATTGTTTCGTCTCTATCACCACATAACAACCTACATTTACTGTTTTGTTGCGTCTTATCAATTATTGTTTTGATATTATTAGTTCTTAAAGTATTGTTTTGTGCTGCTAACAGGAAAGATTCAGTTTTTTTCTTAACTATTAGCTATGTCCATGGTTTCTCGTGTGAGATGTTGCTTATTAGTTGCTTAAAATGTCCATAGGGTTGTTTTTCTTCCCATTTTTGTTTTCTGGTTATTGTCGTTCTGTTGCTCCTCATATTGTCAGTATTGTTTCTGGTGGCTGTTATCAGTCTTCCTCCATGCTTTTCTATGTAGTCTCTAAGTCGTTGTATTGATGTGTCAATAATGTCTCCAATGCTGGCAAATCCTCTTCCGCCTTCTTTTCTTGACACATATAAGCTGTCAACGTCATCTCTGGGATATAAATTTCTGGTTCTCCCGAAATATTCTTTCTTAATTTTTTCTTTCATCTCCTCTTGTTTGATGGTGGCAGCTTCCAATATCCCCAAGTATTTGTAGGTTTCCTTTTCTCCGAGTGTTCTAATTTTGGCTTGATTTGGTAGTTCCATTCTGTCCATAATGTGTCATTTTCCGCTTTTCATTACTAGCGTGGCACGTTTTTCTATGTCGAATTCCATCCCTATGTCCTGACTGTATATTCTGACTGCGTGTATTAGAGTTTTCAATTCTTTTTCATTTTTGACAGTTTGGTGTCGTATATGTATATTAGGGGATTTATATTTTCCTGTAATTTAGTAAGTTTGTACCCGGCTGTGCATTTTCTAAGTAGTTGTGTCGAATCATTGCAATTATAAATAGTTATGGTGATAGTACATCTCCTTGGAATATACCTCTTTGGATCTTTTTTCAGCTAAGCTTTTCCCTCCTGCTGTCAATTCCATTCTCCAGGTTTTCATGGTTTTCTCGATAAAGTTTATTACTTCAAATGATATTTTGTATATTTTGAAACAGTTTATTATCCAGCTTTGTGGGACCATATCATATGCCTTTTTGTAGTCAATCCAGGCCAGAGCCAGATTTTTGCGTCTGGTCTTGCTCTCGTTGAGGCTGTGCAGATCAATGTCGTGTAGTTCTCCTGAGCCTCTGGATACTTTACGGCGTCCTTTCTGTTCCTCAGGATACAATCTGCAGCTTGTTAGCAAGAAATAAATCTCTTCCATTATTTGTGCCGTTAGTATCTTCCACGTCATAGGTAGGCATGTTATGGGTCCGTAGTTGTTTTGGGCGGTTACTTTACGGGGGTCTTTTTGGATCAATATGGTCCTTCCTTCGGTTATCTATTCCGGTACGTGTGTTTCTTGTAGACATCTGTTCATTTCGAGTGCTAGTCTGTCAATAATAGAGGTAAATTTCTTGAACTAGTATCCATATATTCCATCATGGTCTGGCGTTTTCCAATTTTATATTTTTCTATGTGTTTTCAATGTGTTTTTCCGCTTTCGGTCATTCTTCGAGTCCTTTATTATCATTATTATTTTTATTATTTGAAATCATATGACTGTATGCAAACAAATGACTTAAATTAGATAGAAATAATTACTTGAAACCATATAATTATTGGTATCAGATATGAATACTTGAAACCAGACATTTGTTTGTAAATTATTAGTAGTAGGTAGGAAAACTTGATATATAACTGTGTGCAAAAAACTCTGAAGAAACAATGACATAAAAGAATTATAAATACAAACGCACAATGAACACGATTCCCTAAGATCTAGGTATAAAATAACCTGGACGAGTTGGCATGCCATTAAAATCAATCAATCAATCAGTAATCTATGTTATATATCAGACAATGGGGAGTATGGGTGACATAAGAGTTAATAATGCAGAAAATAGAATATGCAAGCCGAGTTCAAATTCTGACCAAGGCTGTTAATGTTCTCTTGGCACAAATGACTTTGAGAAAGGCATGAACCCACTTCCCCTTTCCATCAATAAGGAAAAGAACAAGACAAATTTATTCTTTAACCAAAGCTAGAAGAAGGTACATTCCGAACTTAAACCATGAAGAGGGCAACAGGAAAATGGCCAACTATATCTTTTAAGAACGATTGTCATATATTTACTGATAAAGGAAGCTATGGAGAGTCATGACCACCCAAGTCCTTGAAGGTGCGTGCCATATCTCATTTATTAATCAGACAATATTATTATCTAAAAGAATTGTTTATGCAACCGGTTATATCGGGAGTAGCATCTAATAAACAAGTTCGTCCAAACATCAATTCGCTCTAATAATTAATATATTTACAAATGGGGTCATTTCACGTGGTGTGATAGTGAGCAAGCTAGATTAGCAGATCATAGTAAATTTGATTCTCGCTTGGCGCTTCATAATTCTGACCTTGCGCCGCATCTAAATAAAGATTAGAAAATAATTATACTGGGTTGGGTAAAAAGATTTTCGGATTTTCACAGATGGTTTGGGGCAACTTGCATTTCAATGTCATACGTCTCAAAATAGATGCAACCCATTGATATGATAATGATTTATTACTGAGATAAACGCAATGGCGGTCATTTGGAACATGTCCTGTAAAAAATGCATATTTTGAGCTAGAGATATCAAATCAATGTTTATTTTTTTATTGTTATTATATAAGTTTCCAGGACATGTGATCTTTTTTTTTTTGAGTTTCTTGTTTCATTAATAAATCATTATCATATCAATGGGTTGCATCCATTTTGAGATAGTTTTCAATGATTTTGTCTCCAAATAAGCAGTGACGCAAAATATTTTTCCTCTCATGTCCAAGGCATTGTGATTGAGGATGAATAGTTATTATCCTATTTACCAACCCCACCGCTCGGGCAGGATATGACACAAGGTCAATTTTTGAGCGGAGTTTAACAGGTTTGAATTCAGAGTTTTCCTTCGCCTAACCAAGGCTCAAGAATTCAGTCTGTCCTACTATTTACCCAAAGCTGGAGAGAGAATAACTGGATTCATACTTTTCCCAAGGGTATTAGTGCTATGTGAAATGCAATTAGTCTCGTCCAGGATTTGAACTCGTGTCGCTGTGTCCATTTCCTACGATGATAACCATTACACCACGGGCACATCCATGAATAGTTGTTATAGGATACTATTTTCAAATCTGAAACAAAAAGAATACAGCATAATTAGTAGTAGAGTTATTAGCAGTCACATGGGTTCCATGTATATTAAGACACCCTATATGAATGGGTTGCATTTGTTTTGAGACAGTTTTCAATGATTTTGTTTCCAAATAAGCAGTGATGCAAAATATTTTTCTCTCTTTTCCAATGCATTGTGATCGCAGATTAATAGTTGTTATAGTTTACTATTTCCAAATCTGGAATAAAAAAGAATATTATTATTAGCAGTCACATGGGTTCCATATATATTGAGACACCCTATAACATTAATTTTATACAATTTATTATTCAATGATTACTAAATTGTTTACTCTTTGTTTTCATAAATAACATCTAAGTATTAATTATTTATTCTTTATGTTATACCTTTGAAAACGAGGGAGGAGAAAAAATTGCAATTAGAGCCATTTGATACCACTTGGGAAAAAGGGCTGAGTACAGAGGCAGCAGCAAAAGAAATGAATGATGTGGAAGGCCCAGGAACTGTCAACAAACGTCTGGCACAAAAGTGGTTCAGATGTTTCAAGGAAGGTCACATCTGCCTCAAAGATGAACCAAGGTCAAAGAAACCTGTTGTGGAAAATGATTCGTTACTTGAAAAGGTTGAATAATAGCCAAGCACAAGAACTTGTAAATTATAGACAGAATTTGGTCTTTCCTGTTATGGTGATATACCCCATGACGTCACTGCATGGACCCTCCCCGACTCTATAAACAGTGACTGACTCGATAAACGAGTCAAGCAAGTCTTGTCAGTTACCGGTAACCGTTACTGTCCGTATTTCCGTAAATATATACTGCTGTAAAACTTACATATCTTTGTGTTATTCATTTCTTGCCCTTCAAGACCACAACATTGCGTAGACACCATCAATCGACACCTACATAAACTCAGCCTTGTGAACAGATGCTGAAATACTTGAATTCTAAAATGCATAAGTTTTTCAAATTGGTTAATAAATTCTTAATTGTCTTTTATTATTTTGTAAAATTAGTTACTTTTTAAAGCAACATGGCTTTCAGCCGATGATTATTTAATATTAGAGATCATCAAACTCGTTTTTCGACCATGGAGACATTTTTCCAATAAAACTTTCCCCAGGGTTTATTAAATGTTGATAGTGTGGGAGGAGTCTCCGTGACGTAGTGGCTAAAGTACAGGAGTTCAACATCGTAGGAAACAGGTTCGAGCTTCAGTCGAGTTATTACGTTCACTTTCATGCTAATAGACTTGTGAAAGGTGTGAATTCCTTATCCCCCTCACCAGTTATTGGTAAAATAGAACCACGACTGTTCTTCTACAATGATGGTTTTGACATTAAATAACCCACAAAGGTTGATATACCATTAAACAAAAACCCAAAATCTGATAGTTCTACATTAAACCATTTGACTGTCTATAGGGAACAGGCAAACAAACTATTCCTAATAATTGATACAACCAGGAATAGAGAGACGTGATTTAACACAAAGGGTGGTATATTGAAATAGAAATTTGATAAACTGAGTTCGATTTTAAGCCAGTGAAATGTTCCCTAATGCGATAAAACACTTCGTAAAGATGGATCAAAAACTTACATAATTCAAATCTCTCTCTAATCTTGTTAGCCATGTGTCTAAAGGAAATAAAGAAAAAGATAAATTTGGTTGGTCACTTCGTTTCATTTCATTACAACATTTGTGGGTTAAAGCCGAACTCATTCTTGTAGAAGTACAGTAGCGTTACTAATTAACCCAGAACTGTTAGGATAAGGGAGTTCGTAACTTTCATAAAGGTATTAGTCCGAAAGTGAACGTAATAACGCGACTAGAGTTCGAACTCGTTTACTTCGATGGTGCAGTCTAACACTTTACATATTACGGCATGGTCAATCATCCCGCACAATCAGATTAGTATGCAGGTTTCGTAAAAGCAGGATAAAGTTTTTAAGGCAAAACAGTTCCTCGTGGTAGAAAAGGGATTCTGATTATCTCTAGTACGTTTTACACCATGTCAGCTATTGATGAGTTATTTTATGGCCAGATTAATATTTTTTCTTATTTTATGGTTTCAAGTAACAATTTTTATTTAAGGATAATTCTTTGTTTGCATAATTATATAGTTTCAAATATATTCGATAATAATCTAATAAAACCATAATTTTAAGAGAAACCTATTTGACCCAGATATGAAAGACTAACAGGCCTATTTGACCAAGAGATGGAGCACTAATAAACGTATTTGACCCAGTGATCAAAGACTAACAGATCTATTTGACCAAGAGATGGAACACTAATAAACCTAATAGATCCAGAGATGAAAGACTAACAGACCTATTTGATCTAGAGATGGAACACTAATGAACCTATTTGAGCCAGAGATGAAAGACTAACAGACCTATTCGACCTATCAGTGGAACACTAACAAACCTATTTGATCCATCGATGGAACACTAACAAATCTATTTGACCCATAGATTAAACACTAGTAGGTTTATTTTACCCATACATGGAACACGAACAGAACTATTTTACCCAAAAATGAAACACCAGCAGACTTTTTTGGATCATAGATGGAACACTAACAAGTCTATTTTAACCACGGATGGAAAACTAACAGACCTATTTGACCCGTGGAAGGAACGCTAACAGGCTAATTTTACCCTCCAATGGAACACTAATTTAACACATGGATGAAACACAGATTTATCTGACGCACAGATGGAGCATTAACAGACCTATTTCACTCATAGATGGGAGTAATGCAACAAAGGGCTCATTGCACATTCCTAAGAGCTCCAGAACTGAAGTCCCACCACTGTATACAGTTTATTGTCATACCGAAGACGCGTGAAGACAAAAACTTATTTGTCCGACTCTCACAATGCACGTATCAGAATGAATTTGAAAAATAATCATAGGTATTCAGATTTAATTGTTTGTTCGTTTGTTTGTTTGTTTATTTCTTTGGGTTTTATGGCATATCAACCTCTTTATACAAATAATCAGTTCTATTTCAGAGAACTCGGTTTAGCATAAGTACACAAGTTAATTGTCAAAACATTTCTTTTTCAAGTTATTCAGTTTAGTCAAACAGTTCTAATTCAAACAATTCAGTTCAGTATAAGTATAGTTTTTGTTTACACACAATTAAATTTCAAGACAGTTCTATTTCAAACAATTCGGTTTAGCATGCAAAAACAGTTCCATTTCAAACAATTCAGCTTAGCCAAAGCAATTCAGTTTAGCCAAAGCACGCAGTTTAGTTCTATTTGGCCAATAGATAGGACCCTATCAGGTGCTACTACTCTGGGCTAGATTTGAACTGGGAGTTACGGCAATGAAGGAGAACTCCGCATTCCCCAAAGCTCCAGTATTACCGGATCCTCATCATCAGATTGTTAAGTGTTATGTCCAGGACAATCGTTGTTGGGGGTCTTACCCCTCTGCAGAGAAGCAGTCGGTGTATTCTACAGCCTTAGCCGACTTGGCAATTCAGATTTAATGAAACTTTTATGTGTAGTTTAAGAAACTTTGAAAATGAGTCTCACACTTGACATTAGAAACAGAACTAGGGTAATAAAGTTTATTTATCCGAAACATTACCCCAAATTCGTTATCCGCATCTGGCAAAACCTTAACTCAGTGGGCGACGAAAAATAAAAAGGATTTTTAACAAACCCGACGGGGATTTACAAATCTATTGGCGACAAATGAAATTCATTTCTTATGAATGTTTTAACTCTAAAACAGGCGGAGTCCCCGTGGTGTAGTTGTTAAAGTGCTAAACTGCGACATCGTAATATGCGAGTTCGAGCTCCAGTCGCACTTTCGAACTAATACCTTTTTGGAAAGATATGAAGCTCTTACTCACCAGTTATAAATTAAATAGTACCACTTCTGTTCTTCAAGGATGGCTTTGGCATTAAATAACCCACAAAAGTTTATATACCTTTAAACAAATAAACTAAAACTACTACTACTATAACTACAACTAATAACAATAATAATAATACGGCAACCAGAAACGACACAAACATAACCAGAATCAACAGAATAATAACTAGAAAACAAAAACGGGAAGAAAAACAACTGTATGGATATTTCAAGCGACAAACAAGCAAAATCTCACACGAGAAGACTTGGACATGTCTAAGAAAGAGAAACCTGAAGAGAGAAACTGAATCTCTTCTAATAGCAGCACAAAACAACGCCATAAGGACCAACTACGTTAAAACAAAAACAAAATAGTAAATTTAAGTTTTGTAGTGATTGAGACGAAACGATCAATCATATAATTAGCGAGTGCAATAAGTTAGCACAAAAAGAATATAAGACTAGACAAAATTTGGTGCGGAAGGTAATCCAGAGGGAATTGTGCAAGAAGTTTAAATTTGACCACACAAACAAGTGGTATAAGCACAACTCGGAATCCGTCCTGGAGAATGAGACTCACAAACTTCTCGAGAATTTTGAGATACAAACGGATCACCTAATATCAGCCAGTCGACCACACCTAGTGATAGTCAAAAACAAAAAAGAGAACCAGCCGAATAGTAGATTTTGCTGTGTCGGCGGACCACAGAATGAAAATTAAAAGAAAACGGAAGAGAGAAATAAATATCTAGACCTTGCCAGGGAACTAAAAAAAACTATGGAACATGAAGATGACGGTGATACTAATTATAGTTGGTGCACTTGGAACAATCCCCAAAGGATTGGTAAAGGGACTTAAAGACATGGAAATAAGAGGATACGTGGAGATCATCCAGATAACAGCATTATTAAGATCAGTCAGAATACTGAGAAGAGTCCTGGAGACTTGAGGTGACATGCTATCTCTCATCCCAGTGAGAAATCATCAGCTAATACTTGTGGGAAAACTCTCAAAGGAGTAAAATAATAATAATGCCCCGAAACTATCTAAATTACAGCATTACTAAGATCGACCAGAATATTGAGAAGAGTCCTGGAGACTTGAAGCGAATGCTGTCAATAAGATCCCTGTGAAAGACCATCAGCTAACACAGATGTGAGAAACTCTCAAGGATTAATAATAATAAGCTAAAGTAGATAAGACGCATCAGAATTGCAAGTGTAGGTTACGTGTTGATAGAGACGAAACAATTAATCATATAATGAGCGAATGCAGAAAATTAACGCAAAAAGAGTACTAGACTAGACACGGCTGGGTAGGGAAAGTGATCTACTGGGAACTGTGCAAGAAATCGAAATTTGATCATACTACCTAACCCTGGTGTGGGGAACTCGTCAGGAGTAATAATAATAATAATAATAATAATAATAATAATAATAATAATACAAATAGTATTTATTAACGAGGGAAGAACTTGTCATATACTGTATTTTACTGTTCCAGTAGATCACAGAGTGAAAATGAAAGAAATCGAAAAGACAAACAAATACTTAGATCTTGCTAGAGAGCTGAAAAAAGCTGAGGGACTTTAGGGTGATGATGATACCAATTGTTGTTGGTGTTCTTGAAACCGTCTTCAAAGTCCTTGAAAATGGATGCGAGGAAATAGAGTTCACAGGAAGAATCGAGACCATCCAGAAAATAGAACTGTTAAAATCAGAATACTTAGAAAAGTCCTGGAGATGTGAGGAGACTTGCTATCACTCAGACTTCATTGAAAAAACATCCACTAAAACTGGTGAAAAAAAAAATCATTTATTATTTTACTGTCATTATAACCCAAATTCGCTTGCCCGGTGTACACAGGTACCTTGGATAGTATTTTAATATCGTTAAATCATATAATAACAGTATTAAGTCAGAAATGTGTATATAAATTGGTTGGATTTGGAAGTAATTTTCTTCTTTTATTCCCAGTGCCTCCTCAAAACAAATTGCTGACATTCCAATAAAAGTCTTATTTTCTATTTTTATGGCCAATTTTCTTGCAACAAAAAGTTTTTGTAAGGTTTTTAGTCTGATAAGATATCAATACATATTTTAGAAATCTTATATATATATGTTTAATGTACGTTTATATTCTTATGCATATAATACCCCCAATTCTATTGCCCAGTCGGCTAGGGCTGTAGAATACACCAACTGCACCTCTATAGAGGGGCAAGACCTCCAACGAGTGTCCAGGATATGACACTAAACAATCTGATGGTGAGGCTGCGGTAATGTTGAAGTTTTTGGGAATGCAGAGCACCCCTTCCTTAGCATCGCTTCCAGTTCCACTCTGGTCCGGAGTGGTAGCACCTGATAAGATCCTATCTATGGGTCAAACAGAACTAAACTGCGTACTTATGCAAAACTGAATTATCTGAAATAGAATTGTTTTGACATTGAAACTGTACTTACGCTAAACTGAATTGTTTGAAATAAAACTGTTGTGACATCTAACTGTGTTTGGACAAAAACTATACTTATACTAAACTGAATTGTTTGACTTAAAACTGACTAAACTGAATCGCTTGAAATAAAAAATGTTTTTGACAAACTGTGTACTCCTGCTAAACTGAATTGTTTGAAATAGAACTGATTATTTGTATAAAAGTGGATTTGGCATTAAATAGCCTACAAAAGTTGATATGCTATAAAACCCAAACAATCAAACAACTACAATTCTATTTTATACTTGTCTTAATTCCTGTCCTCAAAGAATCACTTTATTTTCAATGGATTTCAATTGAGAAATCATTTGTTATGAACTTCCATCGTCCATTTAGTTAAACCGACAAGTACAACTTGCTCCTGCTAGTATAGCTCTCCGACACAATAGAATACATTAGCTAAACATGCAACCTCGCCAAGGTAAAGGATCAACAGGATACACGTCTGATTACAGCTTGAATCGGATCTCAGTGCTAAAAACTTTCTCAGAAAAATTGACACACTCTAATTCCCTCGTCTAGTTTCCTTTATCCCAGGTGTAAATGACAGTCGTCTACCTACCAGCTTATTTGAAGCTATAATTGTTTACTAAGGTTTATTATTTGTTACTTGAAACCATCTACGGATAAAAAAGATCTGTTTAAAAATTATTCATGTTCAATTGGACCGTTTGCAAAAAAGTCGTAAGAAAAACTACTAAAAAAATTTAAATATGAACGTACAGTGAAGGCGATTCCCTAACCTCTAGGCATAAAATAATCCCAAACGAGTTGACGTGCTGTTAAAATTAACTAATAATCAATTATCTAAAACTTAACAACAACAAAAATACTTCTATAATTACTATTACTACTATTGGAGAAGTCTCCGTGGCGTAGTGGATAATGTGCTTATACGTTCACTTTCGGACTAATACCATTGAGAAAAGTATGAACTTTTCCATCTCCTAAGCTTTGAGTTAAATAATAACACTACTGTCCTTCTACAGTGATGGTTTTGCCATTAAATTACCTACCAAGGTTGATATGCATTTAAACAAAGAAACATAAGAATAACCTTTATCAGTAACTTGGCCAACGGAACTTTTCAAGTTAAAATTCTTCACTGCCTAACTCTTAACTGACTCGCTGAAAAGTACGGCTGAAATATACATTGAAAAACCAGAAAAAAGGTATTTTCCCTCCCGCACAATAAGTTTCAATTCTTAACTTGGTTAAGCTTTTAATGGGATATATTGGTCAGCTTTTAATGGGATATTAACCTTTGTGTGTTATTTAATGCTTCACGGGTGTATTTGCCCAGTCAGCTTGAGCTGTAGAATATACCGACTGCTTCTCTGTAGAGCGGTAAAACACCCCGCCAACAAGTGTACAAGATATGACACTAAGCAATCTGATGGTTCAAGTAATGCTGGAGCTTTGGGGAATGCAGAGTACCCCTTCATTGCCATCGCTCCCAGGTCCACTCTGGAACGGAATGGTAGCACCTGATAGGGTCGTATCTATGGGTCAAATAGAACTAAACTGTGCACTTATGCTAAACTGAATTGTTTGAAATAGAACTGTTTATATGAATAAAACTGGATTTGGCATTAAATAACCAACAATTGTTGATGTGCCATAAAACCAAACCAAACCAAATTCACTGGCGTAGATGGTTTTGCTTCTCAGTTGCATCTTATATTTTTTATCCATATCTGCAAGACTAATATTAGCAGTTATCTTATCAGTTTCAATATTCATACTTTCTGATAAATCTATTTCGGGTTTTAGTAATTTACTAAGCTTTTGTTTAGTTACGGTACTACACCGTATGAATTGGGCTCCCAACGAGACTTCAACTCACTCATAAAGGTTCTCTAATCTAGCTTGAGAACCATTACACCCCTTTGCAAAGATGCAGTCTGTATATTCTGCAGCCCCAGTTGACCAAGCCAAAATGTACAAGACCCCCTAACCTCTAGATATAAAATAACCCAAGACAGGTTGACATGCCGTTAAAATCAGTCAATTTATGTCGCATTGCATAAAGACAAAACAGTCGATAACAAGGTTTTCAAAATTGCCCATATAGGGTAAATAAAATTTTGGCTGGATGAATAAAAGCATAGGGGTCTGAAGGAGGTGAATTGGACACCCATTGAGACTTAAATTTACTCATGAAGGTTTTCTAGTCTACCTTGAGAACTATTACACCGCCGGAGGCGCCCATTTATTTCAGGTTTTGATGGATTCTTGTGAGTTGCGTTGTTTTTGTTTGTTTGTTTGTTTGTTTGATCGTTTTAAAAATTCTTTAACAGTTTTTATTCTTGATTTTTTTGTTGGGTGGAGGGCAATCTCTAGAATGAGATGATGTTTTCAGTTGTTTTTGTTCAGTGTTTGATTATGAGGAAACCACTTATTAAAATCGAGAGTTTACTTTCTATCGCTCTCAGTTAAAAAAAAAAAAAAAAGTTATTTGTTACTTCCATAAATTTTATAGGCAAATTATTTATTTATTTTGGTTTGTTTGTTTAATGGCATATCAACCTTTGTAGGTTATTTAATGCCAAAGATATTCTCCGAGATGAACAGTAGTGGTACAATTTAACTTATAGCTGGGAGGATAAGACGGTTCATACCTTTCCCAAGGGTATTTGCCCGAAAGTGAACGTAATGGCGCGACTGGAGTACGAACACGCTTACTACAATTCCGCAGTTCCTCGCTTTAACCATTACACCACGTAAAACATGCGACAAATTGTCTGCGCCAGACGTTTCTTATTTTTCATCAAAAGTGCACTGTCCGGGTATCCCTAGAATCACATTGATTATTTTACTATTGTTTGTTATTCGAAATCTTATTCATAGCGATAATGATCCCATCTAGAATCAATTAGTTTTGTCGTCATATCATTTTTGGCACCAGGGAAACGCTCGTAGCGAAATGGTTATCGTCGTAGGATCTGAACTCTGAGAACGGAGTTCTGAAAGAGACGGCATTTTACATAATGCTAATACCCTTGTGAAAGGCATGAATCCAATTATTCACCCTCAAGTTAGAGGTCACTAGTAGAACACCGGACATTGGCATGATGGTTAGACTGTTCGCCAATGGCCTGGGAGACCTGGGTTCAATCCCAGGTCGAGTCATACAAAAGTCTCAAAAAATGGTACTTGATGCTGCCTTGCTTAACGTTCAGCATTATAAGACATGGATCAAGGGTAAAGTGGAGCAATCCAGGGAAAGGAGTAGCACCCTCCCCTACACCTCGGCGTTGTAGCTATTGAAAAGGGAGCGTTCGGGTCACCCTTGACTATGGTCGTCAACTTTACTTTTACTTTAGTAGAAACACTGGGCTATTTAACTTTGGTATAACAACCGAAATAGGAGAAGGAAAACTCTGAACTCAAACCAGTTGTAAACCTGAGGAGGAATGTGCTCCGCCAGACTATTCGTGCTCAAGATATGATTCATGAGTAAGGCCTCTCCCCGACCCGATCCAACCAGGTTACAGGACGGGTGAGTGAGTGAGTAGTAACCACGACGTTTCTGTGCGTAACGCTTTGAAAATCCTGACCACTTGTTAATCAAGCTTAAATATAAATACTTAATAAGCTTGTTACAGGATCAAATTTAGGGAAATGACATGACAGGAAGATTGTGTTGTGCCAATTTTCTAAGTGAGGAGGTGTTGCCTATCTTCAAAATCAGCGATTAAAATCTTAACGTTTATCTGCTCTTAAGTAGTAACCATTGGCGCCGTGAGGAAATAGATACGTCAATATCTAACTGGGAGGCAAGACACAAACATTCTTAGCTGTAATCGATACACGTCTACGTATTTCATTTATTCACAGGTTCCTGTATAAACTCTATATGGAAAATAAAATCGCATCTTTTCTTTTACTAGTAAGGTCGATTTTTACCGTGTGTAGTCGCTATCACTCTACCCATTCCTTCTTATTTAAACAACCCTAAAACGTTTTCTGGATAGGAATACCCACTAAACGTTTCGAGCCTCTTGTAGTCACATGAGTTCTGGGCATAGCACTAAACTGCATCTGATGGTGAGGCTCTAGCACTGGAGGTTTGGAGAGTGTGGAGTAACCCTTCATTGCCATTGATCCTAAGTGGTTTTACCTGTTAGGGTCCCATCTATGGGTCGAATAAATCGGTTTAAAAATTATTTGGATTCGATAAGACTATGTGAAAAAACAAAAACTCTTAAGAAAAAACTACACAAAAATGTCTTAATAAATGCACAATGGTTTGTTTTGGTTTGATTTTATGGTATATCAACCATTGTAGGTTATTTAATGCCAAATACATTTTATGCAAATAAACAGATCTATTTCAAACAATTCAGTTTAGAATAAGTATAGTTTTTTGTTTACTCAAAATCATTTGTCGTTGTCTCCCACCAGACAGGACTCGACACAAGGTCAATGACCCGAAGGTCGATTATAGTGGGGAATTTAGGTCATCGACTCACTCAGTGCAATGTGCCCCTCTGATGCAGTCTGTATACTTTGCAGCCCCAGCTGACCGGACCAAAATGTACAATGAACAAGACCCTCTAACCCCTAGATATAAGATAACCCAAGACAGGTTGACATGCCGTTAAAATCAATCAATTTAAGTTCCATTGCATAAAGACAAAACAGTCGATAACAAGGTTTTCAAAATTACCCATAGAGATCCTTGAGGGTAAATAAAATTTTGGCTGGGTGAATAAAAGCATAGGGTTCTGCAGGGGGTGAATTAACTAGTTTGTATTTATAAATTCGTTTATAAGTGTATAAAACTCACTTGATTATGTAGACTAATTGCCAGATATTTTACACCAAGCAGAATGCCTGATTACTTATGATGACCACTAGTGATATATCGTTCACATTCGACCTGTTCAAATTTACTGGTCATTTAAATGAACGAACGGTGTTGAAGTGGAAAGTGCAAATTTAGAGACCTTTCTTAAAAAAAGAATTTATTGAAATGACTTTCGATCTTGACACGAAGTCTATCTACACATTCAAAGGAATTGGATGTAACTGGATGAACGAAAAATTTGTTACAATATATTCCAAGTATTATTCAACTATAGAACCCATTTTACTATCTTTTTCAAATTTGTATATATTGGAATCTGGGTTTAGCCATGAGCATTGTTTAGTAATCAAACAAAGAACCACTTTGAACATAGAACGTTGTGATTTGTGGTATAGGATTTACACTCCTATATTTTTAAATGGCTTTTATGCCACTTGTTCCTGAAACAAAGATGGCGGACGTCAGTATACTAATCAGTCTCGGGAACCTATTGGCCAAGAGAATCACGTGGTTAGTGCTAACAACTACGTCCGCAACTTCAATTTTTCTCCGACGTTTTTGGAGCCTACTCCATGACAAGAATTTTCTATAGATACTCTAATCTTCCAACACTCACCTTCTTTTTCTTTTTCAGAATTTCACTTGGAGAATTAACACAGCTCTCTTTCATATATTCACTTACAGGGTCAACACACTCTTCCCAGTGTGACTTCCAGAGAGAACATTCTCACTATCTAAATTTCAACTAACAGAGTCAACACACTCTTCCTCCTTTTTACATTTGACTTCCAGCAGTCAACCGCCACAAAAATGGATACTTTCTGCAACCGTTCTCTTCCTCGTTATACTTTTCCGGTGAGACTTTTTCCAGCCTCGAACACAGAAATTTCGTCAAACCACAAAAAGAAACAAACAGTAGAAATACACGCATAGGACACTTTTGTTAAATAGTCCTTTTTAGTAGTATTATTGTTAGACACACACACACACACACACATGAATATATGTCGAACAGTATAAGAACACTAGTAATGTTTTAGAATGTTTCATTGCATGTATTGTTGAAATATAAATTTGAATTTGTTTGTACCGCTTTGTTTTATATGTATTTTTTGTCTGCGTCGTTTCACACATCATTTGCCTCCTTTGCCTTTTCCAAATATAAAACCAACAATAAATGGTGGAAGAACACACAAACACTTACAACTATAAATTGGGGGACCCAAAATATTCACCAAACAACACGTCCTCCTACAGTGGCTCAAATTCACATACTTGCAACCTATATATTTGTGATCTTCTCAGTACCCACCAAACTCATCCTCTCCCATTAAAAATAATTCAAAAATTAAAGGTGTGTTTGCATTTATAGTTTACTGATTTTTTTTTTTTCATGGAAATTATATTAAACACTGGTAAATTAGTTGTGTTTTGTAATTTAATATTCAATTGACTTATTTGTCAGCGAATGGAAATTGAATTTGCTTACAAGGGGTGAGGTATCAAGCAAAAAGTAATTGAACCCTAGCCGAGAAAGTCATCTCTTTTGACTGCTGTCAGCTGAAATTTAAATTTTCAGGCGTGCTTAGCGCCGCGCTTACCATCGTAAGAAATGGAATTGGTGACATGAGTTCAAATCCTGGATAAGACTTTGTGTTGCAGGAAAGGCAGGAATCCATCTAGTCTCTCCACCCCAGTTATTAGTAAATAGTAGGGTAGACTGGGTTCTTCAGCTTTAGGAAATTACTCTAATGTTAAATAATAAATTGACTAAATCTTTTAATTGGCATGAAGAATAGAATTCGAATAACCGTAAAAACTGCTGGAAAAATACTAGAGATAACTTAGTTTAATTGATAGATTATGACCTTAAAGGTCAGTTGAAAACATGGCCGTCATTTGAGGATTATAAGGTCAGGTGACTAAAATCCTTGAAGTTAGAAGTTAGATCGCAACTTTAAGTTAGTTAACTGAGACCAGTGAAAGTGATAAGACGTAATTTTCCGTCTATGGTCCGGCTCTCCTGACCCGCGTATGAGATCAGTAAAATGTATTAAATGAATGAAGTTTTGTATTGTTGTATTTTGACCTTCGACCCGGCCAAACTTGCCATTCCAAAGTGATGCACTGGAAGGAAGTGACACATTCCAATGACAGTTATGAGAGGAAATCGCGTAGGCGTGCTTGGCTGACGAAATGGGACAAGGTAAAAAATCCCATGGTACACTCATAGACAGATACACCGGAAGAGAGTCACCTCTGAACTTCATGACGGTTATATCCGCTTGATGACGATCAAACATGCCATTCCAAAGATTGAGCGGGCGATTGAGTGGACGTTGAACTATTATATAACTCGGTCAAGACAAGAAGTCAGACAGTTGGAGTAGAGACGGGATGTGCTTGGGAAGGCCACACCAGGCCGAAGGGGCTCGGGACCCCCGATTGAGTAGGGGTCCAGAGAAGTTGCTGATAAGATGCAGTAAAGAAAGCCATCATTCAGCAGAGAGCTGGGCCCCTGGGCCTCCGGTTGAGCAGCCCTGGAGAACGAGAAAGACACAACGCTGATGGCCATAAGAGTGGGGGTCAATATATTGCAGTTCTGTTCGGTCTCCAACTCCCTCTCGCCATAAAACCTTGAATAACCCTTTCGAACCCTTACAATTAAGTGAGAGGTACATATTTTCTAAAGAAGTCTTCGCTCGTCCTTTATCATTGTGTCGTTGTGATTCATTCTGCATGTATATGCATATGTATATAAGCATATTTATTGTATGACTATATAACAGTATGCACACAAGAAAAGATAACTTTGTATTTGTTATTCATCCCAACGAAGAGAATAGGGCAGTCAATAATGAAGATGGAACGTTTGGGGGAACAATATGACGGCCAGAAGCGACAAAAAACAAGATGGCTATTCAAGTAAAAACTGACCTCATCACTGAATAAAAGAAAGAATTGTTCTCTTATGATGAACTACACAATTTTACCACCAGGTGGTTTTAAGATCGTAGAAATCCTGGGAAAATACTTTTATAGCTGAATATCGGAGCTAAGAATCTTTGAAAAATATTTTGTCAAAAATATTGTAAACTTTTTAATTGGCCCAATATTATATTAGAAACGGTCTCATGTGGCTAATGTGCTGAACTGCGGCCTCAAAGTTTACGAGTTCGAATTCTATTCCCGCTTTTACGTTCACTTTCGAACAAACGCCCTCGGGAAAAGTATGTACCCACTTATCCACCCAGCACGAGGTTAAACAGTATCACAACTTTTCTTTTACCAGGATAGCTTGGGCATTAAATAACCCTAGAAGGTTGATGCCATTAAAAAAAACCAAATCGAGTCTCTAAAAGTGTAACAATGCCTTTAAAATATTTTTGTTGCTTTTTTGTTCGAGTCGACTAAAACCTGAGAAAAACATGAATGACTAAATAAATAAAATGTCACAATGAGTGCACTCTTGTAATTTTATTGATCGTAAAAATGTTTTGAGAAAAAACATTTAAGCCAGTTCAAAGAGAAATTAAAGCAAATAAATAACATCGCGCTAAAAATAAATAAGAAAATCCATTTTTTAAATACTTTTCTAAAATATATACTTAGATGTATCTGTGTTACTCTTATTGTCTTCCTTCTTTCTTGTTCTCTCTATCTATCTCTATCTATCTCTTATATATATATATATATGGGGGAGAGGTGTTGGTATGTGTGGGAGTATTCCTTTGAAAAAATACCTGTATAAAAATATGTATACGTGCTTTTAATGTTTCGTATGCATTCAGAGATCTGAAGGAAATGAAAAATCCATATATTCTCAGATACAAGTTCTAATTCTATCAGACTTATATATATATATATATATATATATATATATATATATATATATATATATAATATATATATATGTGTGTGTGTGTGTGTTTATTTTATACTAAATATTTATTTGGTGTAGATATGCGACCGACTATTATTTCTGTCGCGCCCAGTGTATGATTATGAACCAAACTGTTGAAACATTAAAACATTATGAACAAGTAATCATGTACTTTTAATCTTTTTCATAGACTGATAGATTTGAATAGAGTGGTGTATATATATATATATATATCTAAAACTCAACATTCTAATACTGAGGATTTTATTAAACTAAGACTAATCTAATGCAATCCATATCATCATAGAGTCCAGACGAATTGAAATAATATTTATTAGCTCCT
>OY757934.1:42618349-42675849 GCA_963585895.1 Sepioteuthis lessoniana
AGAAAGAAGCAAAATAGTATTCGAAGAAACCGATATATATACCAGAGTATTATAAAACTTAGCCGCTATAGAAGTAAGGGTTATGCCACAGAGTTCTTGACAATTCTGAGGAAAGGGAGGATACAGCCTTTTGTCCATCTCTCTGTTGTGTTCTGTCTATATACGGTGTTGCATTATCGGAGCCGTGGGTTATCGAATTTCCTTGTCTTCCATACTTCTTGTCTGACAATCCGTCGAATCTTAGACGGGGTTCGTGCAAAATACCGCGAGGCAACACTCTCATTTGTAGATTTCTCCCAGCTATTTGACTCCAAACACAGAGAGAAGATGGAGCAAATACTTCTAGTGTGTGGTTTCCCTAAAGAAACTGTCGCAGTCATAATGATGCTCTATTAAAACACGAAAGTAAAAGTTCGCCCGCTGCATGGAGAGACAGATTTCTAAGACATTGTTGCTGGTGTTCTGCAAGGGGATACATTAGCCCCATATCTATTCATAATTTGCCTCGACTACATACTTCGATAATGAAAGAAAATTGTTTTACACTAAAAAAAGGCAAGGAGCAGTCGATACCCCGCGGAAACAATCACGGACCCAGACTACACAGATGGCATAGCACTTCTTGCAAATATATCTACCCAAGCTGAATCCTTGTTGAACAACCTGGAGCCGGCAGCAACTAGCATTGGTCTCCATGTGAATGCAGACAAAACGGAGGACATGAGTTTTAATTTAAAAAAAAAAGATGAGACATCTCCGCTCTAAATGGTGGTTCTCCGAATTTAGTAGACAAGTTCACCAACCTCGGAAGCAGCGTCTAATCTACTGAAAATGAGATCAATATTCAACTAGCGAAGGCATGGACTACTATTGATAGGTTATCGATCATATGAAAGTCAGACCAATCCGATAGAATAAAATGCAATTTTTTCCAAGCAGAAGTTGTGTCAATTCTACTATTTGGAGGCATGACATGGACGGTGACTGAGTGTATTGAGAAAAAGCTTGACGGGAACCGCACAAGAATGCTGCAAGTCATATTGAACAAATCCTGTATGCAACAACCTACAAAAAGGCAATTGTACGGACACTTATGTCCCATCTTTAAAACCATCAAAATAAGATGAACAAAACATGCGGGACACTGCTGAAGAAGTGAGGATGAACTCATTAGTGACGTTCTCTTACAAACCCCTTCACACGGACATGCGAGTGTTGACCGACCAATAAAATCCTATCTGCAACAGCTCTGTATGGACATAGGATGTAGTCTAGAAGACCTGCTGGAAACGATGGATGATAGAGACGAATGACGCGAGAGAGTTAGGGAAATCCGTGCTAGCAGCAAAGCATGATGGTATATGTATATATATATATATATATATATCACAAAAAGGAGGCAGCATGAAAAATCAAATTGGCATCTTTCACTACTTGGATAGTTTCTTAAGAATTAATATATTATTCTACCAAACTGAAATCCACACATAGAAGAGAAACATACCTAACACACACACACATGCAGAAATATATATATATATATATATATATATATATATATATATATATATATATATTAGAGAAAAATAGAAATAAATCCGACCGTATATAAATATAGAAATTTAAAGAAATATATATTCAGATGTATTTTTCATATAATATGCCAATGTTTCGTTCTTTTATTAAAACATTTTCAGGGCAGTTAATTTCAGATATTGAAATGCTTCATTCAAAAATATTTTCAAATGAAAAAAATGACACGGAAAAATGAAAAAAATTCTTGATGTTGTATTATTATTGATAACGTTCCATTTCTAAATATAACGACGTTTAACTCTTTGAGAAATAGAAATTTTAAAACTTAGTGACATCACCATATTTTGAAATGATACATTATTAACAATTATTGAATGTTAAGGATTTTTTCATTTTTTTTTTTTTTTTAGCTGATTTTTTTCATTTGAAAATATTTTTCGGATGAAGCATTTTAACATTTGCGATTAATTGCCCGGAAGACATTTAAACAAAAAAGCGGAACATTGGCATATTATCATATATAAAAATACATCTTTTGAATATTTTGTTTATATATATATATATATATATATATATATAACTCAGAAATATAATGAAATGAACACCATATCGATTATTTCAAGTTTTATGTACTATGCACAATCATCAGACAAAAAAGAAAGTGGCTAATCTATCGCATTTAAAATGTGCTGCAAGACCACATTTTTAGATAAAAGTACGCGTGACACTCACATATGGATTATATATATATATATATATATATATATATAAAGCAGTTGTGTAGTCTGAATAGATGAGAATAGATATAGAACGCCTTAGTAGCATCGAGCACCTTTTTCTTGCGTGCTTTTTCATTTGCATTTATCTTTATATATACATATATATATATATATAGTCATGTGGTATATATAGTCATTTGGTATATATAAAAATGGCGTTAAACGGAACATATCAATACTATCATTAATTCACATAAAGAATTTTTTTTAAATATGATCGATGAAAAAAAGTAGAAATAGTTACACCCATTAATTTTTTCAAAATTTCGATTTTATTTACTATCCAAAATACATAAGTTACATTACCTAGTTAGAACAGTATTCTCCTCAATGAACTATCACACTTCGAAACAATTCAAATACGTAGATCACAATATACAACCTTTAGCTAAGAGAGTTAAATCCTACAAACGTGACACTACTGATTATAACATAAAATCGATTCCCCAAAATGCTATACTAGTAACAATAGACATTAAATCCTTATAAGTTGTAAAGTTGTCTCCCTTAGGCGAGGGCGACCAGAAGGCTTCCTTTTCAATAGCTACTACACCGAGGTGTAAGGGAGGCGCTACTCCTTTCCATGGATTGCTCCACTTTACCCTTGATACGTACCTTGTATTGCCGAGTGTTAAGCAAGGTAGTATCAAGTACCATTTTTAAAGTCTTTGGTATGACGCGACCTGGGATTGAACCCAGGTCTCCCGGACCATTGGCGAACACTCTACCTACTAGGCCAATGAGCCGGCATTCTCCTCCATTAAACACGGAGAAAGAGTATTAGCTGTTAAAGAAAGCTTACATAATAAAACTATAAAAGAACCATATACAAAAACAAAAGAAACCTAATATACCAGATAACACTGAATAATTTTAACTGAGATGAAAACATAACCTATGAATTCAAGGTTGCTCTATGCGCATCGTCACCGCAAAGTCATTCGCTAATTTATTCATATATGGATATACATGGATATACATACATATAAGAGTGCTTAGCGGTATGTTTATCTATATTTACCCAACCCCTCCGTTCGGGCTGGATATGACGCAAGGTCAATTTTTTAAGCGGAGTTTAACAGGTTTCAATTCAGAGTTTTCCTTCTCCGAGACTAGTTGCCTCACCAAAGCTGAAGGACTCATTCTGTCCTACTATTTACCCATAGCTGGAGGGAGGATAATTGGATTCATACTTTTCCCAAGGGTATTAGTGCTATGTAGCGGTATGTTTATCATTGTTAGAAATGGAATCGGTGATCTGAGTTCTAATCCGAGACGAGCTTGATATTGTTTCACTTCGCGCTAATGCCCTTGAGAAAGGCATGAATCCATTTCTTCTCCTCCCATATATGGACAAAAAGTTGAACAGACTGGGTTCTTTAACTGTTGTTAAGCAACCACTTTAATAGAAGGAATACTCTGAAGACAAACCAGCTTAAAAATTGCCTTTAGGTCACATCCTGCTCGTAGCAGAGTGGTTTGATTCGGCTCCTTTATTTTAATGGCATGTAAATCTTCGTTGATTATTCAAAGTTTAAACTATCCTTGATGAAGAAATATTTAAGCCATACCTGCCGGGATGAAAGAGTGTTGCATATTGACCTTTGACGGACACGTCAGAAAGAGATTTCTAAACTGGACATTCCAGCAATGTAAACAAGAGAATTTCGACCCTTCCGAGTAATAAAGAATAGAGGGTATGTTTTTACAAACAAAAACGTCATTGTCTCTTCATTTGGCTACCAAACAACACGAGTTTAATACATTTACCAAGATTGAAAGTGAACGTAATAGCGCGACTAGAGTTCGAACTCACTTAATATGATGTTGCAGTGCTGCACTTTAGTAATTACACGACAGTGGACTTCTCTCGGAGTGGTTGGGTTAATTAAAACATATATGGGTAAATTTTAAGCAAATAATATGTTCTCTGAAAGTAAAAGAATCTGTGTCTTTACTCCATGTACATTGAGGACATATTCTTTATCTATACAGAAGAAACAAACTTAATTTTCTCACTCACATAAACATGAAACACGATTTTATTAAATTTGACCTTGAAAAGTCTACACATTCTATTACTTTCTAAGACATCTTGATGTGTGTGTGTGTGTGTGTGTGTGTGAAAATAATCAATTACACTATGCTCGAAACCCCAATATACCTATAACTTTTTCCTCTCTAAATTTTCCCAGCCCATGCATCTTGCATTACCAATATTAATGAAGATTAATCGACTATTCTCCAACAATATCGACTTGTTTAATCATATCAACAAATCATAGCAACAAATTGTAATTAGATTTTCCCTATTTACCAACCCCTCCGCTCGGGCAGGATATGACGCAAGGTCAATTTTTAAGCGAAGTTTAACAGGTTTGATTTCAGTTTTCCTTCTCCTGGACTAGTTGCCTCACCAAGACTGAAGAACACAGTCTGCCCTACTATTTACCCATAGCTGGAGGGAGAATAATTGGATTCATGCCTTTCCCAAGGGTATTAGTTATTATTTAAGGGTATTATTTAGTGCTATGTGAAATACAATCAGTCTCGTCCAGGATTTGAACTCGTGTCGCTGTGTCCATTTCCTACGACGATAACCATTACACCACGGGCACCTCCTGTAATTGTAATTAGATTTTACAGCACGTGGCTACCAACAAAATTCTACCTTGCATCCAATCCATAGAGCCATCACCAACCAAGAGATGAAAAAAAAAATCAAAGAAACAACATTCCACTCTAAGGTAGAAAGAAGCTCTGCTCAAAATATACCATCAACAGATTCATTCCCTAGTTTTACAAACAATAAAACCTTTAAAATTTAACACGAATCAAATTGTAATAGTAAAAACATTATTCACCTTTAAGAATGCACTCGTTGCTCCAAGCAATATATAGGGAGATCAGAATGACTTTTCAATTTTAGAAATAATAATTATAGATGCAGGATTAAATCCGAGTACTATTACAAACTTTCCCTCATCGAAGAAAATTTCCACCGGACAGAGGTGCTAAATTCATTAAAAAAAAAGGCAAAAAATATTATCAAATACCACATCAGTTCTAGAAATCCATGAAGACACACACACACACACACACGCACAAGCACATGTATATTTGTTTTATATAATTAAGGTAATGATTTTTTTATATTAATCATTTTTCGTTAATTATATTTTATTATTTAGTTCGGTAAGGCTTTGAACTACTCGGGTCTCTTAGTCCAGGTGCAATGTTCAGATGGTGCAGTCTTACGCCCGTGCGGAAATGATATGACAATCATCATCTGTCATAATAAACCCCAGAAAGGAAATGTAGTTGGAGTGTGGATGACGTCATGCCCAGAAGAGATGGTCCTGAGAATTTGAGGACTTTTAAAAGACAGTAGTTGAGTATTCGATCGTTGAAGGGGCAGTTGTGTTTTCTACCGTTGAGGCGTGCGGCTGAGTTTTTAGGATCTCGACCAGCAGAGATGAATTGAGATCTGCACCGCGCGTTGGGGTGGGGTCAGAATAGTATGGATAACATAGACTTTTAAGAATAGTGTCTCTCTCCTCGTGTCGCCATGGACCGAAGCCAGAAATTAATAAACCCGTTCGTATCCGAAACGAAAGAGTCCGCCTGTATTTGTATATTGTATGTTGTGATTGATATCGTGATGGCTATACAACATACATATACTTTAATTTTAAAAAATTTGTTGGTCCAATGAGAGAAAAAAAGAAAATACTTGAAACCATTTAACTGTGTGGAAACAAATGAATGTTTTAAAATGTTATCATTTATTCAATATATACGTGTATAAATAGGATTTAGCATTAAACAACCTAAAAGATTGATATGTCATAAAACTCAACCAACCAACCGATATTGATTTAATTCATTCGTAAAATAACTGTCAAAGAAATGCATAGACCCACAAGTGAATTTGCTTTCAGGTTTATGTTTCTTCAGTGCGTGTTTCTGAAGTTTAAAGTCATCTTTAGGAGGTTAATGATTGATTGGTGTGTTCCCTTTGGTTTTGTATTGTGGCGACTGTTTTGATAGAGTTGTGCTTCTTTTTAATTCCATGGTTTGGTTTGGTTTCTTTGTTTAGTGGCATATCAACTCTTTTTAGGTTATTTAATGCCAAAGCCATTCTCCTAGAAGAACAGTAGTGGTACTATTTAACCCATAGCTGGGAGGATAAGGGGGTTCATACCTTTCCCAAGGGTACCTGCCCGAAAGTGAACGTAATAGCGCGACCGGAGTACGAACTCGCGTACTACGATTCCGCAGTCCATCGCTTTAACCATTACACCACGAGGACACCCCCCTTTTAATTCCATGATTTGTGTCAAGTTAATTGTCCGTGACAAACTTTGGTCTCTGCCGATGTTTTTTCTCTCTTTTTCTTTTTTCTTTTTACAAGAGTGTATTCTGTGTGTTTGTGTCCCTACGCGGGTGTTCGTATCTATGTATGTGTATATACTTTCGGGGGTTTTGTTTGTTGTTTTTTTTTTTCTTTATTACTCTTCTTACCCTAAATAATCTATGATAGCTGATATGTCATGAAGTTCGACTGACTACTAATCTTCCTCCTTGAGCATTTCCGTCTGTGTCTCTGTGTGTGAATGTCCGTGTGTGTGTGTGTGTGTGTGGTTAAGTTCTGTTTAATATCGGTTTGAATTTATCAATGAATTTTTTCTTTTATTTGGAGTAATGTGTAGTCATCAGTTTGTTATATTGGCATTATCTTAAACAATCCATTACTACATTCGTAAAGGTATTTTGAAACAGAGGGTTTTCTGCTTTCTGGTAATTTAATATTACTTCTGTTATATATTCGTGTTAAATTTTAAAGGTTCTATTGTTTGTAGAACTAGGGAATGAATATATTACTACCATGTTATTCAGAGTTTTCGTCGACCCTATGGATACTTTTTTACACTTGCAACATTTGATTACGTAGATAATGTTTTTTGAATTGCAGCTTCAAATTTCCATTTATTATGAATGTCGTTTTGGGGTTTTCGAAAGGATAAAATTTTCTTTCTATGATTATAATACATACTCCACACTTTTATTCTTGCATTTTGTGACTCCATGCGTTGTGTGTTCCCTAAATGTAAAAGAGGTGAATATTTTTTTTAGATTTCTGAGTTGTCTCTAGATTTTAATGATTTTTGTTGCGTCTTGTATCTTTTTGATTTTGTCGTTGTTTTTAAGTTGTTCGAGATTTTTTATTATTTCTGTGAATAGTTCTGGGTTGTTTTTGTGGTATGTTGAGACGTCTGCTGAGGGTTCTTCGTTACTATGGGTTCGGGGGGGGCGTAGTTCTTTTAATGATATTTTGGCGGCTAATTCGAATCCCTTATTTATAAGTGTGGTTGGGTATTCCTTCTGGGGGAGAGTTACGTGCAATTCTTCATGGCGAGTTTTTCTGAGGTTTTTATTAGCGACTATTAGGGATGGATTTTATGTAATTTTGGAGGGGAGGGCTTTTGAAATGGAGGTATTGTTTGATGTCAGTGGGGTTATGGTTAATGTCTGTGATAATTTGACCATTCTTAATGAGGATGTCTACAAATGGTAGTTCTTTAAAGCTGTATTCCATGGTGAATTTCATTTTGGGGTGTAGGTTTTGGAGTAAGTTGTATAAATTGTTAATGTTGTCCCATTGGCATTTCCAGAATAAGAAACAATCATCTAAGTACCTTTTCCACGATCTAATAAATTCTGTTATTATTTTGTTACATTTTTGCCTATGATTTCATATAGATTTTCTTCTAAATATGGGTGGTGTCCTCGTAGTGTAATGGTTAAAGTGATGGACAGCGGAATCGTAGTACGCGAGTTCGTACTCCAGTCGTGCTATTACGTTCACTTTCGGGCAAATATCCTTGGGAAAGGTATGAACCCCCTTGTTCTCCCAGCTATGGGTTAAATAGTTCCACAACGGTTCTTCTAGGAGAATGGCTTTGGCATTAAATAACCTAAAAAGAGTTGATATGCCATTAAAAACAAAGAAACCAAACCATTCTAAATATGCTAAGGTTAGGATGGCATATGTTGGTGCCGTTTTAGTTCTCATAGCTGTTCCGAGGGTCTGGATGCAATTTACGTTATTGAATTGAAAATAGTTATTATTCAGGATTAGTTCTATACCATCTGTGATAAATCTTTGAATGAAATGAGATAGTCTGTTTTCCTAATTCATGGGGGATATCACAGGTTCGTAACATCGAATATAACCATGAGAGAGTCAGAATCAGTTTTACTGTTGCATGGAGTTTTAAAAGTGGATGTCATCTCTAATATAGCTTTTTATCTTGTTTAGAAATGCTTGTCTTGCTGAGACTGTTTGTGAGGCATGATGGGTCGGTTATTATAGGCCTAAATTTGAGGTCACTCGGGTCAGGAACTTCTATATATTCAGATTTTTATATTTCTCTTTTTTTTTCCCTCGAACTTGTGAATTTTTTGTTGTCCGTAAAAATTGCTTGTTTTGGGGGTGTAGTTAGTTCACTTCATACCAAAGACTTTAAAAATGGTACTTGATACCTCCTTGATTAACATTCAGCAATATAAGGTATGTATCAAGGGTAAAGAGGAGCAATACAGGGAAAGAAGTAGCGCCCTCTACTACACCTCGGTGTAGTAGCTATTGAAAAGGGAGCGTTTTTATCGCCCTCGACAACTTTACTTACAAATTAAAAAATCTTTTTTAGTAAGTGTTTTATTGGGTGTTTTGCAGAATTTTGTAATTTTTGATATATTATTGTCTATGTTTGTATCAATTAATTTATAGTTAGTAAAATCCTTTAGTATTTCTTGGGTTTTTGTTCTGTAATATGTTTTATTTAAAATGACTACGACGCTTCCGTTGTCTGCTACTTCGATAATTATATTTGGCTTCTTTTTCTTTTCTTTTTTTTTTTTTGTTCTTTTTTTTTTTAAATCTTTTATTCTTCTGGCGCTTCATATCTCAAAAAAGAGGGATAGATTATTAAAATTTAGATTTTCCTCTATGAATGGGAACTCATAAATTTCCCTCGTTGGTAAATTTTAACCCCACAAAGAAGGAATATGCATCTCTTTAAGGTATTTCATTATCTGACATACCAGACCGTCCTTTTCTTACCTCTTACAATTCTGTTGACTAGACAGCGAGATGACCAACAACTCCACTTTCTCAATGAGCAATGAAATAAACATAATTTTTTTTTAAAAGACGACAGTTCCTTCTTAGATTGCGCATCATATCTTAAGCTTTTTGTCCTTAAAATGCAGAAATAGAAAAAGCCATTCTTTAACATGTTGACTCCCCCATCACCCTTAAGCGTATTGATGACAATGGTTAGTGAAGACGCGTCACTGGGCCGTCCATTTTGTGAGCTTAGATTTACTTAGATAAGCACCTCATGCAATTATTAGGAGCAGGGAAAGGAGAGGTGATTGTGGCTTGTCTGTTTCCATCTTGATTTAGTGGCAATGCGTGAGATGACTGAGACCAATCTATTGAAAAAGAAGATGAAAACAGGCAAACATGTGCAGAGGGTCAGATACAATTATCTTTATCCCCTCCACACACACACATACATAGACAGAGAAAGGGAGAGAAAAAAGAGAGATATATAAAGAGAGAGAGACAGACAGACAGAGACAGAGACAGAGAGAGTCAAACAAACACACAAGCACACACACAGAGTCATGCATACACACATACATAAAGACACTTATACAAACACACTCACACAACCACGCACGCAAACACACACACGCACACGCAAACACACATAAACACACACACATACACGCTCATATACGCAAATACACACACAAACAAAAAAACACAAATACACACGCACACCCACACACACGCAAACGCACATAAACACACACACACACATAAACGCTGATATACATAAACACACACACATACATACTCACATAAATATATACTAACAAACGCACACATATAAACATGCACACACATATACACATATAAACTGTGAAAAGGGAAACATAAGCAGGAAATGAGAGGGTAGTGTGTTTCAAAGAAAGATAAATAAAATAATATTTCCCATAAAAATGTTTTTAAAAAAGATCTACTTCGAGTTTTTCAAACATCTCTACATACGTAAATGAATGCGCGTGTATCTATGTCGCTATGAAAGTACACACGTATATATCTAGGTAAATATAAACATTAGCTCAAGTGATTGAAACTCTCAGTATATACATTCCTTCAAAGGTGTCTCGTAGAGGAGAAGTGGTAATTAACTAAGCTTTTTGCTTAGATGTGGCACAAGGCCATATGAAAGGGGCACCCAATGAGACTCGAACTCACTCGAGTAGGTTTGCTAGTCGCGCTTGCTAACTATTAAACCACTTCTTACCAGCCCCTCTGTCATGAGCAGGAGGCGATACAAAGTCAATTTCTAAGCGAAGTACAACCGGTTTAAATTCAAGATCTTTCCTTTTCTTAGAATGGTTGCCCAATCAAGGCTCTTGTCTGCTCAAATATTTACTCATAGCAGGTAGGAGATACACTGATTCATGCCTTTCTCGAGTTTTTGATTTTAATTCCAAGGACGACAACTGTTGACTCTCAAGAGCCTCATTTTATATTCTTTAACTGTAAGTTTAAGCCTCATTTGGGGATCCCTATTTGTTTTGCTTTGCTTCGTCGTTTGCTTGTTTGTTTTGTAATTTTTGCTTATTTGTTTTTCGTTATTTTTGTTGTGCTTTTTGGTTGGGTTTTTTTTTGTTATTGTTTTTTGTTTCGGGATTGTTACTTTTTACTTTTCGTTTTTTTCTTTTTTTTGGGGGGGGGGTCACTGTACTAAACCTTGTAAACAATTGTATATTCTAATTCATGTTTTAATTTTATAATTTTCCTCTAGAAACAAATAAAATTCTGGTATCTTTGATTCAGAAGTAAAATAATTTTTTGAAATTTCTTTAAAGGTGTCCTATATATATATATATATATATATATATATATATATATATATATACGAGGATCATTAAATAAGTTTCCAGACTTTTTTCGTATGGGCACTTTTATTGATAGTACACACATGAAACTCTAGTCCCCTTCGAAGTAATCTCCTACGGCTGCAATGCATTTGTTATCTCTTTCCAACAACTTCAGCAAGGCCCCATGGAAGTCCTCTTGTTTGAGAGTGTCAATGACCTTCGTCACAGCGTCTTTCATTTCCTCAATTGTCTCATAGAGACAGACTCTGAGCTTAGAGAATAACCAAAAGGTCTGGACTATAGGGAGGCTGAGGAACTATCTTGATGCCCATCTTGGTCAAATAGTCTGTGACAAGGATGGAGTTGTCGACTAGAGTATTGTCCTGGTGGAAATGCCACTGACTCGATTTGAAGAGTTCTGGCCTCTTCCGACGGAATCTCTTCCTGAACTCCCTTAAAACCTCAACATAGTAACCCTAACCCTAACCCTTTAGTCAATCAACTCTGGTGTATTGACTTCCTTACTCCTCCCACACCTCTCATCATCCCTCACAGACTCTCTGCCTTTCTTGAATCTCTTATGCCACTCAAAAACTGATGCTCGATTCATGCAAGATGGTCAAAAAGCAGTCTGAAGCATTTCATACGTTTCTGTAGCATTTTTTCCAAGTTTAAAACACAATTTTATTACATATCGTTCTCCTAAAGTGTCCTCACGTCCAGATTGCATTTTTGAAATTCACCAGCCGTGACAATTAGGCTTTAGTCGGGTGTTTTCCAATTCCTGATGTAGCTGTTCATTTGAACCTGAAATCATAAAAATTGATCAGTCATTTCATAAGATGTATAGCATAAGATATAACGTACTGAATTTTAAAGAGTCTACGACTATTTTAAATACCTGAACAAAAAAGTCTGGAAACTTATTGAATGCCCCACTTATTTTTTTTTTTTCTTGAATATATATATAATGCTTGTAGTGTGAGCTCAAATTTTCTCTGTGTATGAAATCAAATGCCTTGGGGAAAAAGTCTTGCCTCCAGATCATTTGCACCAATTCCTTCGATGATACGACGAACTGATAGAATCTGTAAAATTTCATATCAATTTCTCCAAAAACCTTTTTGACTTTTCCAAAGGATTTTCTCGACTCCAGGTTGAGTATATTTGAGAAGCTGAGTATGGAATATTTGATAGCTCTGATTTTAAAAAAAGCGGAACATTTGTGAACTTTAATGGTGGACATGTTGTTTTGACTTGTGCAAGAAAAAAAAAAGAGTTTGTTTGAGTTTAAAGGCGACATTAGAAAAATTTATTTCTGTTTCATATTATGAAAAAATGAGTAACACATTGCTAATAGATATTTTGCGTGGTCTATTTTAGGTGGTTTACTGCATGCGTGTCAGATTATGATACATTCGGATGTATTTTTGTTTGATAGAATGGTGAGGCATTGTTTTGGGCCATGATTTTTGTAGATTTATGTGGAATGTTTGGGGCCTTGAAGATATTGTGTTTTAGTTTGTGGAATTCTCCGGTTACTCCAGGTAGGAACCTGTCGAGCGAAGGACTGGAGTGTGGTCATGAGGAATCCAGGCGAAATGTATTGCTAGAATGACCAGGGTCACTAGGTTTGTGACCAGGATCTGGGACCAGAGTATGGTCCTTTTAGGGTTTTCAGATTCTTCAAGGAATTACAGAGGGCCCTGTTGTGTTTGGGAGGATAAAAGATGTACCTTGATGCACACATGTCAAGATAGCTGACCGCGCAAAGATAGTAAACAAATTTAGATAATAAGTAGCCAGGCAAGTGTTACATAAGGAGAAGGTCGCCTTCTAATTAAGATTTTGTAATTTCTTTTTGTGTGTGTGTGTGCGTGTTTTTTAGCTATTGTTGTCCTGGAGAATTATTTGTAAAATGTGTGTGTGCGGGAGATGGAGACGAACGTGAAGAAAAATTCCACATGTAGAATTTCGAAAAATAATTATGGGATGATTGTAACATATTGACCTTCAACCCAGCCGTCCATCAAGGAAAAGGTGCATCCGGTCGAAGATATCAGGGTATAACCTTGATTGTGGACGGGTTGAATTGGGTGCAGATGCGACGCTCACAGGAAACAGGTGGACGACAAACAATGATATAACACGGTGCGACAGGAAGTTCAGTTAGCAGGAGTCAGTTAGTTGGAGATAAGATGCTATAGAGAGAACCAGCACCCAGCAGAGGGCTATGGGCCCTCAGGACCCCCGATTGAGCATCTCAGCAGAACGAAAAAGAAGTGCTGCTAAAGACAAAGGAACTGGGGGTCAATATGTTGCAGTTTGTTCAGTCTCCAACTCACCTCGCACACATAACCCTTTTGCAACCCTTTTGCAACCCTTTCGAATAAAGTGTGTGAGGTATATTTTTCTAAGGAAGTGTGTTCGTTCGTCATTATTGTTGATTTTGCTTCTGCATGTATATGTATACGTATAGTTGGTTGTGACTATGCAACATAATACGATTTGGTGCCTGAGGCCAGTTCATGCCACATGCGTGATTTCGAGCCTGAATAGACGATCGTAGAAACGGCCGGAGAGAGAATCGGAAACAGAATACAACACTTTGAAGGCGAGCGGGATACGAGAAGAAAAATCTAGAAGAAAAAAAAAGAAAAAAGAACAAAGGAAAAACTGCAACATGCTGGAAGAAAAGAAGAAAAAAAAGGAACAGACCAGCAACGAAGAACAAAAATAGAAAAGAAAAGAGAAACACCTAAGAGACTGTAAGTAAATTGCTCATTCGAATAATTTTTCTCCGTCTGTCATAGTTGGGTTCGTGAAAAGAATTTAAAATGATTATAATAATGAAAAAAATTAGTAATAATAACAAGTGGGGAGTAAAATAAGTTTTGTTGGCTTATAGGTTCATGGCCTTTCTAAAAGATAAAATTGGAAAGATTTTAAAGAAAAAAAAATGATTGAGCCCTAGCATAGAAAAATGACAATTACTGCTATATGTAATTTTGAATGGTAGAGAGAGAGTAACCCTTTCGCAACCCTTTTGCAACCCTTTCGAATAAAGTGTGTGAGGTATAAAGACGTGTGTTCGTTCGTCATTATTGTTGATTTTGTTTCCGCATGTATATGTGTATGGTTGTATATGTATTACGGCTATGCAACAAGAAGATTCCTGCCATACTGAAAAAAAGAGTGCGTCAGGGTGTTTGACAACTTAACTCGACGAATTCGAATGTGTCATCAGCGCAATGGCGGTAATCTGGTGAACGTCCTGTAAAAATGTATCCTTTGAGCTAAAGACATTAAGTCTATGATTTTTTTATAGTTATTATAACACCTTTCAGGACATGCAATCTTTTTTTAAGTTTCTTGTCTCAGTAATAAATCATTATCATATTAATGAGATGCATCTATTTTGAGACACACTATATAGGATTGTTGGACTGTCAGACTAATCTAAATTTCGCTAGTTTCTTTTTTTTATTTGAACGGATTGACTTACGATATTTTCAATTTATGATAGGCCCATCCGAACATCACACTCGATGTAAGTAGAAGATTATTGGTATCAATACTTAATCTGCTTAGATTAGTTGCTGCTCTCATCCGAACGTCATACTCGTTGTATATAGAGGATTATTGGTATCAATACTTAATCTGCTTAGATTAGTTGCTGCTCTCATCCGAACGTCATACTCGTTGTATATAGAGGATTATTGGTATCAATACTTAATCTGCTTAGATTAGTTGCTGCGCTTATCCGAACATCACACTCGTTGTAAGTAGAGGATTATTGGTATCAATATTTGATCTGCTTAGATTAGTTGCTGCTCTCATCCGAACGTCATACTCGTTGTATATAGAGGATTATTGGTATTAATACTTAATCTGCTTAGATTAGTTGCTGCGCTTATCTGAACATCACACTCGTTGTAAGTAGAGGATTATTGGTATCAATATTTAATCTGCTTAGATTAGTTGCTGCTCTTATCCGAACATCACACTCGTTGTAAGTAGAGGATTATTGGTATCAATACTTAATCTGCTTAGATTAGTTGCTGCTCTCATCCAAACGTCATACTCGTTGTATATAGAGGATTATTGGTATAAATACTTAATCTGCTTAGATTAGTTGCTGCTCTCATCCGAACGTCATACTCGTTGTATATAGAGGATTATTGGTATCAATACTTAATCTGCTTAGATTAGTTGCTGCTCTCATCCGAACGTCATACTCGTTGTATATAGAGGATTATTGGTATCAATACTTAATCTGCTTAGATTAGTTGCTGCGCTTATCCGAACATCACACTCGTTGTAAGTAGAGGATTATTGGTATCAATATTTGATCTGCTTAGATTAGTTGCTGCTCTCATCCGAACGTCATACTCGTTGTATATAGAGGATTATTGGTATTAATACTTAATCTGCTTAGATTAGTTGCTGCGCTTATCTGAACATCACACTCGTTGTAAGTAGAGGATTATTGGTATCAATATTTAATCTGCTTAGATTAGTTGCTGCTCTTATCCGAACATCACACTCGTTGTAAGTAGAGGATTATTGGTATCAATACTTAATCTGCTTAGATTAGTTGCTGCTCTCATTCGAACGTCATACTCGTTGTATATAGAGGATTATTGGTTTCAATACTTAATCAGCTTAGAATAGTTGTAGTAGAATGCCAAGAGTATCAGGCACCCAGTGTGAATAGAGTTATTTAGCAATTGATTACTAGAGTATGTCGTCAACTATTGCTCCTCTGGTGGTACTCACTCACACATACATAAAAACACACTCATACACATAAGTATTTTACTTTAAAACAAATATCGTTTGTTTAAAGACTAAAACCATCATTTAACAAACTAAAATGACAATGCCAAAAAAGAGACCCATACAAAAATGTCATTGAGCCAATATAATAATTACATTAGTTAAAAGAAAAAAGAATAAAAATTACTCACTCACAACTGTGAGTATTTTCAATTTCTTGAGTGTCCTGAGAATGACACTAAACTATATTTGATGTTGTGGTTCAACTTCTTGAGATATAGGTAATGTTGAGAACCGCTTCATTACCATTACTCTCAAGTCCACTCGGACCCAAAGAAGTAGTAGTAGCTATAGGTCAAATAGAACTGTTTAATGACTTTCGAATGATTATTATCATAAGTTACTTGAAACTATACAAGGGGGAGCCCTCGTGGCGTAGTGTCTAACGTGCTCGATTGTGACATCGTAGTAAGTGAGTTCGAGTTTCAGTCTCGTTATTACGTTCACTTTCGGACTAATACCTTTAGGAAAGGTATGAACCCTATTATCCCCCTCAGCAATGGGTTAAATAGTTTCACAACTCTTCTTCTTTGGCTTTAAATAACCCACGAAGGTTGATATGCCATTAAGCAAAAAAAACTAACAAAAAAAAACCTTGAATCTATGAAGCTGTGTGCAAATTATCTGAATTAGATAGAAATATTTGACAACACATAACTGCTCCAAAAATTATCTCAAAAAGCAACAGCGCAAAAATATTAATATGAATGTACAATAAATGCGATTCCCTAACCTGTAGGCATAAAGTAACCCAAGACTGACTGACATGCCGTTAAAATCGGTCACGGCATTTTTTGATCATCAGGTAGGTGAGTTCAGTGATCCGATTTATTTTTCTTTTTAATGCTATCATTATTTCGCCAATGTCCGGGAGACCGGGGTTCAGTCCTAGGTCGAGTCATACCAAAGACTCAAAAATGGTACTTCATGCCGCATTGCTTAACACTCACCATTATAACGAGAGGATGAAGGGTAAAGTGGAGCAATCCTGGGAATGGAGTAGCGCCCTTCCCTACACCTCGGTGTAGTTGCTATTGAAAAGGGAGCCTTCATGTCACCCTCGACTAAGGTCGCCAACTTTACTTAGTTACTATATATATATATATATATATATATACATATAAAAATTTACTGCCCAGATGGCTGGGATTGTAGGATACACCAACTGCATCTCTGCAGAGCCCCTCCCAACGAGTGTCCTAGATATAATACTAAACTATCTGATGATGAGGTTCCAGTCCTGGAGCTCTGGGGGATGAGGAGTAATCCTTCATTGCCTTTACTCCCTGATTCACTCTGACCCGGAGTGGTAGTACCTGTAGGAGTCCCATCTAGGTGTCAAAAAACTGTTTGACCATTTAATTGAGAGCGAACAAATGACTGGCGTTAAATTTAACCATTTAACTGTATGCGAACAAAGGATTAAGTGTAAATAAAATTATTCGTGTTAAATAGGAATATTTGAAACCATTTAACTGTGTGGAAATAAATGAGCTTAAGAATGTTTTAAAATGTTATCATTTATTTAATATATACGTGTATAAATAGGATTTAGCATTAAACAACTTAAAAGGTTGATATGTCATAAAACTCTACCAACCAACCGATATTGATTTAATTAATTTATTTGTAAAATAACGGTCATAAAAACCATTTCCAATTGTTTTTTTAATTTCACACTTTTTTTACAAAGCTTAATATATCGAGAGGCTTTACGAATTACATTACCATGACAACTTCATAGAGTGTTGAAATGTATCACACTATTTTACGTAAAAATATTTTTCAAAACAATAATCCAATGAGGCCCGCACAGGGCGAAACGATAAAATATATATATAAACATCCCACTACAATAGGTTTCACGTCTTCTTTCTGATTCGAATTTCATAAAATTAGATAGAGTAGGTGTTGATTGATTTAAAAAAATGTTTCCATTTTTCCTTCTAACAAAATACACTTACCATTTCTGAGGGGGATAATAGGGTTCATACCTTTCCTAAAGGTATTAGTCCGAAAGTGAACGTAATAATGAGACTGAAACTCGAACTCACTTACTACGATGTCACAATCGAGCACGTTAGCCACTACGCCACGTCAATTTTGTCACCTGAAAGAGTATTTATTGGGTTTTCTATCGACGTCATTGTAATGTGGGGTGACACGTAGGAAAGCAAGTCTCCAGTGCAACTGTTTAAAAAATTGCTTGGATTCCCGTTGTTATTCTCCTTGACGACAGCCTCAGGTCCTGGGCAATAAACTCAGCCTTTATCCCTTTTACGTGGGAGAGTAGGTGCTGCCTTGGGCGAATATTATTTTCTCGCCCACTCGGCACGGCTTTGTTGATAGAATATCGATCACGCTTCGACCTTTATTTCTATCACTCTCTCGTAATCTCGTCACCTTCCTAGTGTTTTATCATGACACAAATAGTCATGGGGCTTAGCAATGCTGTCACAGAATAAATTTTAAAATGTTTAACAACAAGTGACAGAAGAATTTTATTCACATTATGATTCATGATTATGTTATAGATATTTGCTAAGCTTAGATTTGTCTGGCACAAGGTCTCAAACATGAAGCACCGAGCAGTGTGTGAATTCATTACAGTACTACAAGTCTACCAGCCTGGCCTGCTAACTACTTAGTAGGTGTCGGAACAAAAAGTTGTAGGTGATAGTTTAATAGCATATCAATCTTCGTGGATTATTTAACGCCAAAGCCACCCTTCTAGAAGAACAATCATATTACTCAAACCATAGCTAAGAGGATGAGGGGGTTCATACATATCCCAAGGGTATTTGTCCGAAAGGAAACGTAATAGCACGACTGGAGTTCGAACTCGCTTATATTGAGGCCAGCACTTTCGCCATTACGCCACGAGGATTCCTTCAAAAACTCCTGAGTCCCACCAAGAAGCGAATAAACTAGAACCATGAAATGTAATAAATATTTCACCCATTCATCCTGCAGTTCAGCTAACTTGGTACATCGTTTTTCAAAATTTAAAAAACAAAAGATGTTATCCTCTTGTTGGTTGGGACGAGAACTTTTTCGCTCCCGCTCGTCTGAGTATCTACATACTGTCAAACAAATGTGTTATTTTCTTTTATATAACAAAACCGAAGAATTGGCAGGCGGGGCAAAAAAAAAGAAACCTACAGAATGACAGACAGGGAGTATCAGGAAGAGGCGTGCACCTATCTGCAGTCGGCCTCCTTCATTGTCCCCAACCCTAATCTCTAGTTTCACTCCCTTGTCGCTCTGCCCTCTGCCTAAAGCAAGAAGAAAACCAAACATGGAAATGATTAAACCACGATTTGTGCATTAAACATCACAATCCTCACAACTTACTTCGTTAACAATGCGAGCGAAACACAATATTGTGAGGAAAAGGTCATTAGCTGTATACCAGACAGCTCAAAATAAAACTTCGTATTTATCTTTTCTTTATAGAATTCACTAAGCTTTGTGTAGTCTGGTACAAGGGCAGTAGGTTACTCACGATACGATACTCTCCGTTGCAAAATGACCAAGCACCGAAGTGTTACGTATTTACCCCCCTCCACTACTGGTAGAATAAGACACAAGGTCAATTTTTAAACGAAGTAAAGCAGGTTTGAAAACAGTTTTCCTTTTTCTAGGTTGATTTTCTGAGCAAGGTTAAAGAACCTATTCTGTCCAACTATTTACCCATAGTTGGTGGAGGAAAAGATAGCTTTATACCATTTCCAAGAGGATTAGCGCGAAATGAAATGAAAACACCCTTGTAAAGGATTTGAATTCGAGTGCCCAATCCCATTTTTTCCAACGATAAGTGCGTTTCTAGTTTTATTATATAACTTGAACGTCTCTTACTTAAAGGCTGCAGTCCAGTAATCTATTCATGCTATTTGCACAAAAACAAATATTGCGATGTCAAAAGAATATACATATATTGTAACTACATACGACCGTCAAAATTAAATAAAAGTATATATTTCAAAGTAAAGTTGGCGACCGTAGTCGAGGGTGACCTGAAGATTCCCGTTTCAATAGCTACTACAACAAGGTGTAGGGGAGGGCGCTATTCCTTTCCCTGGATTGCTCCACTTTATCCTTGATACGTACCTTATATTGCTGAGTATTAAGCAAGGAAGTATCAAGTAGCATTTTTAAAACCTTTGGTATGACGCGACCTGTGATCGAACCCAGGTGTCCCGAACCATTTGCGAACACTCTACCCACTAGTCCAATGAGCTGGTTCGCCCTCTCCTACACCTTGGTGTAGTAGTTATTGAAAAGGGAGCCTTCTGGTTGCCCTAGACTACGATCGCCAACTTTACTTACTATATTCAATCCAAATCAACAAGAAAAAACTGATAAAGTTGGTCAAAACTGCGCCGTCAACGGTAGCATCAAGAGCTACAAAATTGTGCCTCGTATTATATTGCAAAACTTTCGACTCGCCCAAGTAATATTCTTACCCTTTGTGAAATTTAATATGTCTAATACCAGAAGTTCTGGTCAGAACTGGACAATCAACAGCAGCGCTGACAAAACTGAAATGCACATGTCAAGATATCATCTTCCTGACATCAAAAATCAAAGTCATGTGCACACTAGTTATCTCAAACTTTCTGTACGCTTGTGAACCCTCAACCCTCACTACTGACATAAGATGCTACCATAAGATCTTGAACATTTCATTCAGAGACTACTTCACTAATGAGAAGGTCAGAAAAAAAGAACATATGCCTTTGGTTCACATAACAGTCTGTTTAGCACAATGAAGAAAAGAAAACTGATGCAGTTATGGACATGTGATAAGATCATCAGGCTTGGCAAAAACTATCCTGCAGGGCGCAGTGCCAGGAGGAAGACGAATAGGTAAACAAACAACATCTGCGTATGGACAGGCCTGTCTTTCGTAGAGTACAGCTCACGACCGAGATAGATGGCAATGATGCCTCTACAACGCCACCTAGGTTTACTTGTATTAAGTTACAACCTGGCCCACTGGTCTAGGACACACTTCGGTTGGCCGTGTTGCCTGATACGCAGATCAGGTCGGGTGTGTCTTGGTGGTAGTCAGTTGAGGCCGTCTGATATGGATTCCGGGAAGTCGGCATTCATGTCACACGAGCTGAGACCGGCGCTCCCTGAGCCGTCCTCCAGGCTCTAACCCTCTCCGAGGGGGCTGGGTTTATCGGCTGGCGCCTAAGGCGCATCTTTTTAGGAGAATACTGACGGAGCTGTAGATATTTTGGGAACTGTAGGGCGTATGTGAGCTACGGTCCTGCGCCTAGTCCCGACAAAAAAGGCCACGTGCCATACTCGCGCGTACTTGGGGCGCTCGACAAATATCAGGCTTATGAGACCTGCTGCTCCATTATGATGATTATGATGATAAAAGTTGGCTTATATTCCATTTTCTTCCTTTTCCTGGACTAGTTGCCTAACCAAGGCTTAAAAAAATCTTTGTCTGCCCTCGAATTTAGTCATGGCAGAGGATAAAACAAATGGATTAGTGCCTTTCCTATTAACGCAAATTAAAATACTAACAGCCTGGTCCAGAACTCGGGTGGCGGATTCCATTTTCTACGACGATAACCGTTACGCTAACAATACCTCCCAACTATTGAGTAGGTTTATCGTTGCTTAATTTCAGTGATATAGCACGAACCGGTGACTTAAACGCGACTTGACCATAAACCACATATTTTTTTCTTTATCATCCATGAAATAATTAATCTGAATTGATTGTTTGTTTGTTATTTAAAGGCATATCAATCATCTCGGGTTATTTAATGCCGAATCCATCTTTTAGAAGGACAGTAGTGGTACTATTTAACCCATAGCTGGGATGATAAGGGTGTCCATACCTTTCCCAAGGGTATTTGTCCGAAAGTGAACGTAATAGCGTGACTGGAGTTCGAACTCAAATTCTATGATTCCGCAATCCAGCACTTTAAGGAAGATTCGTAGATAGTACCAAGTAAAAAGAGACCCTCGCTTTCCTTTAGGATTTATTCACATGAAGTTCTAATTTACTAAGCTTTTTGCCTGAATGGGTCACCCAGTGAGACTCGAACTCACTTTTGAAGGGTTAGCTAGTTCTAGGTTACTAACCATTACACCACCAGAGTTGGTCAAGCAATGGACCGGTTTAAACATTTTAGCAAACCAAAAAATAAAAAGAATCATTCGGCAGTACATATATTAAAACACAAAGAATACAATTAATAATCAAAAAATTTGTCGTAATCATTCGAAATTAATTTAGTCTTGTGACGGACTTTTTTAATCAATTTATATGAGTAATTATATTAATCCTAAACGGAATAACTCAGGCTGATAGATACAGAAAGTTATCATAATGCCAACATTTCTTATCTCGCATCTGGTTGGGATCGTAGAATATGCCGACTGTCTCTTCTGCAGAGGAGTAAGAACATTCCAAAAAGGTGGTGTCCTGAGTATGATACTAAACTGCGTCTGATGGTGAGGCTCCAGTTCCGGAGCTCTGAGCTAAATGGAGTACCCCTTCATTGCTATTACTCCGAGGTCAACATTGCGCCGAAGTGGGAGTTAGGGTCGATTCTGCGGGTTATAGAGATCTATTAGATAACAATACTAGATATCACATAACTGCGTGCAAAAAAAAAACAAAAAAACTCTTAAACAATTACACAAAAAAATGTAAATATAAATACAATAACACACTGTGAACGCGATTCCTTAACCTAAAGCCATAAAATAACCCTAAACAGGGTGACATACTGCTAAAATCAATCAATCAATGAATTCTCTCACATCTATGTCTCTCTCTTTCTCTCTCTTCCTCCCTCTCTCTCTTCTATCTTTTATAATTTATCTTTCCATCTTTGTATTTTTCAATCTTTCTTTACATTTTCCAACTTCTCTCTCTCTCTTCCTCTCTCTCTCTCTCTCTCTCTCTCTCTCTCTCTCTCTGCTTTTTTTACTCCTACCATCTCTCATTAAACTTCCCAACTGTTTCTTTTACGATTAGGTAACGTTTTGCCAGTGAGGCGCTATTTATAGTTGCAGTTTGTAGTTCTGGTACGAGGCACAAATTACAACGGTTCCGCTTCGAATAAATGTCAAACTATTCAGAAGTAAGGATTTGCGAGACCAAATTGCCAACGATAACACAACGTAGAAGGAACTCTTGATTTACAAATTTAGGAATCTAAGGAACCTTGGTTTTGTTTTTGTTTGGTTTGGTCTGGTTTGGTTTGGTTTGGGTTTATGTCACATCAATCATTGTCAGTTATCTAATGCCAAATCCATTTTTATACATATAAACAGTTCTATTTTAAACAATTCTGCCCAGCACAAGTACACAGCTTCAATATCAAAAACAGTTCTATTTCAAACGATTCAGTTTAAAATAAGTACACTGAACTGTTTTTGGTATTGAAACGACGCCCCCACGCCAAACCGAATTGTTCGAAATAGAACTGTTTTTGTTTGCATTGAATCTATTTCAAACAATTCAGTTTAGCAGAGGTACGCAGATTAAATGTCTAAACAGTTTTATTTCAAACAATTCAGTTTAGTATAAGTACACTGTTTAGTTCTATTTAATCCATATCAGGTGCTACCAGAGTGGACCTGGGAGTAATGCCTATGAAGGGGCATTCCGCATTCCCCAAATCTCGAGCATTACTGGAACCTCACTATCAGATTGTTTAGTGTCATATCTAGGATACCCGTTGGGTGGGGGTCTTATCCCTCTGCAGAGAAGCAGTCGGTGTATTCAACAGTCCCAGTCGACAGGGCAAGGATCCCTGACGCTAGCTTATTAACCATTACACAACAAACAGGCACAACTATTGAGTTCATTTGTACATAAAGATTCTTTGTATTGTATTTTCAATGGTTCGAATATTTGGACATTTTCTCAACAACTGTTACGTAGGAAAATGTTTCTCCAGCAACTCAAATGTCCTTGATATAGCACTAAACAATATCTTGAGGTGAGGCTACAGATCTGGAGCTTTAGGGGACGTAGAGTACTCCTTTATTGCCATTACTCCTAGGTCCACTCCGTAGTAGCTCTTTTAGTGTCTTATCTATGGAACGAATAAATCTTTTTAAAAAGATATTCGTATTCCATAGGAATACATGATATCACTATAAATTGTTTGTATTAAGAATAATTACTTGAAACACAAAGAGTGAGTCCCCATGGCGTAGTGGATCGGGTGCCGGACTACGATATTGAAGGAAGCCAGTTTAAACTCCAGTCAAGTTATGTCGTTCAATTTCATTACCCAGTCAGGTGAGGCTGTAAAATACAGCGACTGTACCTCTGCAGAAGTGTAAGACCCTCCCCCCAACGAGTGTCCTGGGTATGATACTAAAAAACCTGACGGTGAGGTTCCAGTAATGCTAGAGTTTAGGGAATGTGGAGCAGCTTGTTCCTAGGTCAACTCTGGTTTGGAGTGGGAGCATCTGATAGGGCCCTATCTATGAGTCAAATATAACTAGACTGTCCACTTATGCTAAACTGAATTGTTTGAAACAGAACTGTTTTGACATTTATCTGTGTGCATACATAAACTATACTTATACTAAATTAAATTGTTTGAATCAGCACTGTTTGACTAAACTGAATAGCTTGAAATTGAAATGTTTTGACAATTAAACTATGCACTGATGCTAAACTGAATTGTCTAAAAATAGAACTGTTTATTTGTATAAAAATGGATTTGGCATTAAATAACCTACAAAAGTTGATATGCCATAAAACCCAAACAAACTTGAACCAATAATTGTTTTTAAAGAATTATTATTAGTTACTTGAAGCATATAATTGTGATCAAATAAATGATTATTATTAAAAGGAAATAATTACTTGAAACCACATATTGATTAGTATTAGATGGGGATATCTGAAATCATAAAACTGTGCAAATCATTTTTATTTGATTAGAATATTTGATATCATATAAAAGTAAGTAAAGTTGGCGACCGTAGTCGAGGGTGACCAGAAGGCTCCCTTTTCAATAGTTACTACACCGAAGGTGTAGGTGCTACACCTTTCCCTGGATAGCTCCACTTTACCCTTGATTCTTACCTTATTGTGCTGAGAGCTAAGCAAGGCGACATTAAGTACCAGTTTTTGAATCTTTGGTATAACTCGACCTGGGACTGAACCCCGGTCTCCCGGACCATTGGAGAACACTCTAACCATTATGCTCATAGCCCGATATCATGTTGTTGTGTGCAAATTATATAGTAATACTGTAAGCTGTTCATCATCTCCAATGATGACGTCCTACTGATTTTTTTCACCAGTTTTTTTTTTTTTCGACTTTTGAACATTATTGTGAATTGCCTAAAGGGATATTCATGATCCTCAGGTTTCTTTTGATGATGTCCTTATGCCTGAGTTTTAGTCTACCTGTTTTACGTAACCCTTCACAAAGTTAAAAGTACAAGATCTGTTTTGGCAGTCTGCTGTTCTCAAGTCTGTTCAAGTCAGTGGCCTTCCCGCCTTAGGTTGCGTTGGTCGAGTATATCGAACATGCCAAGTGATTTTTCCTGAATGAATTTATTTGGGATATACTAGCACCATTTGTGTTGTATAGTGGCTCGTACCACGTGACTTCCAGTATCGCAAAGGTATAAAAGACGTTGTGTTTCTTAAGCACGAGAGTTCTGCAAGATCTCTGACAGTAGTAAGACCAACTTCAGACGTAACACCCACAGCGAGAGACTTATGATATTTGTTGGACTACTTCAGTTAATAAATAATTAACTCTTTAGTTCACTGTGTATCTCTTCCTTACCACGATACAACAATTTCATATTAAGTATTATACACAAGTGATGCATCATATAGACACTAAGTCTTTGGGCATCGCGAACCTACACGAGTGAGTTCGAGTCTCATTGGGTACCCCATTCATTCGGCCTTGTGCCACATCGAAGCAAAGAGCTTTGTAAACTACCTAAGTCTTTGGGCATCCGTTTTGTATACCGTCTAAATTTTTGAGCCGTACATTAGGGTTGAGAGAACTATGGTGCAGGTACACTGCACATTTAGTTTTTATGGAGAGATCTTTATTGAACCAGACTTGCTTCTTTAGCCAACCAAAAACCCTTAAAGTATGATATTTGTCACTGCCTTCCACCAGACAGGACTTGACACCAGGTCAAAAGCCCGTAGACCAATTAAAGTGGGGATAAAGGGGAGGGGAAGGTCGAGAACGGGCCGAGACTCGAAGCCTGCAGGTCATTGACCCACTAAGTGCAGTGTGGATCTAATGAGTCAAGCAGTAACACGGACCTAATTCTAGATCCGGGCACGTATGCCAGAATATAGCTTGAACTAGACCGTGAGGTCTAGTGCTATATAAGGGGTGCATAGGAGTCAAAAAAGCCGTTCGCCCACTCGAAGGTGGCCCAACCGAAGTTGGGGGCCTTTCGGCCTCGAATCTGCCATTGCTTTCGATACCCCATCCGACACGAATGCCAGACGGCCCAGCAAAAGCAGGGGAAGTATTCAACATTCGTAAATCAAGTTCAACATCTAGTCTGTTGATGATGACTGTGGAACCTAGATATTTAAATTTGTTTACTTGGGTTACCTGGCCCTCTATCTTTGTCTAAGCCAATGTCATGAGATCCACGAAAGAGTATATAACTTCGGTTTTCTTGAAGTTAATTTTTAGTGCAAATGCCTTAGCAGATTTCAAGAACGAACGATTATTTCCTGTTCATCTTGATGGTAGTGTTCCACAAAGGCAGTGTTGTCAGTAAACATGAGCCTCCGAACCATATTATTTCAGGTCTGTCTTGCAGACTTAAATTGACTGGCATTGAACAGGTTAACTGTATTTATGCTCCTTAGGTGTAATCAGTGGAGGCATCAGACAAGACCATTGAAAGAAAAATCGAGAATACTTCATATAACTGTGTGAAAAAAAATCTTAAGAAACAAATGCACAAAAAATAAATACAAACATTCAATGAACACGATTCTCTAACCTCGACAGTATAAAACAACCCTAGGCGGGTTGACGTGCCTTTATAATCAACCAATCTAGCTATCCAATCGAATTCATTTGAACAGTCGATTTTTCACTCAAATCTGAGTGACAACGAGTTACCTTAGATCTCCAGAGCTCTTCTTAGTATACTTGGTTATTTTAGAAGCGTTGTGGACTAGATGGTCTCGATATTTTCTCCGATCTCCAGTTCACCCAGTCTTATTCCAGTTTTTTAGGGACTGTTCCAAGGTCTCCAGTTACGATTGGTATCACTGTCATCTTCTTGTTCTATTGCTTTTTTAAAGTTCTCTGGCTAGGTTAAAGTATTTTTCCTGTGTTTTACCTTTTAATTTTACTCAGTGGTTTGCTAGAATGGCAAAATCTTCTTGATTACAAGTTCTTTACTGGTAAGTTAATACCTATTCTAGTCTTCAAATTGGGATTGGCTGATCCATTTGTATCTCAATACAAGTTTTTCACATTACGAGTAACTGATGGTTTCTACTGAAGTCTGAGTGACTGCAAGTTTCTTCAGTTCTCCAGGACTCTCCTCAGTAACCTAACTGATCTCAGCAGTGCTGTGGTCTTGATGGTGTCGATTTTTTTTCGAATCATCAGTTCCTCCAGTTTCTTTTCAAGACTTTTTGGAATTTTCCATAGTGCTCCAACTACGCTTGGTACCACTGTTACCTTTATATTTTATAACTTTTTCGGCTCTCATGTAATTATTTATCCTGGATTTGCTTTCCATTACTCTGTAGTCAGCTGTTGCGGCAACTTCAACTCGCGGATATATTCGTTTCTTCGTGTCGACAGCAACCAGGAATTGTCTCCTGGCAGGAATTGGGTGGTCGATTTATATCCTAGAGAATTATTTTTTAATTACCTGTTATATAACTTGCAAGATCATGGGTATTATTTAGCCCGCCAAAAGCCTTGGAAGTATTTGACGTTCGGGTATCAAGTTCCGCGTCTATTGGTTAGCCGATTCAAATATCTAGACAATAAAGTTTTGCGTCTATTTGTTAGCAAATTCAAATATCTAGACCATAAAGTTCCGCGTTTATTGGTTAGCAAATTCAAATATCTAGACAACAGAATATTGTCTAAATATTTGAATTTGCTAACCAATAGTCTTTCGGACTTTTAAATTGCTTTTTTTTTAATTCATTTTATTTAGTTTTTGTCTTATTTATTTATTCATTTATTTATTTATTTTATTTTGAAGGGATCAGTTGAAAATGGAAAGTCAATAAAAAAAAAAACAACAAAAACAATAGTTTCAATATTGCAAAAAACTTTTGAAAAAACGTTATCATTTACTCTAATTACTAACATTTATAAGGAAATACAACAAATTCTGATGTAAGGTTCAACGAATGAAACAATTCCCAAGTTATATTCTATCACCGACAACTTTGAATCTGGTATATGTAGCCAAGAGTTAATTTTACTTCATCGAAGCCCACTAACTTTATCTCTACTCATTCACTTTTCTTCTCTTTACTCCTTTTCGGCAAAAAAAAAAAAGAAAAAAGAAAAAAATGAATATAGTGAGGAGACAACAATGATGATCAAGGATCTATTTTTGCAAAGACATAAAATTTGTTTGAGTAAGTTTCGTTAATCAATTAGCATGTTACGCATCGAAAATGAAATTGTTATGGAGTCAGGAATCAAGGTAAATATTACTGAAAGAACAGGATTACAATATGAACGATAGCAAAAATAAATAACGAGGAGATGTACAAATAAAATAATTATAAAAACCAATAAGAATAACAACCACAGTAATCTAGATCGAGAAACGTTTCTTAGAACTCACATTTTACAGAAAAGATTTTTTTAATTAATTTTATTTATCAATTAAATCAGCCGATAAATTTTAATTCATTAGAAACTTTAATTATATTTATTTATTCATTAGCCATAAAGAAATTAGATTTTTCAAAAATTATTTTATTCATTGTACCTAACGCTGCATTAGGAAAAAGTTAAAAATTAAAAGTTAAAGAAAATGGAAAACTTTTATTTTATTACAAACTTGTATATTATGTAGTTGATAAGAGATTTTTTAAAATAAAATAGAAATATTATCCTTGCTACAGAAATGTAATGCAAAGGAAACAGTATATTTTAAATATGCTTTCAACTTATTTAACTTATGAGTACATCACTTATGAGCTCGTCCTTGCTTCTCCAGCAGTGTCCTGCGTGTCTGGTTCGTCTAACCTGTATAGTTTTCGTGATGGGAGGCAAGTGGCCGTATAGTTGGTGTCTTGTGGGGTATTGTCGCCAGGACTTGTTCAATATTGCTCTCAACATTCTTGTGTAATTGCCGTCTAGTTTCTTCTCCAGCCGTTTAGTTAGCGTCCATGTAGTGCATCCATATAGCAGTATCGATACAACAGTTTAGGTTTTCGACAAGAGGAGAGAGAGACACAATTCTTACTATGCTGACTGTTCCATCTAACCCGACAACTAGCGGCGCATCTCGTAGACTATAACTGGACTGGCCTCACCCAGGTCCAAAAATCAACTCGCTTCGTCCAGCTTCAAATCTCAACTCACTGCTATTTTCAAAATCACTAAGAATCGCAGCCCATCGCTTCTGGGCATGATGTCATTTACATCCCCAGTCATTTTCTATCTGGGTTTTTCATTGTGACATCTGTGATTGTCACATCCTCCCCGCTCGCGCGCGAACACCTGCGTTAATGTCTGCACCTACCCATGCACTAAACCGAAAGGTTCTAAACCTAACTAAACCGAAAGATAAAATATATAAAACGAAAAATGATAATATAAAAAAAAAATCCTTCCGCAATTATATATCATTATTAGTCCAGGTTAAAAGCGCAGTAAGGGCTACCCATTGCCGAACATTTTGGGCCTTATCTTTCCAAGGCAGTTATTATTGGAGATGAAAATGATTTTAGTAAACGAGCCAGACTTTTTCGTTCTTCACTGATTGGAAAAATAAGGCCTAAAGAGTTGGGTTACCATTACCGCGCTTTTAACCTTATCCTATTACCTATATCATCATCATCATCAAGTCGCACTTACAGCGCTGAGTTCCCTGACTCTCCTTTTCACCATTTATCCCTCTCTTCCATCGCTTCTGACAGGTCTTCTAGGCTGCATCCAGTGTTCACACAGAGCTGATATATCTAAGTCTTTGCTGGCCAGCAAACACTGACGTATCCGTGTATAGAAGTCAATAGAAGTCGCTTATGAGTTCGTCCGTAATTCTCTAGCAGTGCTCCGTATATGCGTCTTCTGGCGTAGTTTATGAGATGGAAGGTAGGTGGCCGTATAACTTCTTTTTGTGGGGTGTTGCTTCCAATATTTGTTCAAAAGAATACATAGCATTCTTGAGTATTTGCCATCGAGCTTTTTCTCTGTGTTTTGTTTGTATCCATGTAGTGCATCTATATAATAGTATTGACAGAGCTACAGTTTAGAAAAAATCCCCTTTTATTTTTAAATTCTTCATTAGAATCTTAATATTTTCATTTGAACACATTTACGTAGTGTGCTAGAATTGGATGATATTACCTTAAGTGGCAACAATAACAAAAAAATAAGTAAATCTATATCATTAATTTCAAAAGACATTTAAAACAGAAAAACGTTCATACAGGATTCAAAATTTGCTTTCATTTGATCGATATATTTATGGTGTGTTTTATTATCGAAATTAATTTTCTAAAGTTTATTTATCTGCATTACTTTTATCATTAACGTGCTTTTGCGAAGACGAAGGCTTTTCTTTTGGTTGCAATGAACTGCATGTCAATGGGATGCGTTCTGTGCAACTGGTGCAACTGGCTGAGATTTGTCTTTAGCATGATTGGGGCCTCAGGGCACGAAATAGAAATTAGGGGGCAAGTCCATGCTAGAGCACACAGAATAAGCGCAGGGTAGACAGGAAGGCGACATCCGAGTTTAAAGGTAGGATTCACCTTTATTCAAAGTTTGCAGACGGTGTCAGGTCTTTGTGGCCAAGGAGAGTGCACAACAACTGGGCTGTGAATTGCTAAACGTAAAACAAGAATGAAGAAGAAAGAAAGCGGAGGGAGGCTAAAAAGAAGGGGAAGTGTACGTTTATGAGGGTGAGAAGAAGAAGAAGAAGAAGAAGAAGAAGAAGAAGAAGAAGAAGAAGAAGAAGAAGAAGAAGAAGAAGAAGAAGAAGACAATAAAAAAAGATCAATTAGAAAAAGATTTTTGATAAGTAAGCTAAGAAACAAAATCAGAAAAAGACGAAAAAGAGATGTAGAAGAAAAGAAAAGGAAAGAAAAAATTAAGTGGAAGAAGAAACAAGAAAAAGAAAAGGTGAAAAGACAAATGAAGAAAGAAAGAAAGAAAGAAAGAAAGAAGGTTCAAGACAATATTGATGAAAATTAAAAAGTTGATAAACTGAAGAGAGAAGGTGAAGAAGTAAAAGAAAGAAAAATGAATCAATAAAATAAAAACAATTAAAAGAGAAAGATGTCATAACTAGAAACGAAACACAGAAAAAGAAACCTGAATGACAGATGTAAGAAGCAGTGCTGAAGAAAAATGAAAAAAAACATTCTGAATGAGAAAGAAAGAAAGAAAGAAAGAAAGAAAAAAAGAAAGAAAGAAAGATAAAATGGAAAAAATATCAGTTCATTGTGAAGATAAAAATAAAAAGATCAACTATAAAAATAGAGCCCTTAAAAAGTTATAAAAATGCAAGACGCCATTTTGTCTCCAGTCCACCGGAAGTGACTATTCACTGTCTGTAAAAAGAGACGCCGCCCGCCATGATTAGTTTGTCTGTGCACAAATCACGAATCAGCGAACAACACGTAACGTTAATTGTGCAACAGGCTCTTCCATACTGTGCCAGGCCTTCTTTTTCTCTATCTTAGGTAGCAGTTTCGAATTTGCTAAGATCATTATTATTATTATTGCTGGCATGGTTGCTGTTGTTGTTGTTGTTGTTGTGCTTTGTTATCGCCTGTCTGTCTGTTTGTTTTCTTAATACTACACATGCCCTACTCGCAGTGTACTGGAAACAGGCAATTGTCGTTTATTTGTTCCATGATGTTTTCTTTTCGGAGGAGAAAGGTTTTTCGGTCTGTTGGACTGATTCTGAAAAAGTAGACTCCTTCACAATAATCACGAATGCGCACATATACATACACCTACGTATACACGATACACACACACACACACATATATATATATATATATATATATATATGAAGGTTGTTTTATTGATAGAATGATTTGTAGTTATATATAACGTCGAAAAGTTCAGTAAATATACATTCCTATACGTGCGTAATCAATTCATTTTATGATTTTCATTTATTATCATAAATAAATCATATTTTTAAAATTATTGTTATAATGAAATATTCATATAAATAATTTTAAATCATAAAAAGTACTAAAAATCTATTGACTTATTATTTCAAATATAATTTAGATAAAATATTTGGTACTGACTGATTTTGATGACTATCATTTCTTGATAACAGCAATCTATGATTAGAATAAACGCTTTCTTCTGTATTAATGTTTCAGATTGATTGATTGATCGATCGATTTTAAGGCATTGTCAAAGTAATTAGGGATATTTTATGTCAAGAGGTTAGTGAATAGCATTCATTTACATTCATATTTACTTTTTTTGTTTTTAAGGGGGTTTTAGCGCAGTTATTTTGTATGAAGTCTTCAAAACTGATATAAACACTTTGCATATAGATCATATTTACCAACCCCTCCGCTCGGTCAGGATATGACACAAGGTCAATTTTTTAAGCGGAGTTTAACAGGTCTGAATTCAGAGTTTTCCTTCTCATAGACTAGTTGCCTCACCAAAGCTGAAGAACCTAGTCTGCCCTACTATTTACCCATAGCTGGAGGGAGAATAATTGGATTCATACCTTTCCCAAGCTATGTGAAATGCAGTCAGTCCAGGATTTGAACTCGTGTCGCCGTATCCAATTCCTGCCACGATAACCATTACAACACTTTGAATATAGATGCATGGTTTCATTTATTACTACATAGTATTATTAATTGTTATTGTTGTTGGTGACCAGAAGGCTCCCTTTTCAATAGCTACTACACCAAAGGTATAGGAGAGGACGCTACTTCTTTCCCTGGATTGCTCCACTTTACCCTTGATACGTACCTTATATTGATGAGTGTTAAACACGGAAGTATCAAGTACCATTTTTAAAGTCTTTGATATGACGCGGCCTGGGATTAAACCCCGGTCTCCCGGACCATTGGCGAACACTCTACCCACTAGGTCAATGAGCCGGTTACTTTCAAGTAATTAATAACCATACAAATAATTTACACTTATATGACATCAAATATTCTTATCAAATACGAATAATTTTTTAAAAGATCAATTTGAGCTATAGATTCGACCCTACCAGGTATTACCACTCCAGGTCAGAGTGGACCTGGGAGTAAAATCAATAACGGGGTATTCTACACTTCCCAGATTTCCAGAACTGGAGCCTCATCATCAGATATAGTTTATTGTCATACCAAGAACACTCCTTTTTTAATGTGGTTCTTACCCGTATCCAGAGGATACAGTCAGCGTAATCTAAGCCCCGCCGATAGGAATTTATCTTTCATCGATAATTATAATACAATATAACTATTTATTTGTATGTACTAATTAAATCGTGGGATTTCAACTCCTTTTAAATAAACTGTATGTAACCAACAGATATTGATAACTATATTCATTTAATATAATTCTTATCTGGGATTAAAATAAACGCCTTCATCTGTATTTATTGAAAGACAATTGATATGAATAGAAATACGCAAGACCATTGATTTTATTTGATAAGTATCAACTGAAAAATTCAAATATAATTAAATCTTTTTCAACTTCAATTATTCAACGTAATAATAAGCATTTTGATTAAAGTGGAAAGAAACTTATATTTAGAAGCAATTTTCCCCAAAGCATTAGAATTTTTCCGAGACTTTAATGTCATAAAAATCTCATAGAAATCACATATATTTTGAATGTATGTACAGTGTAACCCGGATATAAGAGAGTTGTTGGTACAGGCGATATATCTTATATCCGGGTTTCTCTTATATCCGGTTTTGGTCTATTTTGTTTTGGTAACACAGGCTCTAATTTGAGACCAGATGAATTTCTCTTATATCCAGGTCTCTTATATCTGGATTACACTGTAATATAAGGACTCAGTCTTTTTATCTATTCTTACCTCCATCTAAGTTAGTTTATATTTATCACGAGAGAAGAAAACAGAAAAACAATGATAATAAAGTCATTTTAAAATATATAATTTGATATAAAAAAGACAATTTTACTGAAAGGGGAAAATCCTTTTATTTCCCACATGAATCAATATTATCAATTATTATCGCATAAGTGCAACAATAATCATACAACAAATATTTATTTGTCAACATAATCTCCTTCCTTTGTTATGAACTAAATTAAATTAATTACATAGGTAGATCATTATAGAGTAATAAGATCAGATAAAAATTCTGCTAATTATGGAGTGGAAAGATATGGAGTTATTGATTCAACATCAAACACACACCACATACACCACACACACACATATAAATATATATATATATAAGGGTGAATCAATAACTCCATATCCTCTGTTAACATTTTTATCCGAATCTATTACTGCATAATGTTCAATGTATGTTCGATATCTATATATGTATATTAATTCACCTTATATATATATATATATATATATATATATATATATATGTGTGTGTGTGTGTGTGTGTGTTTGTGTGTGTGTGTGTGTGTGTGTGTGTGTGTGTGAGTAAGCTCGTTTTTCACTAACAAGACAAAAGAAATATATTAAGTGGCTCCAAGATCAGCTCGAAAAGACTTAGAACCCCAACCACAAAGCCTGTTAGCGTCTTGACGAGTGTATTGAAGCACCCCCAATTAATGGTAACGATGATTCGACTCCGAAACCATACCTGTCCTCAGGTTCATCATCTGATGAAGACTTTGTAGGTGTCATTACTGTTTCTTTGGCAGTAGCGGGTTTATTAGTTTATTATATTATCTTTTTTTATCTTCAAAAGCTGCTTATAGAATGGGCTATAATTAAATTCCGTTCATAGAAGGGAGTATATGGGTAGAGTGTTCGCCAATGGTCGGGAATATCAGGGTTCAATCCCAGATCGCGTCATACCAAAAGCTTTTAAAATGGTACTTCATACCTCCTATCTTAACACTCAGCAATATAAGGTACGTATCAAGGGTAAAGTGGAGCAATCCAGGGAAAGGAGTAGCGCCCTCTCCTACACCTTGGTGTACTTGCTATTGAAAAGAGGGCCTTCGGGTCGCCCTCAACTACAGTCGGCAACTTTACTTACTATAGAATGGAGTGTAATAAAAATCCGGTTATAGAATGGAGTGTAATAAAAATCCGGTTATAGAATGGGGTGTAATAAAAATCCGGTTATAGAATGGATTGTAATAGAAATCCGGTTATAGAATGGAGTGTAATAAAAATCCAGTTATAGAATGGAGTGTAATAAAAATCCGGTTATAGAATGGGGTGTAATAAAAATCCGGTTATAGAATGGATTGTAATAGAAATCCGGTTATAGAATGGAGTGTAATAAAAATCCGGTTATAGAATGGAGTGTAATAAAAATCCGGTTATAGAAGGAGTGTAATAAAAATCCGGTTATAGAATGGAGTGTAATAAAAATCCGGTTATAGAATAGAGTGTAATAAAAATCCAGTTATAGAATGGAGTGTAATAAAAATCCGGTTATAGAATGGGGTGTAATAAAAATCCGGTTATACAATGGGGTGTAATGAAATCCGGTTATACAATGGGGTGTAATAAAAATCTGGTTATAGAAGAGAGTGTAATAAAAATCCGGTTAAAGAATGGAGTGTAATAAAAATCCGGTTATAGAATGGAGTGTAATAGAAATCTGGTTATAGAATGGAGTGTAATAAAAATCAGGCTATAGAAAGGAATGTAATAAAAATCCAGTTATAGAATCGAGTATAATAATAATAATAATAATAATAATAATAATAATAAGAAGAAGAAGAAGAAGAAGAAGAAGAAGAAGAAGAAGAAGAAGAAAACACCAAACACAAGGAGGGAGGTAGGGATGTAACCTATGAATGAAAGAAAAACTGCATAATTGCAAATAAAAAATGAAAACAAATTACAGAACAAAATGAACTCGACATGCATTTTTTTGTAATTTTTAAATAGGGGAATTATATCATAAATAGAATTACCAGTTGCTCAATGGTAGAGTTTTGACTCTGTGGTCGCTGGTTCAATTTCCAAGGCGGAGAGATCACTGCTGATGAGACCTAAAAAGGTCGAAACAACTGTCCAACGGTTCCATATGTTGCGCGCAGTGCTTATCGGATTTTCTGGTCTTGGTAATTCAATTTATAGAACTCGTTTCAAAATGCAGACATGAAATAAATTCTGACACAAAAGTGTAACAGAACAAAACCAACAGTGTAAAGAAAGAAAGGAAACATAAGTATATTTAGGGATTCATTATATTAAGTGACCATTCCAAGAAAAACTCAGAACAAAAAATGTAACAGATGCTTTTTTTAAGTTATAAACGGTGAATATAATACATAATAGAGGCTCTTTCAATAAATAAAGTGAAGTTTGCCAAAAGAGTTGCCAATAGGAAGTACTGTTTACAGTTGTACTATTTCTAGGGAATCAATAGTTCTGAGTCCTGTCATGTCACGGAACAGAGTCAGGATGACCGTCTTTACTGATTGCTGCACCGGAACTTTTCTCAATACAGGAGAGTCAGTGTATTTTCTCTCCATGGATTCCCTATTTCACTCAGGCTCCGATTGAAAAAACCATATTTAGTCCATTTGTAAACATTTTTTAACTAAAACATGCTTCTCCGTACACACCACACATTCTTTTGTAAATTTCACATGAGAGACTTCTATATAAGCCTTGAGCGCTCCTTTTGATTCGCCACCATTTTAAATAGCCTCAAAACAAATATCTTTGCGAGATTAAAATAATTTTTGCAACAAACTGATTCCAAATAATACTGAGTTTACATAAATGAAAAAAAAAATCTGAAAAAATGTACTTTGCTTCTTTTTTTTTTTTTAAATCTCTTTATTTATTGAATGAGCATCGTATATATATATTTATTTTTAAAATATCCTGTGAGTGTCCAAAGACAGTGGGTGTGGATTATTCTTTTTATTTTATTTATTATTATTTTATTTTTTTTTAATTCTTTTATTTTATCTTCTGAATACGAACTGTAACTCCACATTTGCTACTCTGCGACGAGAAAGAAGCATGTAAATAGTCATCTGACGAGAAGGAGAGTATAGTAATATTCTCCGCCGATATTAATTTATTATGACGACTTAACCGAGTTTGAGTCTCCATCAAATTGTACTATATATATATATATGTGTGTGTGTGTGTGTGTGTGTGTGTGTGCGCGCGCGCGCGTGTAGTTGGACAGCTGTCCTTCATTTAAGCATGTTAGATAAAATATAAAAGGCACATAAAGGCCTTTAGTCCTTTTTTTTATATTCTATTTTTCTTGATAATATTCTATTTCCCTTGATAGCGTTCTGTCTTAAATTTGTTCGATGTCATCAGCATTTCAGTTTAATCCAACAATACTTTTACGTAATTTTTGCAATGATATAAAAAAAAAAAACTAAAAACCTTTAAAAAAAAAAAACAATCTTTACACTTGCAGACAATCCCCGATGATGGCCTATGAAGGCTCCGAAAACACTCAAGACAATTTCGGGAAATTCATCAATCAACTCCAACCTAAAACGAATACATTTGTCAGGAAACTTGAAAGGACCCTGATAAAATAATATAGATAAAATGTGTCTTTATCATTTTATCAAACATGCTTAGATATATTTATATATACATACATATATGTGTTTGTATGTGTGTGTGTGTGTGTGTGTGTGTGTGTGTGTGTGTGTGTGTGTGTGTGTGTGTGTGTGTGTGTGAACTGGTTATTGTGATCATTAAATGTAGAAATAAGAATATTCTATGAGAATAATTTAGAAAGAACAGAATCTAATAAAAAAGAATAACTTTGACATTTTGTTTTGTTGTCATCACGAGCTATAAACTCCTGATACTGCCGGACTCACCAATCACACACACACACACATACATATGTGTGTATGTGTGTTATTGGTGAAAGAAGAAGAAGAAGAAGAAGAAGAAGAAGAAGAAGAAGAAGAAGAAGAAAGTTTCCTAAATTACTAGATTTAGTCTATTCTCAACTTCTTTCTCCAATTCTAAACGATAATCAAATCAGTCACGGACAGATATCAGCCATGTCAGATGTTCATCTGAACAAATAATCTTTAATTCAACCAGGCGTCATGTGACACGAATCAACCCTTTCTCGACGTTAACTGACAGTCAAGATACAAGAGGCACCTTTGGAACATGACCGGTGAGGAAAAATCGCGAAGGTGACTTAGAGCAGGTAACAATAATGCCCACCCTCGTTTGTCGACGCCCGGACTGAATATGCCATGACCTCTATAAAAATGGCGGGAAAACATTTTTTCTTCTGCTTCTTTTATTGTGTGTGTGCGTGTGTGTGAATGAGTGAAATGCTTCAAGAGGAGTAAAATGGTGATGATTGTTAGGAACCCGTGAGAATTGAGTTGTTTCGTTTCGTTCAATTGGGAGTTAATTAGGTTGATTTTCTTTATTTTCTCCTTTTTTTGATGAAGATGGAAATAAACAAATGAAATAAAACCTGTGCAGGGTATTTATCTATTTCAACCAATCTTCAGTGCATATCTCCAAATACACACACACACGCACGTGCGCGCATATATATATATATATATATATATATATATATATATATATATATATATATCAACCAGCAGAAACGATACGACCGGTGTTTGGAATAAACTGCGTGTCTGTAGTTGTTTGTGCAGGCTACCTTCTGCTTCTTTCCTTTGCTAGCTCGAAACCGTTTTCTTTCATTTTATCAATAGATGTTCTAAGCACGTAGTCAAGATAGATGATAAAGTGGTATGGGGCTAATGTGTCTCCTTGCAGTACACCTGCTACAATATCGAAGTTGTCTGTGTCTCCATCCTGGAAGCGGACTTTTACTTTGGTATTTCTATATAGCATCATTATGGCTGCGACAGTTTCTTTGGATAGGCCGTAGGCGAGTAGCATTTGCTCCATCTTTCCTCTGCGTATGGAGCTACAGGCCTTGGTGAAGTCAACAAATATTGTTGCCCGTAGGTTTTTTGCACCTACACGTTCAAGAATTCGACGGATTGTCTAACTTCGTGACGTCGTGGATCTATTCCTCCGAAAGCCATATTGGTTCTTCCTTAGTATATTCACAATTTTGGGTTCTATGCGGTTGCGTATGTATGGATGTAAGGGTTATAACTTGGTAGTTCTTGGTTAATCCGAGGTCGCCCTTTTTAGGGAAGGGGACTAGTGTAACATTCCCATAACTAAGCATAATTAGTCTACGTTAAAACTGCGTTAAGAGTAACCCGATACCGAAATTTTGTAGGCTTTATTTTTCCGATGCATATATCATTGAGTAACAAGAAAAGTTTTCTTTTTCCCTAATGATACATACATCAGGAAAAATAAGGCCAACAGAAGTTCGGCATCAGGTTACCTTTAACGCGCTTTTAACTTGGAATAAATAGAATTAATTCTACATTCATAGATATCCATGTATATACAATGACATTATTTGATTGATTGATTAACATATCAACTCATCCACGGTTATTTTATGCATAGAGATTTGGGAATAATTTTAATTGTTTGTTTATATTTATATTTGTCATGAAGTTATTTCTTCAGAGGTTGGTTGGTTGGTTGGTATATTTGTTAGTGTGTTTGTTTTGTTTTTTGTTTGTTTTTGCTTTTGTTTTTTTGTTTTTTGTTGTTTATTTCTATTTTTTGTGTTTTTGTTTTTTGTTTTGTTGGTTTTTTTTTTTGTTTTTAGCTTCTTTTTTTTTTTTTTTTGGTGGGGTGAGGATTGCACTTGGTCCTGTCGAATATGAACACTTTTTAAACAGATCTATTTAACTCAAAGATGGGACCCTAACAGATTTCAAGTAAATAAAAGTTAACCCTTAATAAACAATCGTAGCTTCAAGTAACTATTCTTTATACAAACAATTTACAGTTGGTATCAAGTATTCCTATCTAATAAAAATAATTTGCAAACGGTCGTAAGGCATCAAAAATAATTTTCAAACTAAACCATTTGATCCAAAGACGAGAGACCCTAACAGGTTTTACCACTCCCGGTCAGAGTGGACCTGATAGTAATAACAATGAAGAGGTACTCCTCACACCCTTAATCTTCAGATCTAGAGCCTCATTATTAGAGCCACTTTTGTGTCATACTCAGGACCCCCCCTTTTAGGTGGGCCATGCCCCTCTGCAAAGATCTGTTGCAGGTTTAGTTTGGTTTGGTTTAGTTTTATGGCACATTGACCATTGTAGGTTATTTACTGCCAAATCCATTTTATACATATAAACAGTTCTATTTCAAACAATTCAGTTTAGTATTAGTATAGTTTTTGCTTACACACAGTAAATGTCCTATTTGTCCTATTTCAAACAATTTAGCTTAGCATAAATACACAGTTTAAATGTCAAAAACAGTTCTATTTCAAAGAATTCTGTTTAGTATAAGTATATTTCTTTGTTTACACACAGTTAAATGTCAAAACGATTCTTTTTCAAACAATTCAATTTAATATAAGTACACAGTTTAGCTCTATTTGACCAATGCGTAGGATCCTATCAGGTGTTACCACTCCGGGCAAGAGTGGACCTGGGAGCGATGACAATAAAGGGTACTCTGCTTTCCCCAGAGCGCCAGAATTATTGGAGCCTCACCATCAGGTTGTTTAGTGTCATATCCAGGACACTCGTTGTCGAGAATGTCACTTCTGTGTAGAGATGCAGTTTATATATTCTGCAGCACCAGCCAACTGGGTCATATTGCAGGTTTAGTGTGATTCTATGAGGGAAGAAAAGCGTTATTATTAAACAAAGAAGAGCTTCAAGGTAAATTTCCAACCATTTTTCATGTTGGTGTTTAGCTATACACAATTTTTGATTGCTATACCCAAAGCAAGGTCATGACAAAATATAAAAGTTATAATAAGAACCAAGCAAAAAATGGAACAGTGTTCTTGTGCCAGGCATTGGCTATTTTAAAATATTTATAGTGTTACAGGGCATAAATTTTGGAGCGAACAGTTATTTTTAAAATTTGTTTATATCATTTTTCGTTGAAAAGTTACGGTGTTTTGAAGTTTACAGTTTTATCGACAAAATAATTTGTGCGTACAAATGTGTGTGTGCAAATTTATCATTGGAATTTTGGCGCTATTTTTTTTGCGGGGGGGGGATTTCGTTCACAGGATAATGCTATTGTGAGACAAAATAACCCTGTGGTCTCCAGAAATATTGACTTTTTAACTGAAAAATTTAGTAATATATTTTTATGACAATTTCTGTAAAATTTTACTTTTTATAACCAGATTTTAAGGTAACACCTCTCACAAAAATAATTATTGAGGAGCGTGGGTTAAAAAATCGAAATATATTTTGTATATCATAAAATGCCGAGGTAGAACATACTACTTTATATATGGTCTAAAACAAGGTACTTCATGCTAACGCGGAAGAAATTCAGTTGTGCGTCGGCTATTTAGAAAAAAATCTTATTATTTTGCTGACAAAATTGATTTCCTGTATAGGACTTTACACTCCTATAAATCATTTTGGGTGGTATGCCACTTGTTCCCACAAAGATGGCGGACGCTCAATATTCAGTCTCGGGAAACCATTGGCCAGGAGGACCACGTGACATGTTTAAAACTAGGTCCGCGCATAAATTCAAGTCCTGCGTTTTTGAGCCACCTACAAGACGCGTATTTTCTATAAATACGTCGTCTTCAAACACCCTTGCTCTCTTTGACCAAATTTCTCCGCAGCAGCAACACACTCCCTTCAGCGTGAATCAACAGGAGAGAAAAGCAACACCATGAATGGACCTCGCAGACATTCATATACAAGGACTATGAGACGCTTTCCCGTCTCTGAGAAACTGCCCGTTTCTAACCAAAAAAAAGGACATTTTAAACTTGCAATTCTTTTTGTAGCTTAGTTGTGTTACACACACACACACACACACACACACGAGCTCACACATATACACACATTATTATTTTGTTAGAAGAGTTAGTAATATTTTTATGTATTAATGTAAGTTTTGTTATTATAGAATATAAATTTGTTTTTGTTCGTCGCCTTGTTTTAAATGTTCATTTTGTCCGCGCCGTTTTACAACCATTATTTGTTTCATATCTTTTACTCATTTGTTGCATATCTTCACTCATTTATTTCACTGGCTTCCTTCATTTACCACTTTATCCATGTGCCTCTATTATGTCTATATATTATGCCATATTAAACCTTATTCTAAATATACAAAAATCAACGTTAAATAGTCGGGTACCATATAAATACCAAACACAGGTCCATTCTCCAACACCTGTATAGATATTCGTTATATGACATGTATAATTACATTGTAAGAAGCAAAACTCGGGTCAAACTATGTATATTCATTTCCTTTAGTTTGATACTGCTACGTGATATTCATACTCCTCTGACGTCTGAATTTAGATGGGTTTTATATATTATCAAATACCTCATTTTTTTTTCTTTTAAGCGTGTCAAAAGCATAACACATATTAAATACTTTCCAATATATTAAGAGGTCATGAATGCGTTCCTAGAGAAATTTTGGCCCATAAACTTGTGCCTTTAGTACAATTTATCACACTTTTTGACAAATTTTAAGTTTTCAGTTCAAATGTCCACGAAACTGCCGATTCAGAGAAGTGAAATAGGGACAAGACTAAATATTTGTGATTTTTATGTGGCACTGAATATGATGAATGATTATTTTCTTCGAATATCTTAGATGAAATATGGTTAGTCATTATTGATAATGAGGGAAAATGAAATTTCAAATCCAAGAAGGACGACGCCGATTTTGTCTTGGATACAAGAAGTGCATGGGATCTAAAAGTGGTGATTAACCCCTTAATGTGGTGCCTTTGCATGTATTAACCTGTATATGCGATCATTTACTGTAATCTCGCTATATTCTATATTTGAACTCACTGTCTTACACCTCTGCAGGAGTGCTTAGGCTGGTTGGTTGGGCTTTACGGAATCAACCCTTATAGGTTGTTTAATATCAAATCCAAATCATATATATATATATTAAATACATATGTTTTGTAAATGGATGGTTTGCTGGTAACAATTTTAACACAGTTAAATGGTTTCAAGTATTCCCCCCTAGCACTCTTGATTTTTAGTATTAATCATTTATCTAAGCACAGTTAAATGGGTTGAAATGGAGGTGCCCGTGGTGTAATGGTTATCGTCATAGGAAATGGACACGGTGACACGAGTTCAAATCCTGGACGAGACTGATTGCATTTCCCATAGCACTAATACCCTTGGGAAAGGTATGAATCCAATTATTCTCCCTCCAGCTATGGGTAAATAGTAGGACGGACTAGGTTCTTCAGCCTTGGTGAGGCAACTAGTCTAGGAGAAGGAAAACTCGGAATTCAAACCTGTTAAACTCCGCTTAAAAATTGACCTTGTGTCATATCCTGCCCGAGCGGAGGGGTTGGTAAATATGGTTAAATGGGTTGAAATATTGATATCTAACATTAATAGTTTTATTTGCATACAGTTTAATGATTTCAAGTACTGCTATGTAATACTAACAATTTAAATTAACACCAGTCGTTGGTTGGTGTTGTGGTCTTCAGATAAGACCGGTGGAAGCACAACTCAAACAACGGGTGATAGGTGAACGTTATTGTATTAGCAGAAAAAAGGAAGTCATACAAAAGAAGTACTAGCCGTTCTCGGCTTGCAGTCTGTCTGTCAAATGTCTCGTAAGAAACGAGAAGTTGTTTTCCCCGAGCGAGCTAAACATGTAAACAGTTCTATTTCAAATAATTCAGTTTAGCATAAGGACGCAGTTTCAATATCAAAACAGTTCTATTTCAAGCAATTCAGTTTAGTTCTATTTTACCCATTTTTTTTTACTGCAAACCGAAATTGTGATCCTTATTTTAAGACGTCTAAATAAATATCCTAAATAAAATTGTAGGAGACCCTTGGCACGATTTGAACTTATATCCATGACAGTGTCCTAAATACAATTCCTCTGTACCAAAAATTTGTTTATATATATATATATATTCTCAAGCGAGGCTCCGAAAATAAAATATCTATTTTATTTGCATGGAAACTATAACTATATAAAACTATAACATATACAGAAAATACAAAAGCATAGCTGGATAGAACAGTTTTTCAACGACGAAACACTTTCTTTTCAAACACTTGTGGAAATGCACTTTCGCCGGCAACGGACATGAGTCTTTATGCCGTGGTCATAAGAAGGCCGCTGAGTGCCCTTCGTGTATATATATACACACACACGCACACACACATATATATATATATATATATACATAAATATTGCTTTTCCACTTGGATTTCATTGAAAACCACCCATTATTCCCCCAAGCACTCAGCTAAGACAAGTTCAATCTCGCCATGAACGGTTTTTAATATTTCTGCAATTCAAAGTTAAATGTCTCTAAATGTTGCTTAACAACCAGAAAGCAAACTGGCGAGGAGATTACGGCTAATCCCAGAAAAGACGTTAAGAGAATTAGTGAAATTTTACCTTAGTTTAAAAGCTTTTCATTCCTTTCTCTCCAAGGGAAAATAATCCAACTTTGTAAGCGAATATTAGATTCTTGAAATTAATTGTTGGGTGGCGAACAGGGAGTAGGTTTCTACTTCATACAAGTTTTGCTAAATTGTCAAACCATTTAATTACAGTATATATATATATATATATATATATATATATATATATATATATATATATATATACACGAGTCTCTTCAGTGAATAAAAGCCCAGTCGACCAGGGCTGTAGAATACGTAGACTGAATCTCTGCAGAGGGGTAAGACCCTCACCCTACATCGAATATCTTGGATTTGACACTAATCTGAGGGTGAAGCTCTTGTTTTGGAGAAGGTGACATACCCTTTCATTGCTATTACTTCCAGGTTAACTCTGATCCGTAGTGGTAGTACCTGTAAAGAGACATCTATGGTTGAAATAGAATTATTTAACCATTTAACTTTGTGCAAACAAACGACTGATGTTGAATTGAATTGCTATTCTTTACCCTTAAGGGTTTTCGGACTAGTGTCTTCATCTTTATTGTTATTTCCACAACGTTTCGACCGATATATCCGCCGGCCTTTTTCAGGTGTTTGTCGAACTCGGGAACCCTCACGGAAATTCGAACTACGTCCTTTATTGAATCCACGGGGGTCGCCTGTTCTGATTCCGTTAGCCATAACCGGGTACAAGTGTTAAGTATTCCTGTATTGTTACTCGCCTGCAGTCAGGATTGAACCTGCAACCTCCAGATGATTGTCTCCTTGAGAAGCTTAGGGAACCAACACCTATAACCGTTACGCCATGTGTCATCAAGCTTCGTCTCAGAAATTCGTAAATAATAAAATGAACTTAGTAAATGATTTTTTAATTCTACATTTAGGTTCATGTATGTCAAGATGTACCAGAAGATGTTTGAAGTAAGGAATGGCCATTAAACAGATTTTAAGCCAAGAAAGATGGTCTACATTTTAAGACAGAAATGCCAAAATTTGGATTTTGGTCAGGCATAAATCAAACCCAATTTTACTCATGAATGGCTTTAGATTAAAATCAGCATTTTTCTCTCTCTTATAGCCACTAGTTACCAACACTTTTTTAAAAAGTGACTAATTGAATTGCTGAATTGCAAATGCTAAATAGCAATACTTGAAACCATCAAACTGTGTACTAATAAAACTATGAGCATTAGTTAGCAATACTTGAAGTCATTTAGGTGTATGCAAACAAAGGAGTAATACTAAATAGAATTATTCGTGTTAGATAGAATTGCTTGAAAATGTTTAACTATATGCAAAAATTTAACTATTGGTATTATATAGCAGTACTTGCAACCACTTCACTGTGTGCAAATAAATGACGAATATTAAATAGAATTATAAGTGTTATATAGAAATACTTGAAACTGTTTTACTGTGTGCAAAGAAATTTGCTCTTTTTTTAAATGACATTTTCTACAACCTATTCACTTATAAATCACATATGAGCAAAATAATGACTGTCAGATTAAATTGTTAGTGTTATATACAAGTACTTGAGACTATTAAATTGTGTGCAAACAAAGGCTTATTAGTCAATAGAATTATTCATGTTAACTCTGGCTCGTTTAAAAATGTTATCTTCAAACTATGTGTTTACAAATCATATATATTTAACATTTATATATATATATATATATATATATATATATATATATATATATGTGTGTGTGTGTGTGTGTGTATGTGTGTGTGTGTGTGGTGCATTCAATAAGTTTCCAGACTTTTTTGTACAGGCATTTAAAATTGTCGTAGACTCTTGAAAATTCACTATGTTATTACTATACATCTTATGAAATGACTGACCAATTTTTATGATTTCAGGTTTCAATGAACAGCTACAGCAGCAATTGTAATACACTCTACTAAAGCCTGATTGTCCCAGCTGGTGAATTTCAAAAATGCAATCTGGATGTAAGAAAGAATTATATGCAGTTTTAAATTTGGAAAAAATGACACAGAAACCTATGGAATGCTTCAGATTGCTTTTTGACCATCTTGCATGAATCGAGCATCAGTTTTTGAGTGGCATAAGAGATTCAAGGAAGCCAGGGAGTCTGTGAGGGATTATGAGGGGTGTGTGCGTAGTAAGGAAGTCAATAGACCAGAGTTGATTGGCCAAAGGCTTAGAGTTAGGGTTAGGGTTACTATGTTGAGGTTTTAAGGGAGTTCAGGAAGAGATTACGTTGGAAGAGGCCAGCACTCTTCAAATCGGGTCAGTGGCATTTCCACCAGGACAATACACCAGTCCACAACTCCATCCTTGTCACAGACTATTTGACCAAGATGGGCATCAAGACAGTTCGTCACTCTCCCTATAGTCCAGACTTTGCTCCCTGTGACTTTTGCTTATTCCCTAAGCTCAGAGGCTGTCGTTATGAGACAATTGAATAGATGAAAGAGGCTGTGACGACGGTCATTGACATGCTCACACAAGAGGACGTCCATGGGGCTTTCCAGAAGTTGTTGGAACGGTACAACAAGTGCATTGTAGCCGGAGGAGATTACTTCGAAGGGGACTAGAGTTTCATGTGTGTACTATCAATAAAAGTGCCCATACGAAAAAAAAGTCTGGAAACTTATTTAATGATCCTCGTATTTGGTTTAAGGCTATTCCAAATGAGGGCAAATCTAACATTGGACTCCAGGCTTGAGCAGAGGTCTGTCATCAACTTTTCAGTGGCGGAAAAGTGCAAACCATATGAAATTTACAGAAGTATTTGTGATGTGTACTGAAATTCATGTTTTTGTAAAAAATGTTTACAAATAGGCTAAAGATGGGTTTTCCACTGGGAATCTATGGAGTGGAAATACATTGACTCTCCGATAAAAAAAAAAGTTCCAGACACAGCAGTCAGAAAATTAGCTCATGCTGACAGTGTGCTGGGATACGAAAGAACCTGTTAGAATTGATTTCCTATAAACAGTATTTCCTTTTCCCAACTTCTTAAGCAAAGTTCGCCTTATTGAATGACCCATATATGTGTCGTTGGGCAGCAGTCCTTCATTTAAGTTGATTTGTCTATATGATATTTTTAGGATTCTTTCAAGTTTTCTAACAAGTGCTTTGGTTTTAAGTTGGAGTCGGTCGACAAATTTACCGAAGCGAGCACTTTCAGACCCTTCATAGGCCATCATCAGAGATTTTTTGCAAATGTAAAGAATGGCTTCTTAAAAAGTTTTTTAAATTGCTAAAAAAAGCATTTTCTCAACGTATAGTTGGATTAAACTGAGATTCTAATGACATCAAACGGATTTAAAACAAAATGCTACCAACGGAAATAGAATATTTTATCAATAGAAACAGAATGTTGATGAAGTTTCTCTATCTTTTTCATTTCGTTAATAACTCATGCAATATTTTTTAACTAAGGGCATTTCAAAATATTGTCGCTATTTTAAAAATTAATTTTGTTAATTATAGGCTTTTTTGTTTTTATATGTGGGTCTTCTCGGATTTGTAGTTGTAGCTTATTAATTTCATGTGCTATTATAGTAAAGTTTTCAACTAGAATTTTTCGAAATTTGGATTTAGGGAAGGAGAGGTTTTTAAGATATACGTCGATAGAACTAGATTCATTAAGGTGCATTGTAGGTATTATTTTCGTATCTATTATTTTAGTTAGAGATACAGTCTTCCAAGACATTTGATCATGTATACAACGTTTGTCTTATCAAGAAATTCACTGGACGGGAGGTATTATTGGAAATAATCAGGTTAGAAGTTCTAAGTTTGTTGTAGTAAATGATAAGTCTTATTTTTTGTTAGGATCAGTAGGGAAAACATTTTTTAGTAAATGTTTTTTTAATATCTGTTCATCTATCTGATAATCATTATGAAATCGATTTTGGTCGTAAAGGTTTATTGGTTGTTTATGGCTTACGGTATTTTCTATGTTATGTTCAGTTTTTTAATGAAATGTTTAATTTCCTTATCAACAAATAGTTGGGAAACCCATTATTAAGTTTTATATATATATATATATATATATATATATATATATATATATATTTCTAAGTTCGTTAAAGAAGATAGTTCGAAAGGAAGAGATTAGTTTAGTTCTGGAAATAAGTGTTTTTATGATGGTTCTTTTATATCGAAAGGGGCATTCACTTTGGAAATTGAGGATGCAGGTATAGATGTTGGTAGGTTTTTTATATGTAGAGGTGATAAATTTGTTGATATTGCTTGTGTCTATTAGGACGCCAAGAAATGGGGTTTTATTGTTGATATTGAGAGCTTGTGTGAAGTTAAAAAGGGGGTTATTTTGAAATGTCTCCTATATTATGTTAATTTCATTAGTGCTATTAGTGAGAAGGAGTAGTCGTTAAAGTACCTTAAATAGATATTATGTTTATTGATAGTATTAAAAATCTTATTTTCAAGATTTGACACTTGAAAGTTACTAAAAGCAGATCCCAAAATTGACCCTTGAAAATAAGGCTTTTAATGCCATTAATAAACCTAAATATTAACAAAATGAAAAAGACAGAAACTTCTTAAAACATTCTGTTTCTCTTGATAAAATATTCTATTTCCGTCGATAGCATTTTGTTTTAAATCTGTTTGATGTCATGAAAATCTCAGTTGAATCCAAATATACGTTTAGGCAATCCTTTTACAATTAAAAAAAAACTTTCTTAAAAAAACACTCTTTACATTTGCAAAAAAAACCCCTGATGATGGCCAATGAAGTGTCCGAAAGTGCTCGGGACAATTTTGGTAAATTCATCTATCAACTCCAATCTAAAACCAAAGCGCTTATCAAGAAACAGGAAAGTATCCTAATGAAATTATATAGACATGTTTCTTTATTTTTAAGCAAACCTATATATATATATAATCCGAGGAAAAAAAACAAGGGTAGGAGTATCCAACGTGAATGCTCAATGCTAACGGCTATCGAACGTATTATTAATTAGGGATCAAAAGTACATCAAAATTCACGTGTAGAGCCAAAATATATTCAAAATTATATTCAAATACTTTACGATATGTTAATGTAACATCTGAAGTGGGTCGTCATAGAACTGAAATAAATTTTTAATGACACCAAAGAATTGAATTTTTTCTTTTCTTTTTCTTTTTCTTATATATATATATATATATATATATATATATATATATATATATATATATATATATATTTACACGACATTGTTTTGGAAGATTCTTAGTTCAATCAGGAAAGAGGATATAATGAGCTGTATTAAGCAGATATTGAACCTTTAAAGAGTTTAATTAAAAAACATTTATTGGATGAATTACTTAACAGATTTTGATCCGTTTAGAAATACTGTATCAATATTGTATATGTTGTGTGCTAAGATTCTTTTATATATTTTTAAGGTTGATTTAAGAAGATAGTAAGAAAGGAGGCATAGCAAATTAATGAATTGCATGAATTGCCATGGAAATGGAATATGAAGAAAAAAGAATTTTTGTAAAAATTGATACTTTTTATCATCAAAATGGAGACATTGATTATCTAGAATTTGTAATTACTATATTGGGGTGAGTTCAAAGTTCACTGAATGTCTCAACTTTCATATTTTGCCAGTTAAACTTAGTAGATACTTATAATTGAGAAAGAGAGAGACTTAGGGAGGAATGTATGGCAGAGAAAGAAAAATGGAGTGAGTAAAAGAGTGATAGATAGAGAAAGGGAGAAGGTTAAAGAGAGAGAGAGAGAGAAAGAGAGAAAAAAAGAAACAATAGGGACAGAAAGAAAAAGACAATTAGAAAGAGGAAGAAACAGAGAGAACAAGAGTGAAAGAGGAGAAAAAGAAAGCAAGTAACATATACAAAATGAAGCAGAGAAAGAGAAAGAGTAAAAGAAAAGGAGAGAAAGGACGAGAAAAAGAGAGAAAAAGACTGTGAGAGAAAGAGGGGTATAGTCAGTAAAAGTACAGTTGGCGACCTTAATCGAGGGTGACCCGAAGGCTCCTTTTTCAATAGCTACTACAGTGAGTAGAAGGAGAGAGCGCTACTCCATTCCCTGGAGTACATCACTTTACCCTTGATCTTTACCTTATAATGCTGAGTGTTTTTTGAGTCTTTGGTATGACTCGACCAAGGATTGAACCCCAATCTCCCGGACTATTAGCGAACACTCTACTCAATAGACCAATGGAGAGGAGTATAAATATTAAAAAAGAAAGAGAAAAAGGAAGAAGAGAAGTGAACAAGAGACAGAAATAGAAAAAAGAAAAACTGAGAGAGAGAGAGAGAGAGAGAGAGAGAGAGAGAGAGATAAAGAGGGTAACATAAATCCAAAAGGAGGAGATGGATGAAGATATTGAAAGAGAAAGAAGAAGGGAGAAAGTAAAAGAAGAGAGAACGAGGGAGAAAAAGAGAAATAGACAGAAAATAAGAAAAAGGAAAAGAGAAAGGATAATGAAGAGAATAAGACATTGAAAAGAAAAGAGAAAAGAGAGAATAGAAGAGAAAGAAAAGGAGAAAGAAATAGTGAGAAAAAGAAAAACAAAGAGACAGTAAGAGGCAAAAATAGAGAGAGAGAGTGAAAGAGGACAGGATTGTTGAGATTGATAAAGAAAGAGAAAGGAGGAGAAAACAAAGAGTGGAAAAAGAAAAAGAAAGCGTAAGAAAAAGAAGAAGAGAGAAAAACAAAAAAGAGTAAAAAAGAGAGAGGAGAAAGAAAGAGGGGATGAGAGAGGGGGGAAAGAGGGAGAGTAAGAGGCGGAGGGTTGTGGATATTGAAAAAAAAGAGAAGGAGGGAGACTAGAAGAGAAAGAGTAGGTAAAAAAAGAGAGAAAGGAAGAATGAGAAACGGAAAAAGATATAGACACAGAATATGACAAAATAAGAGAGTAAAAATGACACAAGAAAAGAACGAGAGAGAGAGAGAGAGAGTAAAAGAGAAAGAATGGGTGAAAAGAGAAAAAGTGAGAAAAAGAAAGATACAGAGAGAAAGAGAAATAAAAAGAGAAAAGAGAAAAAAGAGACCGAGAGGCGGAAAAAGTAAGAAAAAAAGGAGAGAATTGTGAACGTTGGAAAGAGGATAACAGAAAAGAAAGTGAGGAAAAGAAAGATACAATGAGAAAGAGAAAGAAAAAAAAATAAAAATAGAGAAGAGAGAAAGAGAGAAAGAGAGAAAGAAAAATAAAGAAGAGAGAGAGAAATCAAGAGACTGTAAGAGGGTAAGAGAAAGGAGAGAACATTAGACATTGACAAAGAAAATGGAAGGAGGAGAATAAAAGAAAAAGAGTGGGGAAAAAGATAAAGAAAGAGTGAGAAAAAGAAAAAAAGAAAGAGAGAGAGATGGGGTAGAGAGAGAGAGAGAGAGAGAGATAGAGAGAGGTAGAGAGTAACAGAAGAAGATGGAGAAGGATTTTAGACATTGGAATAAAGCAGGTAAAGGTATAGTGGAAAAAAGTTAGATACAACAAAAACAAAATGTAATCGGAATGTCGGTAGAGACGTGTCATAAAATGCCATCCACAGTTCAATAATAATTGAAAAGCTTGGAACAAGGAAAAGACAGTGTCCACGACAGATGCACAGACACCAGCAAACTTGTTTGGTAGCTTTGTCAGCCGACAAAATTACCACGCCCCCCAAGCCATTACCTAAGTACTTTGTCCCTAACCTCGTGCCAATGTCTGTCTTTATTTTCTCTGACTTTTCCAATCAGACCGTTCATTTCTTTTGCTTTCTTCTCCGTCTTCTTTGACTATTCAGCTTTTATTATTAAACACTACAACCACATATTTATGGTACTCGTAGCTTAACGGTTACAGTTGTAGGAAATTGACACGGCGACCCGAGTTCAAATCTTTGACGAGGTTGTTTACATTTCACATAGCGCTTATACACTCGGAAAAGGCATGAACCTATCTATTCCCCCTATGGATAAGTAGTTAAGCTAACTAGGCTCTTTAACCATGATATGACAAAAGGTTTCAAAATAAAACTCAGATCTCTGAACTCAAACCTCCGCTTGCTAGTGAAGGAGGGGTTGGGTAAATACATACTACTACATATCTATTGGACAAAAGCAAGTGTAACCACAAGTTCAACTAAAGCTAAAACCATTTAAACACAGTTATTTACACACAGTTAAATGTAAAAACAGTTCTATATATACAACAATTCAGTTTAGTGGAAGTACAGTTTCAATGTCAAAAACATTTCCATTAAAAACAATTCAGTTTAGCATAAGTACGCAGTTTAGATATAAGTACACAGTTTAATTGTCAAAAACCTTTCTATTTAAGCTATTCAGTTTAGTCAAACAGTTCTAATTTAAACAATTCAGTTTAACATAAGTATGCAGTTTAATTATATTCAACCATAGATAGAGCCCAATCAGGTGCTACCATTCCGGGCCAAAGTGGATCTGGGAGCAATGGCAATGAAGGGGTACTCCGTATTCCCCAAAGCCCCAGCGTCACTGGAATCTCACCATCAGATGGTATAGTGTCTTATCCAGGACACTCATTGGGAGGTCTTACCCCTCTGCAGAGGTGCAGTCAGTGTATTCTACAGTCCCAGGCCACTGGACAATACACAGAATTAAATGTCAAAGCAGTTTTATTTCAGATAATACAGTTTAGCATAAGTACACAGTTTAGACATCAAAATAGTTCTATTTCGAGCAATTCAGTTTAGCATAAGTATGCAGTTTAAATGTCAAAACAGTTCTATTTCAAACAACTCAATTCAGCATAAGCACGCAGTTTAAATGCGAAAAATAGTAAACTCAAGAAACCACGGTTTCGTTCTTTTAACCTATAGATAGGACCCTTATCAGGTGTTACCACTCCGGGCCAGAGTGGACCTGGGAGCTATTGCAATGAAGGGGCACTCCGTATTCCCCAAGTTCCAGCATCACTGGAACCTCGCCATCAGATTGTTTAGTGTCATATCCAGAACACTCGTTCGGGGTGAGGGTTACCCGTCTGCAGAGAGGCAGTCGGTGTATTCTACAGCCCCAGCCGACTGGGCAACTTTGCAGTGGAGAATAACCCCACAATGATTGTCTTGAGTATCACACTAAACTAGATCTGATAGTGAGGCCCCAGTCCTGAGGCTTCGGGGGAATATGGAGTACTCTTTCCTTGTCATTACTCCCACTCTGCTTGCCCAGTCGGCTGGGGCTGTAGAATACACTGACTGCATCTCTGCAGAGGTGTAAGACCCCACTCCACCAATGAGTGTCCTAGATATGACACGAAGTGATGCTGGAGCTTTGGGGAATGCTGAGTATCCCTTCATTGCCATCACTTCCAGGTCTACTCTGCGCCGGAATGGTAGCACCTAATACGGCTCTATATATGGGTTAAATAGAACTAATCTGCGTACCTTTCCCATGGGTATTTGTCTGAAAGTGAACTGAACGCGACTGGAGTTCGAACTTGGTTACTACGATTCCGCTATCCATAGCTTTAACCATTACACCACGAGAACACACCGCTTACACTATAGAAGTATTAGTGTTAGCAATACTTGTAGCTATTTAAGAGTGTGCAAACAAATGATTAATGTTGAATTAAATTATTTGTGTTATATAGGAATACTTGAAACCGTTTAACTGTGTGCAAACAAACGACTAATATTAAATAGAATATTTAGTGTTATAGAGGAATACTTAAAACCATTTTCTTGAGTGCAAAGAAATGTGTTATAACGATTCGTTTAAAAATAAAGTTACCTACAAACTAAGTATAAATAAAGTAGCTAGCTGTAAATAACCCACAAGGTTTGATAAGTCATAAAACACCAACCGAACAAACGAAATTTATACCATATGACTGGGTGTGAATTATTTGAACTAAATAGGAATACTCGATACCATGTTCTTGGAAGTGGGGAGTCATCTTTTTTATGCCATTACTCTCAAGTCCTATCTTTCCTGGAGTGGTGATGTATTTTTGGTTCTCCTGTATTTTAAGGGAAAAAAGGAGGAAGTTCAGAAGAATTCTTCCAAGCTGCAACTGTGTCTGTACTATTGTATGTTTGCACCTCCTGGAGAAAAAGCTATATGAAAACTACGCAAGAATGCGGTGCTGTTGAGAACAAATCTTGGAAGCAGCATCCTACAAAACCATAGCTGTACGGTCACTGACGTCCCATCTCACAAACCATCTAAGTAAGACGAACAAGACATTCTGGACACCACTAAAGAAGTAAGGACGAACTCATAGCGATTTTTTTCAGGTGGACTACTACACATGGACACAACAGTGTTGACCGACCGGCATATTCATCAGCTCTGTGCGAACACTAGGTGCCGGAGTTTAAATTTAAAAAAAAATAATCGAAACAAGTTAGCGAAAAGAAAAATGGTTGAAAATAAAAATATAGAACGGGATTAACGCCCAACAATGCAAAGTGTAAAACCACATGACCTTCGATGATGTTTTTCTTTGTGACAAAAAAGTGTCAAGTTCATAAATATATCATATTAATATTTATATGTTCCTTTAAATCTATAACAAAAGTGTCACATTTGGCGTATGTGTGTCAGGTTTCACTCATGGTTATTCGTCTTGGTGTGTGTTCGGGGTTATTGTCTCTGTTTTCTTTTCCTCCTTTCCTCTCTCTCTCTCTCTCTCTCTCTCTCTCTCTCTCTCTCTCTCTGAATCTTTATCTCTCTCCATCTTTCTTTCTCCATCTATCAATCTATTTTAGTCTAATCATATCTATCTATTTGTCTACCTCATTTTGTTCATCTCTCTCTCTCTCTCTCTCTCTCTCTCTCTCTCTCTCTTAACCCTCTCTCTTCCCGCCTTATCTATTTCCATACATCCTTCTCTATCTATCTATCCTTCTACTTCATTATTTTCCTGTCTTATTTCAGCAAAAAATGGCTGTCTTATTAATTTTGATACTTTCTTTTTAATTCTAATAAAATGATTTTAATAAAACTTGCGGTATTTCAATAATAGGAGATGAAGTTTCTTTTAAAAGTTTTTTTCTCGAACTTTTAATGATAATATTTTTTTTGTTTTTTTTTTTTGTTTTGCCTAGTTTTTGTTTTGCTTCTTTTTTTTTTTTTTTTTTTTTTCGTTTTTTCATATGTCTCTCCCCTCTTTTACGAATTCAGTTAATTTGGATTAAATAATGAAGATGTGAATGAATTGATTTTTACATTCTTTAAAGATAATTTGATCGTGAAATACTTTTTCATTATGGAATAAGGAAAATTTTCGTACGGATGCCTTACAGTTTGGTAATGAAAAAACGTTAAAATAAAATAGAATATTGCTACCTCTTGGCAACTTTTTTGTTCATTAGTTTCTAGGGATGAAGCCAGTAAAAGAGAAAACATATTCACTTTAATCGTTTTCTTCTTTAAGGACCTTTATACAATGGACAACCGTCGATAAAAGCCTTCCATTTACTATAAAATACTGAGATTTTGTTACTTTATGTAAAAATTCCGAATTAATGAATATGGCTGATATGAATATATATATATATATATATATATATATATATATATATATATATATATATATATATATATATATATATAAGAACCTTCATCTCTTATCAGTGAAATACTGAAAGTTTTATAAAAATCATCTAATTAGAATTAAAAAGAAAGTATCAAAGTTAATAAGAACGCCACTTTTTGCGGAAAACTATTTTCATATATATATATATATATATATATATATATATATATATATATATATATATATGAGAATACTTTTCAGCAAAAAGTGGCGTTCTTATTAATTTTTGCTGAAAAGTATATATATATATATATATATATATATATATATATATATATATATATATATATATATACTTATTCTTCATACCAGCTATATATATATATATATATATATATATATATATATATATATATATATATATATATATATATATATATATATATATATATATATACGTGTGGACGATATTTTTGTACGGATATATGTAAGCTCTATAAATATGCCATTCAGGAGGAATGATCTTTTTGATTATTAAATGCCTAACTTCTTTTTCTTATTCAGCTGCAAAACAATTTTCTTTGTATATTTTTGTACAGATCTTTGAGTTTTTATTTATTTATTTATTCATTGATTTGTTTGTTTGTTTGTTTACTTATTTATTCTTTTCTTTTTATTTTTTGCCAGAAACACTTTCTTTTTTTAGTTTGATTCGGGAAGTTTACCACTTACAGGGCATTTAACACGAACTTCAGACTCAAAAAACACAAGTAAATGTAACTCATGTTCAGTCAGTTGGTGTTATAAAATACATCGTCTGCATCTCTGCCTAGGGGCAAGACTCCCCTAACGAGCGTCCTGATATATGACACTAATCAATCTGATGGTGAAGCGTCAGTGATGCTGGAGCTTTAGGGAATGTGGAGTACCCCCTCTAGATTGAATTGTTTTAAATAGAACTGATTTTACTTTTAACTGTGTGAAAACAAATGACTATGACTAATGTCTTATTGAATTGTTAGTGATATAATAGCAATATTTAAAAAAATTAA
>OY757934.1:43335849-43494312 GCA_963585895.1 Sepioteuthis lessoniana
TAGCAGATGTAGGTTACGTGGTGATAGAGACAAAAGGATTAATCACATAATAAGCGAATGCAGTAAATTAGCGCAAAGAGAGTATAAGACTTGACACGACTGGGTGAGCAAGGGGATCCACTGGGAATTGTGCAAGAAGTTTAAATTTGACCATATGAACAAATGGCATATGCATAACTCTGAATCCGTCTTAGAAAATGAGACGCATAAACTTCTCTGGAATTTGGAGATACAAACGGATCATCTAATCTCGGCCAGACAACCGGACCTTGTGATAGTCCTCAAAAAAAAAAAAAAAAAAAAAGAAAAAAAAGAGAACCTGCCGAATAGTGGACTTTGCCTTTCCGGTTGACAACAGGATAAAACTGAAAGAAAGCAAAAAGTGAGATAAATACCTAGACCTTGATAGAGAAATGAATAAACAATGGAATATAAAAGTGACGGTGATACCAATTGTAAGTGGTGCGCTCGGTACAGTCACCAAAGGTTTGGTGCAGGGACTTGAGGGCCTTAAAATTCGAGGACGAGTGGAGACCATCCAAACTACAGCATTGTTGAGAGCGATCAGAATTCTGAGAAGAGTCGTGGACACTTGAGGAGACTTGCTGTCACTCAAACTCCAGTGAAAGACCATCAGCTAACGCCGATGTGAAAAACACTCAAAAGAAGGGACTAGAAGACTTAGAAATTAGAGGACAAATAGAGACCATCCAGACGACAGCCTTATTAAGATCGGCCAGAATATTGAGAAGAGTCCAGGAGACTTGAAGTGATTTGTTATCACTCAAACTCCATTGAGAAGCCATCAGCTAATGCTGGAGTGAAAAACTGTCAAGGAGTAATCTGATAATTATACTAAAGAACTAATAAAGCAAATGGTATCAATCATACTATGAATAAAGAAAAAACCCCAAAAATGAAATAAAATAAAAGCCATATTAAGAACAGAATTGAAAGAAAAAATAAAGTTAGAGCAGTTAACACTGACAATATCAGTTGTGACATACAGTTTTAATATAAACTGGGCGTTAGTTTAAATATAAAAAGATGGATCCTAAAGCAAGGAAATTAATAAATTGAAATAGAATGCATCACCCAAGAGCAGATATAGAACCTGAGTGAAAAAACGCACTAGTGTAAAAGAAAAAAAAATCAAAGAAAACGAAAAGAGAGACAAATACTTGGACCTTTCGAGAGAACGAAAAGAGCCATGGAAGATTAAAGTAACGGTAATACCAGTTGAAAATTGATGCGCTTGGAACGATTCTCAAAGTCTTGGTCAGTGGGCTGGAAGAGTTGGAAATGGGAGGACGAGCAGAGACCATCCAAACTACGGCGTTCTTAAGATCGGCCAGAATACTGAGAAGAGTCCTGGAGGCTTGAGAAGACTTGCTGTCACTCAGCCTCCAGTGAAAGACCATCAGCTAATGTTGGTGTAAAAAATATCGCAACTTGGAACGATCACCAAAGCTATGGAAAAGAGAGTGGGGGAACTGAAGATTAAAGGATGAATTGAATTCATCCGGACCTCAGCACCATTAGCTAGAATACTCAGAAGAGTCCTAAAGAACTGAGGAGACTTGTTGTCACTCAGACCCCAGTGAAAAGCCTCCAGTTAAAACTGATGCGAAAAATTCCCATTGACAAAAAATAATAGTAGTTGTGTCATATAGGAATCTGAATAAGCTTTCGAGTCAACAAAAATACTTTTAGTTCTTCATAATAATTTCTCATGTAGATTTATCAAGCTTGTCGAGCAAGCAATTAATAGTAGTTTTGATTCTCACAGGGTGTCCTACTATTATTGTAACCTTGCGATATACTTAGTAAATGTTCATATTTCTCTTGACAACAATGCAATCACCATGGTTACTATTTCCGGCTACTTTATGAACTTGCGTCTCCTTCAAGGTTTGGCATACAACTGGTCATTCCAATGTGTCACTCGATGGCCATGACTCTTCTAATTGATTCCGACTAGTCACTTTCTTCAAGAGACGCCGGATGACTGCACTTTGCAGCTGCTACTGTTTCTTTTGCATTGAAACTCGCCCAAAGGCCTTTCCACTTTGACCTTTGACACTTACCTTTTGTGCTTTTAACTCTTTGGCAAAGAGGCACCGACAACCTTAAGTCATTTCTCAAATTTCGTTCAACAATATGACCGGATGGATTTTCTTTCTTTCTTTCTTTCTTATTTTTGTCTTTTTTCTATATTTCTTTTCGTTTTTCTATAAAAAAAAGATCTTATGAAAATAATTTTGGGGGCTTCTCGTGTAGAGTAATGGTTTCTGATATGGGCTAATAAACCATTACTAATGATTTCGATTTTCACTGGGTGTCTTACATTTTAGGTCTTGCGCCCCTATTTCTTTTTTTTATTTGTTCCCTTTTTGTATGTCATTTTCATTTTTATATTTTTTCAAACTCATTTATCTTTTTGTTTGTCTTTTTGTCTAATTTATTTTTGTCTAATTTATTTTCTGTTTTCTTACTTTCGATTTTTTTTTGTTTTTATTTTCAGTTTATTTTCTTTTTGGTTTTCTTTTTATTCATTTTTCTTTTTTTCCCCATTTTAGATATTCAAACAAAATGTTTTTTTGTAATATTTGCATTTTCTGAATAATCGTAATTGCTTTCTTTCTTTCTTTCTTTTTAAATCGTGACATCATAACGTCGTCAACAAGAGCTAGGCGGGAAATCTTTCTTGTTCCTGTGATTGGTCCAAGTTCGGCCGGTTTCTGACTAATCTTTTCTACTTTATTCTTTTAGATAAGTTGTTTGAAGTGCTTCACCCAGTAGCCACTTGACGCATTTTCAAACGGAATTCAACATACGTTACTTAATCCGCAAAAAGCTGCCCATTATTTATAGTAATTATAGTAATAATAATAATAATAATAATAATAATAATAATCTAACATTTTTGTTGGTCGTGTTTTACAGTATCAACCCTTGCTTGTGATTTAATGCTGAATCCTGTCATTACAAATACTTTGAATATATGATTTGTAAACTAATAGTAACATTTTTAAACGTATCAGTACTCATTTGTTTGTACGCAGTTCCAAGTAGTCCTATCAAGCACTAATAATTCAATTGAATACCAATCATTTGTTTGAATAGATTTGACTGGTTTCAAGTAGAGTGAATGATTGAATAATTCTTTTTGACCCATAAATGCGACCCTAACAAGTACTGCCAATCCAAATGAGAGTAGATTTGAGAGTAATAACAATGAAGAAGGTACTCCACATTTCCCAAAGCTCCAGGACTGAAGCCGCACCATCAGATGCAGTATTGTGTCATATCCAGGACACTTGTTGAGAAAGGGGGTAATTAACCCACTGTAGAGATGCAATGGTGTATTCTACCCCTCCAACCAACTGGCCTGCTAACATTTTTGTTAAACTGTCAATGTGTCTAAAATATTAATCACAGCCACATAATTTCTCTCTCTCTCTCTCTCTCTCTATATATATATATATATATATATATATATATATATACATCTCGCTGTCTCTTTCTCTCTGTGTATCTGACGGTAATCACCTGATGTGGATTAAGCCAGCTCTGCATAAGTTTCCTTTCATAGCTTTGAACCCGGATTGCCAATTTTAGTTCCAACAACGATTACCATTATGCCACCATCCCTTCCAGTCAGTATCAAAATAACGATTATGCTTCAAATATCAAAGCTTGCAGTATATTTTTTACGAGATTTTATCAGAATATTTCATAAAAGAATTATCCCCGATCAGATAAATTCTGTGGATTGTGAAAGAACATTTAAAGAAATAGTTATCGTCGTGGGAAATGGATAGAGCTACTCGAGTTCAAATCTTAAACTAGGCTGTTTGCATTTTACTTAGCACTTATACCCTTTGGTAAAGGCATACATCCTACTGTTCTCTTTCCAGTTGCAGGTAAATAGTAGGGCAGACTATGTTCATGGTTGGTTGGTTGGTTGTTTTGTTTTACGGCGTATCAACCCTTTTCGAGTCATTTAACGCTGAATAAAGATAATTTTCATAAAAGTTTCAAACAATTCAGTTTAGTATGCGTATAATATTTTGTTTTAAAAATGTCAAAACAGTTCTATTTAAAAAAATTCAGTTTAACATAAGAACACAGTTTAAAATGCCAAAAACAGTTCTATTTCAAACAATTCCGTTTAGCATGCAATAACAGTTGTATTTCAAACAATTCTGTTTAGTATAAGTAGACAGTTTAGTTCTATTTCACCCATATATAGGACCCTTTCAGGTGTTACCGCTCCGGGTCAGAGTGAACCTGGGAGCAATGGCATTCTCCAAAGCTCAAGCATTACTGGAGCCTTACCATCAGATTGTTTCGCGTCGTATCCAGGACACTCGTTGGTGGGTCTTACCGCTTTGCAGAGAAACAGTCGGTATATTCTACAGCCCAAGCCAACTGGGCAAAGACTAGGTTCATTAGAATTGGTAAGGCAACCAGTCTACGAGAAGGAAAACTCAGTTGTAGAACTGGAGAAAGATAGGTTTCACCTGCTTATTTTCTATCCCAGACACGCAACAACTAACCCAGGTTACAGAACCAATGAGAGAGTGAGAATACTCACTAATGCTTTTTGAAACAAAATTATATCTGCCAACTCATTCGAAAGTATTGGGCTATATCAAATGTCATAGAAATATTCATTTTCAGACTATATAATCATTAATTGATTTTTTTTGAAGTATGTAATATAATGACCGAGGGATTTCGGTTTATGCCTTTGGGTTTAGTTAGGCTGAGAACCTTTCGGCTCAGCACATGGGATAGTTAGGTGCAACATTAACACAGGTGTTCACGCGCGTGCGCAGAGCGGACGTGTCACTCAGAGATGTTACAATAGCCCAGTTGGAAAACAGAGGCGAGCGAGTGCGAATGACGTCACGCACCGGAAGTGCGCGGAGGATTTGGGGAGATTTTGAAAAAGTCAGTGAATTGAGATGAGACCTGCCTCGGGGGAAGACGGTTGGTTTTCGCTTGCTCGCGGAAACCTTTGTGGCGGGTGCCACACGTGTTGGGGGGTGGGGGGCAGATGAAAAAGCCAGAATAGAAAGATTGTGCCTCTCTCTCCTTATGTCGGAAGAACCTTTAAACTCAAAGGTAATAAAAAAAAGTTTCGTACCTGAACAAAGAAGTCGTTACGAGTTTTTCGAATTTCGAGATTCCTATGTTCTGGACATTATGGACATTCGATGTACGTTTTACGCATAGCCATATAATGGCTATGGTACAAGTAAATATATTTTTTAAAGTATGTATATATTCAGCTCTTCTACTATATGCCGGATGTGACACAAGGCCAGTTTTTAAGCTGAGTACATTTTTCTTTTTTTTTAATGGCATATCAACCTTTGTAGGTTTATTTAATGCCAAAGTTATTCTCCTAGAAGAACAGTAGTGGTACTATTTAACCCATAGCTGGAAGGATAAGGGGGTTCATACTTTTCCCAAGGGTATTTGCCCGAAAGTGAACGTAATAGCGCGACTGGAGTACGAACTCGCATACTACGATTCCGCAGTCCATCGCTTTAACCATTACACCACGAGGACACCCCCTTAAGCTGAGTGCAGTTTGATTGATTTCAGTTTTCCTTCTCGTAGACTAGTTTTCTAACCGAAACTAAAGAATCCAGTATGCATTATTACCATTGGTATGTATATATTTATCCAATCTCTCCCCTATGGGGGGTGTCCTCGTGGTGTAATGGTTAAAGCGATGGACTACGGAATCGTAGTAAGCAAGTTCGTATTCCAGTCGCGCTATTACGTTCACTTTCAGGCAAATACCCTTGGGGAAAGGTATGAACCCCCTTATCCTTCCAGCTATGGGTTAAATAGTACCACTACTGTTCTTCTAGGAGAATGGCTTTGGCATTAAATAACCTACAAAGGTTGATATGCCATTAAACAAAGAAACCAAACCAAACCAAACCAAACCTCCGCTATGGGCAGGATGCGACAATTTTTAAGCGAAGTACAATTGGTTTGAATTCAGAGTTTTTCTTCTCCCAAACCGGTTACCTTACCAAAGCTAAATAGTCCAGTCTTTTTTATTATTTATCCATGACTGCGAGAAGAAGAGATCATGTAATGTTGTAGCTACCGCTCACCACTAGTGATCCTAGTACCCAATTGTTTGACCAACAACAAAAGGTCAGTCATGAGAACTCTTGCTGTAGGTACGAGAGACGGTAGAACGCGAGACTGGTTGGTGGGGTTGAAAGAGGGAAGTTAGTTACTTACCGAGAGAGTGGCAAGTCACGACACAAATTTTGAGGCTTAGTAAAACTAACCACTCTCAACTGGGATTAGGCTATGATTTGTGAAAGAAGGGATTTTTCTTTGATCGACTTGAAAATAACACTTTACATTTTCCTGTTTTTGAGATCAGAAGAAATTAGTATCTTCGGCAGTAAAATGAATGTTTTTTTTTCTGTGGCCTCGTGTCTGACTTTTCCTTTTCTGCTATGAAAACATCTTGTTGTCATGTCTTCATCTTGTCTTTGTATCTTCGTCTTCACCAACTTTCTTGAAGACGCTCGAAACGCTACTGATGGATTCATGCCTTTCCCGAAGGTATTTTGGCGGGAGTTTAAAAATACTTTATACACACCGTTGACAGAGCAAAGAATTACATCTCTCTCTGTCTCCCTTTTTTTCTCCATCTATTTATGATAATATCTACTTCAGTTTGTTAATATCTATCTATCTATCTATCTATCTCAGTTTCTTCGTATCTACTATTGGCCTAGAAACTTAAAAAATGGTACTTGATGCCTCTTTGCTTAACACTTAGCATTATAACGTACGGATCAAGAGTAAAGTGGAGCTATCCAGGGAAAGGAGTAGCGCCCTCTCTTACACCTCGGTGTAGTAGCTATTGAAAAGGGAGTCTTCGAGTCGCCTTCAACTACAATTGCCAATATATATATATATATATATAAACTTGAATAAAATAATTTATGAACATAAAGACTTTAAATACGGAAACACAACCAACTCTTTAGTTTCACATAACATTTTAACCAACCGCACATTTGACTTTCATAACTACCATATTTGATTTCATTTACGATAGAGATAAACGCAGGTGCCCGTGGTGTAATGGTTATCGTCGAAGGAAATGGATACGGCGACACGAGTTCAAATCCTGGACCAGGCTAATTGCATTTCACATAGCACTGCGCTAATACTCTTGGGAAAGGTATGAATCCAATTATTCTCCCTCCAGCTATGGGTAAATATGGGTAAATAGTAGGACAGACTGGGTTCTTCAGCCTTGGTGAGGCAACTTGTCTAGGAGAAGGAAAACACTGAATTCAAACCTGTTAAACTCCGCTTAAAAAATTACCTTGTGTCATATCCTGGCCGAGCGGAGGGGTTGGGTAAATATGGATAAACACAGAATAATCGAAACATGTTCTATAACACATTTTGACACAATCATACAAAGCCAAGTTTTTTTTATAAAATATCACTTCTAGTAAAAATGACGCTAAAATATTTCAACACCCATTTATAACACATGTTTTTTCCTCGACATTTAAAATTGTAAACCGTTAAAATTTGTTCTCAAACCGTAAAACGATGTTAGCTTTTTTTAAAAAAAAGGATTCCATCTGATGACGTAATAAATTTTGAAGATATTTTCCGAGTTATTCGTCTTCGTAAAACTAAAATATTTAGCCCTGATGATGACTGTGGACTTACATGAAAATTTTTTCTATTATGATTATTTTATTTTATTCTCATACTTAAAATAACTTTAAAATTAAATTGAATTAAAAATATATATCATCAACTAAATCAAATATATAACTTTCGTCCGTTTACCTTTTTCCACATATATTGTCTGATTTATTTAATTCCTCTGTCTCTGTCTCTCTCTGTCTCTGTCTCTGTCTATATATATATATATATATATATATATATATATATATATATATATATATATTGTAACAGATATAGATAAATAGATAGATATAAATAGACTGAAATATTGGTTGGTTGGTTGATCTTTTATTGCATATCAACAAATATTTAATCATAATAATCTTTCGTAAATGATTAAACAATTCTATTTGACACATAAATGGTACCTAACTGATACTATCAATCCGGGCCAGAGTGGATCTAGGAGTAATAGCAATGTAGGGGTACTCAACATTCTCGAAAACTTCAGGTCTGGAGCATCATCATCCAATGCGGTTCTCTGTTATACCCCGGACACACATGGAGAGGGGTCTTACCCCTCTGCAGATGTGCAGTCGGCGTATTCTACAGTCCCAGCCGACAGAGCAAAGACTGAAATATAGATAGATATCAACAGACTTAGATAGATAGATAGATAGATAGATAGATAGATTGGTAGTTTAGAATTAGGTACTTTGTATTAAAAGCAGGAATTTTATTAATTTATTTCTATATTCACCGGGCCATTGGCCAAATGAATAGATTGGTCGCCAATAGTCCGGGAGACCAGGGTTAAATCCAAAGTCGAATCATACCAAAGACTCAAAAAATGGTACTTGATGCCGCCTTGCTTAACTCTAAGTATTATAAGGTACGGATGAAAAGTAAAGTGGAGCAATCCAGGAAATGGAGCAGGGCCCTTTCCTATACGTTGGTATATTAGCTATTGAAAAGAGAGCCTTCGGGTTACCCTCGACTAAAGTCGCCAACTTTTAATTTCTATATTCAATGTATGGAGAATGTGAATATAACTTTTGTTTGAGATATACAAGAGTGAGACTGATTCACTTAAAATGTCACTAATGAGTTACTGTTCCGTTGACAAGTTATAAAGAAGCAATAGACAGAGATTAGGTGTTTACACTCTGATATAGCCACTTTGAAAACGAGTAAGAAGTCTCATTACGCTCTGATATAACAAGGAGGCAAGCGTTGTTTTTTTTTCAGCCCAAAAATTAGACGTGCTTATAATTCACGAGAACTAAATAATCAACTTAAAAAAATCTGACCATATTCGGGACGAGATGAACGAAAGAAAGTTATATCTATTATCAAAATTAATTTTAAGTTGTTACAGATATATATCAATTGGAATTTTGTTTCTCTTCATGTAAGCTAATTTTTCTCCTTCAAGCTTGCTGCATTTTTTTTGTGTGAACATGTCCGTGTGTTTGCACTAAATACTGAGTAGATTTTGTGTTTTAAGACATAATATAAACTATATAAATTCTTATTTTCTGTAGGGGTTCGTTGTGCAGTTGTTACTGTCGTAGGAAATGGACACAGACCAGAGTTCAAATCCTACATGGTTGTTTGTATTTAACATATACTCTTGGTAAAAGCATGAATCCAACAGTTCTCCCCATCAACTATGGGTAGATAGGTAGGCAGACTTGGCTTTTTATCTTTGGTACGGTAACTAGTCTAGGAGAAAGAAAACTCTGGATTTATAACTGTTAAACTCCGCTTAAAAATTGACATTGTGTCAGATCTTGCTCATGTGGAGGGATTGTTAAATAGATATATAGATTCTTAGATTTTAGTCCATACGAACTGATAAAATGTTGAACAAATACCAAATTTATTTAGATTTAGCTGCTACAAAATTCTACAAGTCAGTGTGTATTATAGATGATAATTTCTTTGTCCAAAGTTGTGTTATACACAAATAATTATGTTAAATAGAAATTAGTTAGTAGATATACAGTCTATATAGGTTTGTTTTACACTTAATGGAAAATATAAAAAAAAATACTCAATTTAGTTTAAGATACAGTAAAAGTTAGATTTGAATCACGAAAATAGATAGACGTAGAAAGATATATATATACATATATATATATATATATATATATATATATATATATAGAGAGAGAGAGAGAGAGAGAGAGAGAGTGAAACCATGTAGACTGGTGGAAAGGTTATAAAGAAATAAGAGTTATGGTGGGAGGTCTGTCTGTTGTGTCGTGTGTGTGTGTGTGAGAGAGAGAGAGAGATAGAGAGAGAGAGTGCGCGCGCACGCGCATGCGTGAGTGTCCTTGAGGTTCTTTTTTTTCGGCCATTTTGATTATCCTTTAGGCGTAACTGGATGCACCAGTAAATCTAAATTCCATCGAAGTGATTTTTAAATAACATCTGGAACTTAATCAACATGAACAGATTACCAGACGATGAAAACTCACCTTTCACGCATACACATACACACATAAAGAGAGTATAAAAGTACGCACGTACATACGTTTACGACGATGGGTGGAGGTTTAACTGATGAAAAGATATATGGTTTTGTATATATATATATATATATATATATATATATATATATATATATATATATATATGTTAATGTATTTAAGCATATATGTCTATATATACATATATAAATGTACATAAATGTGTATATGCATGTATATATATATATATATATATATATATAAATGCATACATATCTATAAAGTATATATATATGTATATACATGTATACACACACACTCATATATATATATATATATATATATATATATATATATATATATATATATATATATATAAAGAACAATTACGCCTCCATTTGCAGTCGGTGTACTTGTCATTTGCTGATAATAAACGAATTGACATTTGAACAACAAATTTATTTCGGTAGTAAAAAAATATGTCAACGCCTGGGTTCGTTACTTCGGCTTTTCCCCACCCCCGAGCCATTGGTGTAGATGGCAATTGTTACAGAATTTATTTTCAGAATAAGTAACAAAGAACAAACCGCATTTAATCGATCTTTCTTTCTTTCTTTCTTTCTTTCTCTCAATCTCATTCATTTGAATTAGATTTCTCAACTGTTTTTGTCGACCAGACAGATCACTCTCACTGTTCGATGAAGACTGGACTTCATATTTATTGGCTGAAGATACGCAACTTGCTCGATTTAATAGTAGCGGTTGATGGGAGGGAAAAAAGCGAGTTAAATTCATAATCCTCAGGATTGCTGAAATGTTTAAGAAAAAAATAATAAGATTTAATTGCAACTTTTTTGTTTATTTTCATTTTTAGATGAGGCATTGACAATTATTATCATTATCAATTTTGACTGGTATTATCTTTCTCTCCTTCACCCTCCCTCACACATATATGTATACATGCAATTTTATTTTTGGTAAAAGATGTATTTCATTTTGATAAAAACTCTATTTAAGCCACACACACACACACACACACACACACACACACACACACACACACACACACACACACACACACACATATATATATATATGTGTATATCCTACTATTCGATAGAAAGTATGTTTAAAATGTATACTAAAATATTTTTAATGTATATTTAATGTTAAAGCGAAAATTGTGCAATTCTATAAAACAGTAAAAAAATGAACTGATTTTATAAAAAATATTGTATGAATAGTTTAAAGAGTAAAATAAATTTTGTACTTTAGTTTATCAGTTTGATTCATTCTGTTTATTTTGTTTTAACACACACACACACACACACACACACACACACACACACACACACACACACACACACACATGTATATATATATATATATATATATATATATATATATATATATATATATGTCCGTATGTGTGTGAGTGAGTCTGTGTGTTTAGTATCGCACACAGGACACCTTTTGTTTTTAAGTAGGGAGGGAGTCAAACCATTTTGCAAGGTGTGTAGTCAGCGTGTTTAAGGAACAAAATCATGTATTATTACCAAAGTTACTTTCTTATTGTGTTACATTGTTGTTATCCTCGTTATTTTCTTACTGTCTTACCTTTTTTATCCTTATTACTTCCTTACTGTGTTAATTGTTATACTCGTTACATCTTTTCAGTCTAACATTTGTATCCTTATTACTTCCTTACTGTGTTACATTGTTGTTATCCTCGTTACTTTCTTATTGTCATACCTATTCATCTTTAGTAACGCCCATATCGTTTTAACTTGTTTTCCTCGTTACTTTTTTTACTGTCTAACATTTTTATCTTTATTACTTCCTTACAGTATTAACTTGTTTTTATGTTACCCTCGTTACTTTCTTGCTGTCTTACCTTAAAAAAAGGTAAGACCGTAAAGAAGTAACGAGGATAACAACAATTTATCACTGTAAGGACGTAATAAGGATAGAAGGTAAGACAGTAAGAAAGTAACGAAGATTACAACAAGGTAACACAGTAAAGAAGTCATAAGGATAAAAAGGTTAGACAGTAAGAATGTAACGAGGATAACAAGTTAACACAGTAAGGAAGTAATAAGGATAAAAAGTAAGGCAGTAAGAAAGTAACGAAGTTAACATGTTAACACAGTAAGGAAATAATAAAGATAAAAAGGTAAGACAATAAGAATGTAACGAGGATAACAACAAATTAAAACAGTAAGTAGGTAATAAGGATAAAATGGTAAGACGGTTAGAAAGTAACGAGGATAACAAGAATTTATGAGTTCTTTACTGTGTTAACTTGTTATCTTCGTAACATTCTAACTGTCTTACTTTTTTATCCTCATTACTTCCTTACTGTTTTAACTTATCCTCGTTACTTTCTCATTGTCTTATCTTTTTATCCTCATTACTTTCTTTCTGTGTTAACTTGTTGTTATCCTTGTTACTTCCTAAATGTATTTCCTCGATGTTATTCTCGTTATTTCGCTTTTATGTTAGCTCGAATCGACGTGGTGTTGAAAAGAAAATAAGACAAAGGAAAGTTGCTTGTGTGAAAGGAATAAGTTGCCATTGGTTGTATCTTAGAATGAGAATTTTTATACAGCATCTGTTGACTGTAAGTCTGTGAGTGTCTCTGTAATAATAGCCAGCGTAAATGCAAAAATGTGAGTGTATGAAACAAAGCTGATAACAATTCACGTAATTATTTTGCGTTATGTCATTTTATCAAGCAATTTCTAAGGTGTGGCTATTTGGGAGCTGAAACAAAAGTTTGCAGCTGGATAGCTAGCAGCAGAATGCTTGCTGCTGAGTAATGTTCTTGTTTTATACAGCGATCACACGGAGGTATTTGTAAGCATTGGGGACCTGCATTAAAAATCACGGTAGCTTCCCGACCTTTATATATCCCATTTTTTTATTTCGTTATTTATGCCTTAATGATGAAGTTTACTGAAAATATGTCTATGTTTGCTGTACAGTCTGTGATATTTTAGTATTTTGTAGAGTAGTGTAAAGTGCTAAAAAATACATTCAGGAAGTAACAAGGATAACAACAAAGTAACCCATTCGGGAAGTAACAAGGATAACAACAAGGTAACACATTCAGGAAGTAACAAGGATAACAACAAGGTAACACATTCAGGAAGTAACAAAGATAACAACAAGTTAACACATTCAGGAAGTAACAAGGATAATAACAAGGTAACCCATTCAGAAAGTAACAAGGATAACAAGGTAATACATTCAGGAAGTAACAAGGATAACAACAAGGTAACCCATTCAGGAAGTAACAAGGATAACAACAAGGTAACACATTCAGGAAGTAACAAGGATAATAACAAAGTAACACATTCAGGAAGTAACAAGGATAACAACAAGGTAATATATTCAGGAAGTAACAAGGATAACAACAAGGTAACACATTCAGGAAGTAACAAGGATAACAACAAGGTAACGCATCCAGGAAGTAACAAGGATAATAACAAAGTAACGCATTCAGGAAGTAACAAGGATAACAACAAGGTAACACATTCAGGAAGTAACAAAGATAACAACAAGGTAACACATTCAGGAAGTAACAAGGATAATAACAAGGTAACCCATTCAGGGAGTAACAAGGATAACAACAAGGTAACCCATTCAGGAAGTAACAAGGATAACAACAAGGTAACGCATTCAAGAAGTAACAAGGATAACAACAAGTTAGGATTTATATGGTTACATTTAGTCGTTAAAGAGTTTATCTAATCTTAATTTTTTCAATTTCTAATCGCAACTTCTTCACTCAACAATAGTAATTTAGTAAAAGGAATTCGAACTCACTTCCCTTTTAACCAAAGGGGATCTGTTTTTAATTTTTTCTGCTAGAAAGTTTTGAGTAGTTTCCCTTTATGATGCGCACAATTGTCGAATGAAGAAAGCGGGATTAGTATAACGGTTATCATCGTTGGAAATGTAGTGGACTCCCTAGTTCAAATCTCTGATGGAATTGTTTGTGTTTAACTTCACTCTAATGCCCTGAGAAAAGGAATAAATCCATCTCTTGTCTTCAGATATGCGTAATTGACACTGGGTCGCATCCTGCATGTGGCAGAGGGGCTGGGTAAATATTTATTCTTGATGTTCTTAGAATTGATATTATCGCATAGCAGCAGCAGCAGCAGCAGCAGCAGTTGTGGTTGTAATTACACGAAATAATTCCAGTCTAATTATTGGTTATAGAAATCCTAATTGGATGAAGAGAAATAGAATCAACATCATTAGTGATTGCTGGAGATTGTGATCTTTTTTTTGGCAACTGATTCATGACCTAAATGAGAGAAGGACGAGACATTTTGCACCCTAATTGCAAACCAGTGATTGTTTTTGTTAAAATCTGTGCAAATTTATCGAATAGGACTAAATTGTCATGCAAGATAAAACCTCTCAGCCACCAGATAACCGATCTAACTACTGAAATGCAAATATAATGACATAAGGTGAATGTAGATACAGCTTTTATTTCAGTCTGTTTAGTCTCGTTTTCGCCCCAAGTTTTCCTAACTGAAGATCCACTACTTAACGTTTTTTTCTAAGACAAAAAAAGTTCCGCTTATTCTGTTTGATAAGAGAAATCCGAACGACTGCATTGCCAGTAGCAAGAGACGTTGTGAAGTGAGATAATGGATGCATCACACTCGACGTTCATAATGCTATATGGTTTCACTCTATGACACAATTATGACGTCATCATTTTCTTGCAATCTTATTTGACGGGAGATATTTATTACAGCGTAATAAAACTATCTTTTAGATAACAAAGGAAAATTAATGTTTTACTTTGTGCTATGAAATTAAGCTATGATTGACAATTTAGGGATGGTTCCTTGATTATAATTGAATATATTGAGTATATCGTATTTCATAATGAGTAGGCAGGATTTTTGCGATAGGCACCCCTTAGAAAATATACACAAATCAGGGACATTTGGAAGTTTAAGGGAACAGACACTAGGAAGATACAGATAAAAACCCAGACAAAGAAGATCCTCATTTCGAGGTAAGGGAAAGTAAAAAGAGTTCAAGTCTGTCATCATCATCATGTCGTGCCGCTAGCACGAATATCCCTGACCCTCTCACACCACTTCTCCCTATCATTCATCGCTTTTGGCAGGTCTTCAGGGCTACATCCCGTATCCTCACATAGCTGCTGTATGTATGTTCGAGCTGGTCGTCCTGCTTTTGCTTGGCCATATGCAGGGGTCCATTGGAGTACATCACTGATGAGTTCGTCCTTGCTTCTCCAGCAGTGTCATGCGTGTCTGGCTCGTCTAACTTGTATAGTTTTCGTGATGGGAGGCAAGTGGCCGTACAGCTGGTGTCTTGTGGGGTGTTGCCACCAGGACTTGTTCAATATTGCTCGCAACATTCTTGTGTAATTGCCGTCTAGTTTCTTCTTCAGCCGTTTAGTTAGCGTTCAAGTAGTGCATCCATATAGCAGTATCGATACGACCGCTGCTTTGAAGAAACTGCGTTTCATTTTATCGGTCAGGTCTGATTTCCATATGATCGAGAGCCTATCGATAGCTGTCCAAGCTTTCGTTTGTCGTGTGTCGATGTCTTTTTCGGTTGATGAGACGCTGCTTCCTAGGTAGGTGAATTTGTCTACTAGTTTCAGAGAGGTTCCGTCTAGTGTGGAAATGTCGCCTGTTTGGTTGTAACACATATATTCAGTTTTGTGTGCATTGACATGGAGACCAATGCCTGCGGCGGCTCGTTCCAAACTATGCAGTAGTGTTTCGGCTTGGTTAGGTGTATTCGTCAGTAACGCTATGTCATCGGCGTAGTCGGCGTCGGTAATTTTTTTTTTTAGCTATATTTAAAATATTCTTTCAGAAAGAAAATTTCTGAAGTGGAATTATTTTGATAATAATATCTGACAATGTGGTTTGGAAATATGACTGAAAAATAAAAACGTCGAAATTAATAAATTATTCGTTGCTTTCGGTATTTTGCCAGCTCACTAGACAACACGTGCGTTTTTGTAAGCCTCCATACAATATAATTTTAATATTATTATTATTTTGTGAGTTAAATGAAAAAAATCCAGAAACCAATAATAAAATGAAGTTTAAAAAAGAAATGATAACAGAATTTGTTGACGTAAATCGTCATGGAAACAGATGCCGAGTATTGGTTGCTTGCGTGCTTAAACATTTTACATTTGAAAATTATTTGAAAGTTTGTTTTTATGATTATTTTACTCTTTTCGAGTTTTCACACCAGCGTTAGCTGATGTTCTTTCACTGGAGTCTGAGTATCAGCAAATCTCCTCAGGTTTTAATGCCTCTTCTCAATATTCTAGTCCATCTCAATATTGCTGTGGTTTGGATGGTCTCGATTTGTCCTCCAATTTCCGACTCTTTCAGTCACATTTCCAAGCCTTTAGGGAACGTTCCATGTGAGCCAATTACAACTGCCATCACCGTCACTTTCATGTTTCAGAGTTTTTTAGTTCTCGCTTTTCGTTTATTTTCACTCTGTGGTCTGCTTGGACGGCTAAATCCACTATACGGCTTGTTCTCTCTTTTTGTCAATTATCACTAGGTCTGGTCTTTTGGCCAGGATTAGGGGATCTGTTTGCATCCCAGATTATTATTATTATTATTATAATAACTGAAGGTTATCATTGAAGAGTAATATTTATATTTAACAACACCTCTGCACAAGCAGAATGTGACACAAGGTCAATTTTTACAGGTTTGAATTCAGAGTCTTCCTTCTGATAGACAGGTTGCGATACTTAAGTTAAAGAGCCCATTCTACCCAACTATTCTCCTGTTGCTTGGAGGAAAATAGTTGGAATCATACCTTTCCAAAGGTTATGTGAAATACAAATAGTCTTGTTCAGGATTTGAACTCGGGTCACCGTGTCCATATCCTAGGCTGATATCCATTACAACATGAGTGCATCCTACATAATGCAATGTGGTATATTTATAAGAAAAGAGTGTGCAATATCGATAATAGAGCATATGTAGATCTATGTTAGGATAATTGCATAGGTAAGGAACTGACAGTCAACAAGCGCTGTTGACTCTATGCCAACATTATATCAACACACACACACACACACACACACACACACACACACACACACATATATATATATATTTATGTGCAAGAGAGACAAGGTGTTTCTAATTTCTAGTTCGTAAGTAAAATTTATTGTAGGTTCCATTTTCTTTAGTCTATTCGTAATTTTTGTAAAGTCATTATTCCGTGGAAATATAAGTGATGTATAATCTTTATAACGGAAATACTTATAATCTTTGCGTATTAATACCTTATATATATATATATATATATATATATATATATATATATATATATATATATATATATATATATATATATATCAACTGAAATAGTTCATTGGATATATGGTAATGCAGTTGTGAGTCACAACTCGGTACTTATTGCTTTGTATTATTACTACTGAACGGCAAGTCACGTAAACTGTTTGTAAAAATTTGCCGAGCACTTTGTATTTTCTTCGTTTTTGTTCTTTCCTTGTACGTTTTAGGTTCGGCAATAAAGGGTTGTGGTAAACACGTTTATATATACCCTGTGAAATTAACAATAGATATACATATATATATATATATATATATATATATATTAGTATCAGGCAAATGTCATTAATGTAACTTTTCTAGTTATACTCGATTCCATCTTGAATTATTACAATATCATTTGATGGCTGGAAAATAGATTGACAAAAAATCTTATAAAAAATAAGGGGGTGTCCTCATGGTGTAATGGTTAAAGCGATGGACTGCGGAATCGTAGTAAGCGAGTTCGTACTCCAGTCGCGCTATTACGTTCACTTTTGGGCAAATACCCTTAGGAATGGTATGGGATAGACAGTTCCACTACTGTTCTTCTAGGAGAATAGCTTTGGCATTAAATAACCTACAAAGGTTGACATGCCATTAAACAAAGAAACCAAATTATAAGAAAAAGTACCGCTGCAAAGTAAACACAACTTTGATTTAGTAGGTGAAATTAAAACAATTAATAATCAATTAACAATTATTCCTGGGATCGAACCCGGGTCTGGTGATCTTTACAGTACATTGCAGACTCTTTATTTGTGAATGTGGTTTGGCATTATAAAATAAAAGGATTTTGTAAGGTTAAATAACAAATTCAGTTATTAAAATTATTTTGCGATAGTAGAAAATAAACTAATCTATATTAAATTTACCAATATTTACATTCAATTTGTTTATTTATATCGCTGACGTTGATGGCTGCAGATCGTCGTAATTTTATATACTTTTATTCTTATTTATTGTTCAGTATCACGATTTTATGTGCTTTTAACGCTTTTCTAGCGGTATTATGACTTCAGTATTTGTCGTAGACAGATGTAAAAGCGAATAAAATGACTTAAACTTGATTTTTATTTTTTTGACAAAATCGAGAACGACTCAACTCAAAACGACGTAACCCGAGATATTCGTGTAGTCGAATAAAAAATAAGAAAAAAATTACCGCTGTAAAGTAAACACAGCTTTTATTTAGTAGGTGAAATTAAATCAATTAATAATCAATTAACAATTATTAAGGATTCAATTAAATGCAGCACATTATCTTTAAAGTAAACTGAATTTTTAAAAGTATTCATTATCTATGTGAATGTTGTCATTCAAGAATTCTGAATATTAGTAATATATTAAACTGAAACGCAATTAAATTACTGTGGTCAAAAATATCCAAAAGATGCAATGTGTATTGTCCCACTTTCCTTTTCTCTAAATCAACCGAAGCTAAACTCTCAGTGAACTTGCTGACTAAACTCAGTACAGTTATATCTCACCTTACGTCGGTAATTCGTTCTAGGAGAAGCGAATTATTCGAAAAACGACTTAAGTCGAATTTACTTGTCCCCGAATTTACTTGTCACTTGGCTAAACCACAAATAACCATTCCCAATCCTGTATTTTATTTATGAATGCATTTTAAATAATATATGGTCAATAAGAATGTATTTTAAGTTTACAAACAAATAAATTTTAGTTTTAATATTGTACAGAAAAAAGTAATCTAAATTTACGAATACATGTACGTACATACTTGTAAATGTAAAAAGTTGGCGACCATAGTTGAGGGTAGGCCGAAGGCTTCTTTTTTCAATAGCTATTAAACCGAGATGCGGAAGAAGTGCAGCTATGGTCAAGAGAAGAAGTTGGGTCAATATAGCAGTCTGTCCTTGTCTCCACTCATCTCTCACACACCACAGAAATATCGAGAATAAAGTGTGAGAGATACATATTTTTAGAAAGAAGTGAGTTCGTTCGTTCATTGAAATTCGTAAATTGTTTATGTTTCTGCTTGTATATGCATGTGGCTATAAAACAGTATGACTCGACCTGGGATCGAACCCGGTTCTGGTGATCTTTACAGTACATTGCAGACTCTTTATTTGTGAATGTGGTTTGACATTATAAAATAAAAGGATTTTGTAAGGTTAAATAACAAATTCAGTTATTAAAATTATTTTGCGATAGTAGAAAATAAACTAATCTATATTAAATTTACCAATATTTACATTCAATTTGTTTATTTATATCGCTGACGTTGATGGCTGCAGATCGTCGTAATTTTATATACTTTTATTCTTATTTATTGTTCAGTATCACGATTTTATGTGCTTTTAACGCTTTTCTAGCGGTATTATGACTTCAGTATTTGTCGTAGACAGATGTAAAAGCGAATAAAATGACTTAAACTTGATTTTTATTTTTTTGACAAACGACGTATAATCGAGAACGACTCAACTCAAAACGACGTAACCCGAGATATTCGTGTAGTCGAATTCACACCATATCTCATTAGAAAGTTGCATATCATTTTATTGTGGAAAAAGACGACAACAAATTGAATTTTGCAGACCAGAGGTACAGATTTTCAAAAGAGAATGTCTGCTTTCAAATTCCGAGTGTTCATTACGATTTGTATAAATTCACTCAGGCTCTCTTAAGTGTTGTACAAATGAAATAAATGATACGTTAATAAAGATATTGTAATTTTGTAAGGAATAATTTTTATTGGGTAAGTCATCCGTACACGCCACAATATATATATATATATATATATATATATATATATATATATATAAATCCAATACATATATATATATATATATATATATATATATATATATATATATGAATCCAATTATTTTCCCTCCAGCTATGGGTAAATAGTAGGGCAGACTAGGTTCTTCAGTCTTGGTGATGCAACTAGTCTAGGAGAAGGAAAACTCTGAATTCAAACCTATTAAACTTCGCTTAAAAATTGACTTTGTGTCATATCCAGCCCGAGCGGAGGGGTTGGTAAATATGATATATATATATGCACGCACACATACACACACACACTCATAACACATATATACACAAGTGTCGTTCAAAGGTTTTGACCACTACCCAAATTTTAGGTTTGTCGCTCACTTCGCCCTTTTAAAACAGAAATTTCAATTAGTTTTTCTAGTTTTATTTGAAGTGGTTGTGCGTTTCCACAACAAAAATATTCAGCTATGGCTCTGCTTTCTGCACAAGGCTTAAAATCTTTGAACGATGCTCTTACACACACACACACACACACACACACACACACACACACACGCATATATATATATGATAATTTTATCTATTTCAGTTTACTCAGCTCTCTCTCTCTCTCTCTCTCTCTCTCTCTCTAACACAGTCTCTCCGTACCTATCAACCTCGATCTTTTCCTATCTATATATCTATCTATCTATCTATGTTGGTGTCCATTTAAAACAGTATTTCCTTAATTATTTTTTCTTTTTTAATGAACACATATTAAAAGAAATTACTGGCCAAACTTTTGGTATTCCTGCTGAGATGATTACCAACTTCATGAATATCTAATGGCTACCAAAGCTCGAAGCGTTGGACCATTGACGAATATACTGTTCCATAGCTCAACTTATTCAGAAAATAAAATCTTTTCCTTTGCTAATCATTCGTACATTATCGTTTGTACCGCTCCCATTTTTCTTTAAAATCAGGAGAAGCCAATTTTCCTCACCCAGTGTTATAATTATTCATTGAAAGGAGTTTTTTTTTGGTGGGGAAGGGGGCGACAGAGATGAAGAAGAGGTCACCAATCTCTTTGGAACTCGGCCAAAAACACAACAGAATGGGTTAAAGAGTCAAATTCCTATAAACAATTCTTTAATCGGACGGTTTCTTTTCACACAGTTTCCGGCCACTTTCGCTTCGGAATTTACCGGGTCGAGCTAATATTGATGAAGCTACTACTTCTAGTACTACTACTACTACGACTACAATCTAACTATTTAGCGATCTAGCGTGGATATTTAGGCAGAAAACTTTCTTTTAGACATGTTCAATGAAATATGACTGACAAGGATAATTAATTCAATTTTTTCATGCCGCAAATGTGGATCAAAACTGCACAAAAACTAGAAAGTTTTTCATTTTTTTTTCTAATACGATTATTTTCGATCATCGTTGATCATTATCAAGAACGTAAGTTGTGTTTGAAATGACGTCATTAGCACATGATAAAAACTTTCAGTCGCCAAAGAGTAAATTTTTATATTATTTATACGTCTCGGAAGATTGGCTTCGTATTGGTTGTTAAATTCACAGCGTTTCGTTCACTGTACACTTCGATACTAACAAAATGAAATCGATAGTTCGAGACATGTAAATAGTGTAAATGATAACGATACCTCACATCAATATATATATATATATATATATATATATATGGGGAGAGGGTTAATATAGGTATCTCCGTTGGGAATTGGAAATAAGCACTGTGTAAGCACAGACATTCTTTCTCCAATCCGCGACTTAGAAACCAAACCGTTCTATCTAAATGTTTTTGGAACCTTAAGGATCATTGGCTAACTCTCCAAATAAAGTGGAAAATAGGCAGTCTTCAACTGCAAATAGCTTTAATAGCAGATGTAATTTGTGTATCGATGAAAAACTTAGTATAATTAATTTTAAAGATCGCAGATGAACGTACCGAAGTTGTGTTTAAATTTTGACATAAAAATAAATTTAAATTATCCTGACTGGGGGGCACCGAGGTTCCTACTCTAGATAAAAACTAGGATATTGATTTTGGATGATTTTCATTGGAAATAATAAAATCTATTTCAATAATTACTAGTATTATATGACGGGAGGATTTATGTAGAGAAGGAGATTCTTGGAACTTTAGATATTAATTCAAAATTAGGGTCTTAATTTCTGGAGTAGTTGATTCCCTTTGACCATTTTTGGGTTAATTAAAGGCACCTGGTGATTGTCGAAATTGTTTTTTTTTAGGTGGAGGATGTTGGCCCCATTAGCTGGGGGATTTAACATATGTAAAAGGAGTAAATACAAATATATATGAAGATAATTGTTTAGTTTACAAACTTACATTATTCATAAAATTCCATCTGCAATGTTCTTTTGAACATTGCAGATGGAATTTTAGGATGGGTTAATTTACAGGAACACCCTTTTCCTGGTTTCTAAATTTTTCTTATACTTTATTGTTTTAACCCTCTTTTTCATTCTTCTTTTCTTTTCCATTCATATATATATATATATATATATATATATATATAGACTGTAATCTATATTTGCTGTTTTTCATCCTCAGATTAAACGTGAAGTCATCTGATGAGACGAAGAGTATAACAATATTCTTTGCCGAAATAAATTTATAATGACAATTTAGGCAGGTTTGAGTTTTCTTCTAATTGCATTGTATACGTTCTGTATGTGAGTTTTATTATATAAAGCTGGATAGGGAATATACAACAATAGCAATAGATCGAGCACTCCTATAGATTTATATGAAATTCCTCATATATTCTATATCCGAATAATCCACACCCATTGTATTCGGACGCTGACTGGATATATATATATATATATATATATATATATATATATATATATATGTGTGTGTGTGTGTGTGTGTGTGTGTATTCTTTATTTTTCTGATATACCCGTTAAAAACGAAGTGATTATAAAAGTAAGGACATTCTCTTTCAACAACCCCTCATATATATATATATATATATATACTTTCAAGAAAAAAACAAAATTCGGTTACTTGAAAGAGTATATATCTACCGTTTGCTCAAAGTCACGTGTTTTGCTAGATATACTTGAAACTTAATCATGTGACTGACATGAGAAAATGAGAAAACTATTTATTTTATGTTGCCGAGTATTTGAGCAGTTTTCTGATTTAAGAAAATCGTTTCTACCACGATTTGGTCATTTCAGTACCCCCCATATATATATATATATATATGTGTGTGTGTGTGTGTGTGTGTGTATAGCATATTCATTAAATATGTCAGTTACTGTAAACAACTGACTTTCAGAACATTCTTCATGGTGAATAATTCCCTGATTTAATATATATAAACACACACACACACACACACACACACACACACACACACACACACACACACACACACACACACACACACACACATATATATATATATATATACACACAAAACAGTAATCTGTGTGTTAATGATCTAAATTTTGTATCTTAGCGAAGCACAAAAATTAACACATTGCAACAAGAATAAAATGTTCTAATTGAGAAAATAAAGCAATTTCCATTCCACTAAAGATATTTATTCCTTCCAGCATATAAAAGAATAATTCAAACAACAGAATATTCATTAGTAATTACTTTATTTATTCAATTGTTTAAGGATAATTATCAATGAGGAATGTTTTTTTAAATGACGTTTCCTATCTTAGAACATACATGAAAGAAACATACTCACTTTCTCTTCAATGCACATATCTCTCTCTTTCCCTCCCTCTCTCTCATTTAATGTTGTAAGAGAAGAAAACCACAATTTACGTAAATCTGAAATAGAAAACTGTATAAAAATAATTAAAACTTTTTTTAAAAATAAAATTACGGAAGTATGCACTTTTCTATTGGAAATACAAACACGATTTTTCATGCTTTTAACCACACGATCAATAATGAATAATTTTGAAACAGATCTATTCGACTCAAAGATTGGACCCCAACGGGTACTAACATTCCAGGTTTGATTGGGCCTGGGAATAATTGCAATAAAGAGATATCCCACACTATCTATATCTTCAGAACTAGAGCTTCACCATCAGATTCAGTTCTGTGCCATACCCAGGAGACCCTTTTTTCGGGGAGGGGTCATACTCTCTTCGGGGAATGTAGTCAGTATATTCTAAGTGTCTGATATTTATCCAACCTCCCACCAGGCCAGATTTAACACAAAGTCATTTTATTGTCGGGGTCCATGCTCGAATCGAGACATATACGGCAGTCATAAAAATGCATGATCATTCAGTCCCGAAGAGCTGAACTCAGTCCTTGTAAAGAGGTATTGCCAGCTGGGAAGCTCCTCACCCTCGTGACAAGGCAGTTAACACGGTAAAACTTAGAATATTCTAATTTATACACCCGCTTATAGTTAACAGAATTAGAACAAGTGACCCCCATGGATTAAATAAAGGACGTAGTTCAAAGTTCCCTATAGGCTTCTGAGTTCGGCAAACACCTGACGCAGGCTGGAAGACATCTCCGCCGAAGCGTTGTGAATATAACAATAAAGATGAAGACAATAGTCCGAAAACCATGGATGATAAAATAATTTTTTTCTACTTCTTCGTTAAACGATGGTGAGTCAGAAGTTTTTCAATATTTTGTTATATTTTTTTTTGCGGGGCGGATATCACGTGACCGAAGCAGTTAAAGCCGAATGGTATACTTGCTGTGGTTGGTAGTATCGTGATTATTAGTGCGCTGACACGTTGTGCATCGCTTTACTCTATGTGTGATTTGAAGGCTGTAGAGATGAACATCTAATTCGGGACCTTATACTTTACGACTTCGAACTGGGCCATAATGTACCATAGCCAGATACGGCTATGTGTGAAACGTACATCGAATGTCCATAAAGATAGAACATAGGAATCTTGAAATTCGAAAAACACGTAACGACTTCTTAGTTCAGGTACGAAACTTTTTATTACCTTTGAGTTTAAAGGTTCTTCGACATAAGGAGAGAGACACACATTCTTTCTATTCTGGCTTTTTTATCTGCCCTCCCTCCATCTCGTGCGACACCTGCCCAAGGCCTGCGCGAGCCTGCGAAAGTCAACCCTTCTCGTTCGGTGTCTAGTTCTCAACTCCACTAACTGACTTTTTCAAAATCCCCAAATCCTCCGCGCGCTCGCTTCTGGTGCATGACGTCATTCACATCAACTGGTCAACCTTTCTATCGGATTTTTATTTTGACATCTGTGAACGACACATCCTCCCCGCGCGCACCTCAACACCTGGGCTCAAGTTTGCACCTAAATTACCCATGTGCTGAGCTGAAAGGTTCTCAGCCTAACTAAACCTAAAGGCATAAAACGAGGAAGAAACCAAAAACATTTGTTGTGCGAAAAGTGAAGTCGCAGTTGATAACGGCTGAAGAAATACCTTTCGGGTTGCATGAGCTTCGATTGTCAGGCAAGGTCAGATAGGCCTAAAACCATGGATTCCGAGGCCGTGCTTCAAGCCATAGAGACAAATCTTGCGAGTAGCACTCGGAGGGTATCAAGTGATTTCAGTATCCCAGTCCTTCACGCCCTCGGCAAAAGCATGCGGAACCACCGAATGTTGTTTCAGGTTTGCAAAATATGGCAAAACTTTTGACTCGCCTTATATATGAGGTTCTATTGTAACCACGAATTTCATTATCTGCGGGTGGTCCTGGAACTTTTCTACAACGGAAAACGTGGTCTTGTAATCAGTGTATATATATATATATATATATATATGTGTGTATGTGTGGGTGTATATATATATATGTGTGTGTGTGTGTGTGTTTGTATATATATATATATACAAATATAAATCCTGAATCTAACAGATGAACAGTACAAAAAGAAAAAAAAAAGGATGGGGAAAAAAAGAAAGGCGAAATAAAAGTTTCTTGTTAAGTGTGACAAAGGTGGAAGCAGGACAAACAACTTGGACGCACAGATTAACGTGAGTGGTGTTCGCAAGACAAAACAAAACAGATCGCCGGAATTGGGTATATTTGGACCCACAATGTCTGCTTCTTCGATGTACAGAGAAACCATTTTAGTCTCCATCAAACACTTATAGTGTCATTGACTCATTGACGTTATTATCTTGATGTAAGCAAAGCCTTCGGCAAAGTTTTTATCTTTTCTGACAATCAGTCCGGTGTGCGAGGAGCGGAATGGTCGATTTAGGTGTGCCGCTATTAAGGACATTTTTGTTTTTATTTTATTTTTATATCTTTTTTAAACTGTAGAACGACCAGTGCCCTGTCAGAGTGGGTGAAGCGGCATACAGAATCTGATAGTTCACCATATTGCTATCAGCCTCTACAAAGATTCCAATGAAGAAATCTTGTAACAAGAAAACGTTTGTTTTTCATCTCTCAACATCTGGACTTGCGTGGGTGTTAGGTTGTAGATAGGTCTGTATAAATACTTTTTGTGTTCGTGTGCGTACTATTAGATAGGTGCTAAATAAGTTTGGTATGTTTATGTCAGCATGTGTGTGGTTATATACGTGCGTGCGAGCGCAAGAAAAATTGATCTGGAAAGATTTAAAAACACGATTCAATGTTTTTTCTCTTCGATGTCAAAAAACAAAATAGTTCTTAAAATAAAATTCTATATATTACGTATGTAGATGGTGACTGATTTAAATCTCTAAATTTTGTTTTTTATATCTAAAAGAAAAGGTCTTGCCTATTTTAATTTTAAACACAAATTAATAGTTGTATTAAATTGAGGTCAGTAATTTACCCATAGCTGGAGGGAGAATAGTTGGATTCATGCCTTTCCCAAAGGTGACGCCTGTATTCGCGTTCACTCACTTTGATAATAAAGCAATTTCCCATCTATTTGCAACTTAATGATAAGACTACAGAGTATCTGCTTGCGCTCACCTCAGTTATTGTAATTTTTCATGAAAATGTTTATAAATGTTTCCTTAATTTGTAATTATTTTTATGAATTCAATTAATCGGATCCGACGCGATTCGAACTAATGGTTACCGAACACAGCCTTTAAGTAAGTTTAATTAAAAGCAGATATACAATTTATGCGATATAAAATGCAAACACCCTTGTCCAGGTGTGCACTCAGGTCATAGATTTAATTTCCTACGACAATAACCGTTATGCAAAAATTATGAATGTAAAAGTGCATTGATACGTAAACAGAACCACAGACATTAGGGGTATCATCGTGGTGTTATGGTGAAAGGGATTGACTGCGAAATCGTAGTAAGCAAGTTCGAATTCCAGTCGCGCTATTATGTTCCCTTTGGGATAAATACCCTTGGGAAAGGTATGAGACCCCTTATCCTCCAAGCTATGGGTTAAATAGCAACACTGCCGTTCTTCTTAAAGGGTGGATTTGGCATTAAATAACCTACAAAGGTTGATATGCCATTAAACAAAGAAACCGAAACCGCAGACATTAATGATCTTCCTATCTAAGCGCAGCCGAGTGCTACTTTCTTAGGTGCAAATCGTTGGTGCAAAGTTATATAAAAAAAAGAAGCTTGTATAAGCTTGTTCGCATGAGCATTTTCAAGCATACAATCAATGCACTTTTGTAACTCCCCTGTTGGATCCCATCAAGTTGCTGGTATACCCTTCAAATAATTCGCTCGCTTAAAGCAAATCTATAAAGTCTTGTTTTGTCGGTTAAATTTATCACATTGACTTTAGTGTATGAACCTACGTGACGTAACGTTTATCGCTTTTGAGAAATGGGCACGGCGTCGCGAGTTCAAATTCTGGACGAAGCTGTTTGCGCTTCACTCGGCTCTAAAGCCCTTGGGAAAGGCATTAATCCTTCTATTCTTCCCCTAGCTATGGGTAAATAGCAGGTCAGACAAGGCTTTTAGCATAGTAACAGAACCGGTCTAAGAGAAAGAAGACTCTGAATTCAAACAAGATGTACTCCAATAAAAAAATGACACGTGTTACATCCTGCTTGTGGCGAGGAGGTTGGGCAAATAGATGCATAACTTAAAAATTGACCTTATGTAACATTCTGCTCGTGACGGAGGGGTTGGTAAATACATATTCTGCTTAAAAAGTGACATTCTGCTAGATTCTGTTTGTGGCGGATGGTTTGGGTGAATATATGCTCTTCTTAAAAATTGCCCTTGTGTCACATCCTGCTTGAGGTGAAGAGGACGGGTAAATATATGCACAGCTTAAGAACTGACTATGTGCCTCATACAATTTGTTGCGGAGGGGTTGGGTAAATACATGCTCTGCTTAAAAATTGACATTGTGTCACATTCTGTTTGCAGAGGAGGGGTTGGGTAAATACATGCTCTGCTTAAAAATTGACCTTGTATCACATTCTACTTTTGGGGGAAAGATTGGGTAAATAAGTCCTTTTTTTGTATGTCCGGAAAGAGTTAAGCCATTTTGAATATCTCAAGAACTTGTTTCTCAGCGTTGATGTAATTTTGTAACCAACCAGAAGCGATATTTCTACGCATAAGGATTTCTGAATTAATGTCGTTAAATAAACTTGTGTATTTTGCAAAAATTATTAGTATTTGATAGAAATACTTGATCCCATTGTAAATTAATTGTATAAATAATTGTTGCTTGAAACTATAATTTCTACAGCAAATTGCATCAAGTTTGTTTGAAACTAGACACTTGTTCACAGTACCACCTTGTCAGCGGGGATTAGAATACGCTCACAGTATCCCCCTGCTGAGAGATAAGACAGCTTAAAAAGGGGCGCCCTTGTTACGACACTAAACTGCATCTGGTGGTAAGGCTCCAGTTCTGGAGATCTTTGGAATGTGAAGTACTCCTCATTGCTTTTACTTCCAGATACACTCCGGTAGTACCTATTAGGCTCCCATCTACCAGTCAAGTAGGCCTGTTTAAAATTATTAGTATTCGATAAGAATATTGATCCCATTTGACAATGAATTATTTGTATTAAGAATAGTTACTTGAAGCTATAATTTTTTTTATTAAGAATTGTTATTAATTACTTGAAACTATATAACTGTGTGTAAACAAATGACTATAATTAAATAGAAATAATTACCATGTAATTATAAGTATTTGAAAGGAATACTTGAAACCATGCAAATGTGTGCAAATTATTTGTATTTGATAAGAATACTTGATATATAACTGTATGAAAGAAACTCTGAAGAAATTACATAAAAATATATGGCCCAGTCAGCTAGAGCTGTAGAATACACCTCCTGCATCTCTGCTGAGAGGTAAAACTTATCCACCCAGTGTCCTGGATATGATGCTAAACCATCTCGCCCAGTCGGCTGGGGCTGTAGAATACGCCGATTGCATTTTTGCAAAAGGGTAAAACACCCCCACAAAGAGTGTCCTGGATATGACATCAAACAATCTGATGGTGAGGCTCAAGTAATGCTGGATCTTCGGGGGAATCCGGAGTACCCCGTCATTGTCATCGCTCCCTGGTCCTCTCAGGCCCAGAGTGGTAGCACCTGATTGGGTTAAATAGAGCTGTATGATATCTAAATCGAGTGTAAACAAAAACTTATGCTAAACTGAATTGCTTGAAATAGAACTGTTGATCATTCAACTGTGAATAAACAAATGACTGATGTTTGAATTGTTACTAATACATGGCAATACTTGGAATCATTTAATTTTGTTGACATGCTGAACTGAATTGTTTGAAATAGAACTATTTGATCATTTGACTGTGTGTAAACGAACGACTGATGTTTAATTCGATTGTTAGTGTTAAATAGCAATACTTGAAAACATTTTACTGTGTGCAAACAAATGATTAATAGCAAATAGAATTATTCTTATTTGATAGAAATAAGTGAAACCATTTGATTATGAACAAAGAAAAAAAAAGAAAAGAAATTAAGCCTAGACTCGTTAAAAATGTTATCTACAAAATGTTTAGAAATCATATATGTAATATATATGTATAAAAAGGACTTGGAATTAAATAACCAACACTGGTTGATATGCCATAAAACCAAACCAAACCAAACCTATAAAAAAATGTAAATATACACGTACAATGTACACAATTCCTTTACTTGTGGACCTAAAATAACTCCTGATGGGTTGAAATGCCGTTAAAATCAATCTATCAATCAATGTCTCTATGTTTAACTTAGCTTTCCCAAGGAAAAGGGGACGCGTATTCAATTCTCATCGAGGACTTTTGAATGTGATATCACCTGTAGGATATTTACTAAGCAAAAATGTTGAAAATTGCATGACGTTGAAAAAAAATTGCATGTCTAATTGCACAGTGAGAATTAGTGGATGCTAGAATTTCCATTGCAGATTAAACGGGTCAACAAGTATAGTGACTATAATTCATCGTAAGAGAAAGAAGACAATATATATATATATATATATATATATATGTGTGTGTGTGTGTGTGTGTGTGAGAAAGAAGATATATGGATAATTAAACTGATATATTTCGCTCTAATGAGGGCGTTATGAGAATCTAAATTCTATCTAATAAGAGGGAGAGAAGTTTGGCCTATATAACACACACACACACACACATACACACACACACACACACACACATATATATATATATATTCAAATTATGAGCGCTTTCCGTTACTTGAAGTTTCATCTGTAAAACACAATCGTCAGACAGAAATATTAGAAAAAGTAGCAAATCAACCGTATTATTAGTTAGTCAACTGTATTTGTCACGCGATAAATACCTCAGATCATGAATACGGTTAATCAGTCACTTTTTCTCACATTTCTGTCTGATGATTGTGTGCTCCATATGAAAACTCAAGGTATGGATTTTAAGAGTACAAAATTTGGATTTTAAAAGTACAAATTTTAGATTTCAAGAGTACAAAATGTTTATATTTTAGGTTTTCAACACTGATTTCTTTGACATTGTCGCTAAGTCTTAGAAGGAGGTACATCTGCACCATATCTATTCATAATATGCCTACATTACGTATTACAATCGTCAATTGATCTAATGAAAGAAAATGGTTTCATACTTAAAAAAAGCAAGAAGCAGACGATATTCCGTAGAAACTATTATCGTCACTGACTACCTTGAGGGTGTCCTCGTGGTGTAATGGTTAAAGCGATGAACTGCGGAATCGTAGTACGCGAGTTCGTACTCCAGTCGCGCTATTACGTTCACTTTTGGGCAAATACCCTTGGGAAAGGTATGAACCCCCTTATTCTCCCCTCCAGCTATGGGTAAATAGTAGGATGGACTAGGTTCTTCAGCCTTGGTGAGGCAACTAGTCTAGGAGAAGGAAAACTCTGAATTCAAACCTGTTAAACTCCGCTTAAAAATTGACCTTGTGTCATATCCTGCCCGAGCGGAGGGGTTGGTAAATAGTACCTTGATGATCTAGCACTGCTCGCGAATATACCTGCTCAAGCCAAATCCCTGCAGCATAGCCTGACGCTGGCAGCAAGAGGCATTGGTGTCTATGTAAATTCATATAAAACAGAGTTGATTACGTTTTAAATACGATAATGCTATCTGCACATTAAATGGCACACCTCTGAAACGTGTAAACCATTTCACATATCTCGGTAGCAATATCTCATGTCAACATGTGTATAGGAAAAGCATGGGCCGCTATCCACAGGTTATCGATCATATTGAAATCTGATCTCTCTGATGAAGTAAAACGGGAATTCTTACTAGAATTCTTACTGTTTGTATGGCTTTATCACCTGGGCTTTAACAAACCACCGAGAGAAAAAGTGGGGGTGTCCTCGTGGTGTAATGGTTAAAGCGATGGACTGTGGAATCGTAGTATGCGAGTTCGTACTCCAGTCGCGCTATTACGTTCACTTTCGGGCAAATACCCTTGGGAAAGGTATGAACCCATTTATCCTCCCAGCTATGGGTTAGATAGTACCACTACTGTTCTTCTAGGAGAATGGCTTTGGCATTAAATAACCTACAAAGAGTTGATATGCCATTAAACAAATAAACCAAACCAAACCTACAGAAAAAGCTAGATAGGAACTAAACAAAAAAATGCTGTTTTGAACAAATTCTGTAACACCATACAAAACAGCTGCTGTACACCTTCTTACCTTGCATCTCATAAATAATGAAATTAAAACAGACAAGACATGTCGGACACTGCCTAGGAAGAAGAGGTGTACTCATAGGCGATGATATCCAATGGACTCCTGTATATGGACCCAAAAGAGTTGGCTAACCAGCAAAAACTTATATTCATCAGCTCTGTACGGAAACTAGATGACGTTTAAAGAACCTATAAAGAGTGACAAGATGGCAAGAGAGAGTCAAGGAAGTCCGCACTCTCAACATGACCTAATGATGATGATGATGATATATATATATATAAATGCAAATTAGGAAAGTGATAAAAAGGAAAGGAATAAAAAGTGATCGATGCTTTTGTAGAAGAGTAAGTATAAAACATAAAATATTTCAATTACGTTAACCATTACACTAACTATTCTCCTTCTAGCTATGAGTTGATAGCTGGGCAGACTGATCTCTTTAACCATGGTATGGAATCTGGTCTAGGAGAAGGAAAACTGTGAATTAAAACATGTTAAACTTCACTAAAAAATTGACCTTGTGTCGTATCCGGCTAGCGCGGAAGAGTTGGGTGTATATATATATATATATATATATATATATATATCCTATTTACCCCGCACGGGCAGGATATGACACAAGGTCAATTTTTAAGCGGAGTTTAACAGGTTTGAATTCAGAGTTTTCCTTCTCCTAGGCTAGTTGCCTCGCCAAGGCTGAAGAACCTAGTCTGCCCTACTACTGACCCATAGCTGGAGAGAGAATAATTGGATACATACCTTTCCGAAGGGTATTAGTGCTATGTAAAATGCAATCAGTCTCGTCCAGGATTTGAACTGTATCGCCGTGTCCATATATATATATATATATATATATATATAAGTAGATGCCCGTGGGTAATGGTTAACGTAATTGAAATATTTTATGTTTTATACTTACTCTTCTACAAAAGCATCGATCACTCTTAAGCAAAACCTTTTCTAATTTGCATTTCTTTCATTATATACGTATCATTTTATTTCTAATTTTTCATTAAATAGATTGATTAATTTATATGCTGTTTTGGTTAAGTTATAAACCTTATTATATGAGTTGTCGTTTCAGTTTAGTTGCTTGTATTTTTTATTCCTTAAGAATTAATTTAGTGAGGACAAGGGATATTTTGTTGAAACCTGTCCGTAAATTGATGATCTCTAACAGTATAACAGACATTGGCTTGATGGTTAGAGTGTTCGCCAATGACCCGGGAGACCTGCGTTCAATCCCAGGTCGAGTCATACCAGAAATTGCTACTTGATGCCTCTTTGCTCAACACTCAACATTTATAAGGTACGGATCAAGGGTAAAGAGTAGCAATCCAAGGAAAAGAGTAGCGCCCTTCCCTACACCTTGGCTATTGAAAAGGGAGCCTTCGAGTCACTTCGCCAACTTTACATTTTTTTTATAACGATCTGATTTTTCTTTCTCAAAAGCACTCATGACATTGAGATTTCTATGGGCATAATACTATTAAAATTTTATAAAGCAATTTTCAGAGGGGACCTGGGAGTAATGGCCATGAAGATTTAACCCACACTCCACAGAGGTTCAAAACTGGAAACACATCTCCGGATGTAGTTTATTGTTATACCCAGGACACGTGTGTATGTATATATTTGTCAAACCCCCACCGCTACCACGGATAGGATGCGGCATAATGTAAGTTTTATATAGTTTCAAGTATTTTTATCGAATACTAATAATTTCCCAAAAGATATATTGATGGAACCGTAACAGGGTGAACCTGGGAGTAATAACAACGAAAAGGTACTCCACATACCCCAAAAGCTTCAGAACTGGAGCCAGATATAGTTTATTATCCATCCCCAGGACACCTTTTTTGGGATGGGTTGATGGTTTTACCACTCTACAGAGGATGCAGTCAGCGTATTCTAAGTTTTGCTGGCAGAGTAGATTCCAAGTTAAGTAAGAATCTTCCCAGAAGGTTTGTAATTCAAGAAGTTGAATGATTTTAAAAATTTGAATCATAGCTTGTTATTAGGTTGAAGCAATGACTTTGACGATTAGTCAAGGTCAGGTAGGCTTACACCGTGGATTTCGTAGCCGTGCTTAGGCAAATCCAGAGTGTATCACTCGATATCTCACAGTCCAGAATGATTCGTCACATTTACAACCTCTGCAAAAGCATCAGGATCTGCCGAATTGTGCCTTATGTACTACCAAAATATTGAAAAACTTTTGACTCACTCTAATAGATTTGAATTTATTTTCTAAATTATTTCAAACTTGCTCCAATGAAATGTTCCCTACTTTCATTTGGTTATTTTTTCTCTACTTTTTTTTTTCCACCTGTAAGCTACCGAATAAATTTAGTTGACTTTTAAAATTTTTATTAACACACAACTTTGACTTATAGTCAAGTTATGCTAAAAGCACAGGTTCCCGTTAGATCACCAAAGTTAAGCAACGATGAATCTGTTAAATGCCTGGGTGACTACTTAAGCAACAGAAGATACTATCAGCAACCTAATGCCTTTGTGCCTGAACAAGCGAGGGTGAATAAATGATAAGATCAACCAAGTTAAGCAACGATGAAACAGTTCAGTACTTAGATGGGTGACCATTCAAGCAACAGAAAGTTCTGTAAGCAATGTGAGACCTTTGTGTCATATCAAAGTAAAGCTTAGTAAATAACAATACACTGCGACATTTTTCCATTGGGAAAGATTTTCCTCGACGCTGCTGTCTGGGGTGAAGGGAGTTGTCCTGATAATTTTTCCTTCTTGGTTCTCATTGGTTTCGTAACCTGCTTTAGTCATGGGGGCGCTACTTAAGTAACGTGTCTTGGGCAAGAATAACCTGGCAGAGCTCATCCCTCTCCAAGTCTTCAATTGGTTTGAATTCAGAGCTTTCTTCTCCCAAATTGGTTGCCATACCAATCTGCTCTACTATTTACCCATGGCTAGAGGTTTATGACTTTCCCAAGAGTATTAGTTTGAAAGTGAACGTAACCGCGCGAGTGGAGTTCGAACTCACTTACCTCGAGGCTGCAGTCCAGCACTTTTAACAATCCCCTCACCCCCGGGTGTGATTTTGTAACACCCATATCAGTGCACTGTATCGTATACATGCGAGAGTAAAAACCTGTGTTAACACTTATGAAGGATACACAGGATATTCATATGAAGTTGTTGTGCCGATATGCCTCTTATTTCGGAATCTGTGCACGTATTGATCTCTATACAGGATCATTTCATGTTTTCCACTTGTATTATTCATAAATAAAACCCTTAGAACCCTTAGCCTGCCATGATCATTGACCTCTTCACCCTTGAAAATACCTGAAAACTTAAAATGAAATCAGCTATTTAACTGCATGTAACGCTGTTAAATAGCAGGCTACAACATTCTATTGATAATTTGAAATATATCAAAAAATAGCAAAATTGAATTAGGGTAGGCTTATTTAATGGCATATCAACCTTTGAGTGTTATTTAATGCTAAAGCCATCCTTGTAGAAGGACAGTAAGTTAGTAAGTTGAGTGACCGTAGTCGAGGGAGACCAGAAGGCTCCCTTTTTAATAGTTATGACACCGAGGTGTAAGGGAACGTACAACTCTTTCCCCTGGATTGTTCCACTTACCTTCGGTTCTTATCTAATAATCCTGAGTGTTAAGCAAGGAGGCATTAAGTACCATTTTTGAGTCTTTGGTGTGAGTCAATCTGGAATTGAAAACAACCCATAGATGGAAAAAAAAATCATGGATTTCATTAATTAATTGGTTAGTTTTAAAAATGATAAATAAATCTGATGATCTATTTCTCGTCGAAGCCGCGTTCAAAATTCGATCTGTTAATGAGACTTAGAATAAAGTTCTATATCCCTTGTAGAGTGATACCTCTCCTTAAAAAGGGGTTTCTTTATATGAAACATGATGGTAAATTTGGGGTGTACAGAGTACTCCTTCTTTGCCATTACTCCCAGGTCCACTTTGACCTGGAATATTAGTACCTGATAGAGTCCCATATATATGATAGAGTCCCATATATTAGTAGCTGATAGAGTCCCAAATACATATGCAGATTGATTGGTTTACCTTTCGGCATATCAACCTTCGTGGGGTATTTAATGCCAAATCTTGTTTATACATATATAGGGTGTCTCAATATACATGGGACCCGTGTGACTGCTAATAATTCTACTTATAATAATGTTGTGTTCTTTTTTGTTCTCAGATTTGAAAATAGTGTACTATAACAACTATCAATCCTCGATCACAATGTCTTGGACAAGAGAGGAAAGTTATTTTATGTCACTACTTGTTTGGAGACAAAATCATTCAAAACTGTCTCAAAATAGATGCAAATAGATATGATAATGATTTATTTCTGAGACAAGAAACTAAAAAAAATGTTTCATGTCCTGGAAGCTAATATAATAACAATTAAAAAAAACAACATTGATTCGAGGTCTCTAGCTCAAAGGATGCATTTCTTAGAAGACGTGTTCCAAATTGCGCTTGTCTCAGTAATAAATCATTGATGCACTACATGGACGCTAACTAAACGGCTGGAGAAGAAACTTGACGGCAACTACACAAGAATGTTGAGAGCAATATTGAACAAGTCCTGGCGACAACACCCCACGAGACACCAACTATACGGCCACCAACCTCCCATCACGAAATCTATACAGGTTAGACGAGCCAGACACGCGGGACACTGCTGGAGAAGCAAGGACAAGCTCGTAAGTGATATACTCCTATGGACCCCCACATATGGCCAAGCAAAAGCAGGACGACCGGCCCGAACTTACATACAGCAGCTATGAGAGGACACAGGATGTAACCCAGAAGACCTGCCGGAGGCGATGAATGATAGGGAGAAGTGGCGAGAGATGGTCAGGGATATCCGTGCTGGCGGCACGACATGATGATGATGACATCTATTTGAGTCACCTTATATATTAAACATGATTTGTAAACGAATAGTTTGTAGTAAACAGTTTTTAAACGGGTCAAAGATCTTTTGTTTGCACACAATTAAATGGTTTCAAGTATTCCTATCTAACACTAATAGTTTTATTTTCACTGTATTACTGAGAGTCCAACTTAACAATCATTTGTATGCACATAGTTAAATGGTTTCAAGCACAGAAAATGATTGAATATTTATATCTGACCCATAGATGGGACCCTAACAGGTATTACCATTTCGGGTCAGAGTGGATCTGAGAGTAATACTAATAAATGGCTATTCTGCATTCCTCAAAGCTCAAGGACTGGAGTCTCACCATCAGATGAGGTTTAGAGTCATATCAGGACACTCATTGGGGAGGGGTCATATGCAGTGATACAGCTAAATAGATCTGTTTGAAAATTATTCATATTCGAAAGGATCGTATCCAAATATTGTCTCAAGAAACAGCTACACAAGTAATGTAAATATGAACGTACAAAGAATGCGACTCCCTAACATCTAGGCATAAGATAAAACTAGACGGGTTGATATGCCGTTAAAATCAATCAATTCATGGTCAACCAGTGGTCATTCACTCTAAATTAGATTCTTTCTGCATGCACCAAAAAATCTCAGGTTTTTCGGTGGATTAAAACTGAGCATCTAAGAATTAATTTACTGTTTTTGTTCCATACAAGTCAGTGGTTCGAATCCAAGCAAGGCGAGTTCAAATCCTGGACGAGGTTATTTGCATTTCACATTGCGCTAGTAGGTGTGGGATAGGGAGGAATGTCTGTGGCTGACTGGCTAACGTGCTGGACTGTAGAAAGAGAGTTCGAATTCCAGTGAGTCTATGATGTTCGATTTCGGACCATTTTTCTTAAGAAAGGCACGAACTCCCTCCTTGCCGGTTATGCGTTAAATAGCACCACTACTGTTTTACGAGGATGGGTTTGGCATTAAATAACACAGAAAGGTTGATATGCCATTAAACAAAGAAACCAAGGAAAACTTTTGGAAAAGGTATGAATTCAACAGTTTTCCCTACAGCTATGAATAAACAGTAGGGCAGACTTTGTTCTTTAACCTTGATATAGTAACCAGTCTAGGAGAAGGAAAGCTCTAAATTTAAATCAGCAGTATTCCGCTTAGAATTAACTTTGTGTATCATCCAGCTCATACGGAGGGTTTGGATAAACACACACACACACACACACACACACACACACACACACACACACACACATATATATATATATATATATTAAGTGGGGTGAGTTATGCATTGAAATAAACCTTTTGCTAGGAAGCTCATGAGACCAAGAAAATAAAATGTAAGAAAGTAAGGAATGGTTGGAGGTGCGTGCGTGTGTGTATGTGTGTGTGTTCAAGAACGATAACAGAAAAAACAAGTAAAAGAGAGAAAGAATTAGAAAGGGTGGCAAGAAAGAGAGAGAAGGAAAAAGAAGAGAAAGTAAAGAAATTGAGTAAGTGTTTATGATAGAGGAGGCAGAGAAAGGATGCAAGAAGAAGAAGAAGAAGAAGAAGAAGAAGAAGAAGAAGAAGAAGAAGAAGAAGAAGAAGAAGAAGAAGAAGAAAGTGTAATAAGGAATATGAGCTGCATAAATAATATTCGAGCTACGAGGCGCAAATATTCTAAAACAGCTTTGGAACGCAAGTGTTGGTGAGTTGGCTGTGAACGCACACTGCGAGACATAAAAAAATAAGATAAAAAAGGTGTGTATTGGTGTGAATCAACAATAATATCTATATATTAACTTCAGCATAGGTACCTACACACGGCGACCAATTTAAATTTTTTTTTTATAAAAGATACTCGAAAATACATAACCTTTCTAGCTAAATACCTATTAGATATGCTTAAAAGTTCCAAACGATCATTGTGAAAACTGGATACTGGATACATATAGGATAAACAGACTATGGAACATGAAGTTGATAGTGATACCAGCCATAGTCGAAGCACTCGGAGCAACCCCAAAGAACCCGGAAAAGTGACTAGAGGAGCCAGAGAGCCAAGGAAGAATTAAGACCGTTTTTTTATCTTATTTTTTTATGTCTCGCTGTGTGCGTTCACAGCCAACTCACCAACACTTGCGTTCCAGTTCTAGCTTCAGACGTTTAATTTGGGATGAAAGCGCTTGGGAAAATGTTGAATCCACTTATCTCCCCATCTTTGTGTGTGTGTGTTTTTTTTTATATCTCTTTCAATATCAGTTTGTTTATCTATCCATCTATCTCCAAACAAACTAGGGGGTGTCCTCGTGGTGTAATGGTTAAAGCGATGGACTGTAGAATCGTAGTACGCGAGTTCGTACTCCAGTCGCGCTATTACGTTTACTTTCGGGCAAATACCCTTGGGAAAGGTAAGAACCCCCTTATCCTCCCAGCTATGGGTTAAATAGTAACCACTACTGTTTTTCTAGGAGAATGGATTTGGCATTAAATAACCTAAGAAGAGTTGATATGCCATTAAACAAAGAAACCAACCAATCCATACAAACTATGTATTTGGATTTGTTATTATAATGGCATATCAACCAAAATTAGACACAAGATGAAATGGCATATCAATCAAAATTAGACACAAGATGAAAAGGCTGTTAAAGATATCACACGTCGTTCCATATTGTTCATTGATCACAATAAACAGATTCATCATTCTTTATAAAAAAATAACCCCCAAAAACATTTAATTTATTCTTATTCTTGGCGATTCCCAAAGAATGGTTGAAAATACTTGGACCAGGAAGAAAATGACTTTGGAAAATTCAGAAGCTCTTTGTGCATATTAACAATTCTTAGTAAAGAAAAGAAACCAGAAAAGTTTAATACATGATAAAACTTTCTATTACATTCAAGTAGATTAGTTAACACACACACACACACACACACACAAAGACACCTACACACACACACACGTACCCCCCACATACACAAAGATACCTACACACACACTCATACACACACACACACATACACACGTATACCCCACATACACAAAGACACATACACGCACACGCACACGCACACTCGTACACACTCACACAAACACACACGTACCCCCAACATACACAAAGACACACACACAGACACACACAGACACACACACACACACGTACCCCCCACATACACAAAGACACATACACACACACGCACACTCATACACATGCAGATATATATATTTGTAAGGTTGGTTGGTTTTTATGGCATATCAACTTTTGTAGGACATTTAACGCCAAATCCATTTTTAGGCTAATAATCAGTTCTATTTCAAACAGTTCAGTTTAGCATGAGTACATAGTTTAATTCATAGCTATTCAGTTTAGTCAAACAGTTCCAATTCAGTTAATTCAGTTTAGTATAAGTATAGATTTTGTTTACCCACAGTTAAATGTCAAAACACTTCTATCTTAAACAATTCAGTTTAGCGTAGAGTTTTAATGCCAACAACAGTTCCATTTCAAACAATGCAGTTTAGCATAAGTACTACATATTTGTGAGTAAAATTATATATATATAAATTTTGAATAAAATTTTATATATATATAAATTTTATATATGTTTTTTAATATATAATATATTTTTGATATATAATATATTTTTAATATATTCTAAAAATATAATTATATATTTTTAATATATAATAAATATATATAAAATATATATAATATATTTATATAATAAATATATATAAAATATATTTTTAATATATTTTAAAAACATTTTAGATATATATATATATATACGTGGGTCATTCAATAAATAGAAGGGATTCTTTTGAAAAAAAAGGAAAATAGATTTTTTTCAGAATTCTTGTTCATAAATGTTAACTCTGCATTGTTTAGAAATGGTCTATACCAAAAATTATTCTAATCTCACAAAAATATAAGTCTGCCATCAAATTTTTTATGCCCGAGAAGTGCAAACGAATTAAAATTTACAAAAGAATGTGTAATCATATTGACCAACTCCTCCGCTCGGGCAGGATATGACACAAGGTCAATTTTTAAGCGGAGTTTAACAGGTTTGAATTCAGAGTTTTCCTTCTCCTAGACTAGTTGCTTCACCAAGGCTAAAGAACCTAGTCTGTCCTACTATTCACCCAAATCTGGAGGGAGAATTATTGGATTCATACCTTTCCCAAGGGTATTAGTGCTATGTGAAATGCAATCAGTCTCGTCCAGGATTTGAACTCGTGCTGACAGTCTTCTAGGACATTAAAAGAATAAATCTCAATTGATTTCCTAGAAAAAAATGCAACTGTAAACAGTGCTTCCTATTGCCAACTCCTTAAGCAATATTTCATCTTATTTATTGAATGACACTCGTACACTCATGATTCTGATAAAAATTTACCACTAAAAGTATTTTTGATTTGTAAATTTTTTTTTACCGTGATCAATGTATGAAAATATTCAGCAATATTACAATATATTTCGTGTATAAAATAAGATATAAAACTTGATAAAAACGCATGTTGTTGATCCTCTGTTGAGCTGTATTCAACACGTTTGGCTTAAAACTGGATAAAATTCAACACGTCTGGTTTTAAGAAAAGTTCATACATTTCCCAAGATTACTTCAAACGGAAATAAAGAACAATATTTTATGTCAGTTTTTCATTTTTTTAGGAAAACATTTCTTGTCTTAATCTTCTCGAATATCTGATTATCATTACGCATTACACATGGAGACCTCCACCCCGACATTTACCCCACCCTCTGTTTTTCTGACATTCGATGTATTCACGTGTTCATTCGTCGGCTTCATGTTTTTAGATAAGATACGTGAAAAATTAAATCGGGCTGTGCTTGGTTCTGGAGATTGCGACCCTGTGGCAGAAACTCCCCTATTGTAGCAATACGGGTAGAAGTTGTCTAACGTCTACTTGACAGTGGTGACAGCAGCATTTTTGCCTTGTTCACGTGTACGCGCGTGCACACACACACACACACACACACTCGCATACACAGCCAAATTCCCCCAAAGCTCATTATATTAACTAGGTATTGCATACTGTAGTCGAGTAAATAAACTTAGTCATACTCCTACGCACACACACACATACACACACACACACACACACACACACACACAAATGCATATATATATATATATATATATATGGTTTGACAGAAATAACTTAGACATTCTAAACTGTTACCTGTGTGATACAATTGGATATTGACTCGTGTAATGGTAATTTGTGCTCATTTCATATTACGCTGGAATGATGCTGTTCCGGAGAGAAAATCGATGATGCTAATGGTGGAAAATTTCAGAACTACGGGTTCATTAATTAAAAGAAAGCCATCTGTAAGACTTTGAAGCGCTTAACCTCTAGAAAATGTCTAGACTGTGAGGCAGTCTGTTGTCTAATCTCTTATACATTCAGCCTATAAACATGCTTCTGCTTTGGGAATATCGTGACTGTTCATTTGTGAAAAATATGATCAGACATTAGCTAAATTGCCACTTGTCTAAGTTGAAAAGCATTCCACAGTTGACAGTTTAAAATATGGGGAATATTTTTGCCGCACCCAATATAAATACCTACAGAGTCAGAAGAAATCCACCAAGGTCAGAATTATCCGAATGATCCGGTTAGGTGAAACCAAGGTAGATTTCTTCTGACTCTGTAGGTATTTGCATTTTACTCTACTTCGTGTATTGAACACGCTTACATTTTAGCTTAAAGAATTGTCGGTGTTTTATCTTTTGACTAGACATACGTTATTGTTTGATTATTTTCGAACCGGTTAGAGTGTTCGCCAATGGCCCGGGAGACCTGGGTTCAATCCCAGGTCGAGTCATACCAAAGACTTTAAAAATGGTACTTGATACCACCTTGCTTAACACTCAGCATTATAAGGTACGGTTCAAGGGTAAAGTGGAGCAATCCTGGGAATGGAGTAGCGCCCTCCCCTACACCTTGGTGTAGTAGCTATCGAAAAGGGAGCCTTCGGGTCACCCTCGACTATGGTCGCTAACTTTACTTACTTTACTTACGAATATTTTTAGTCTTTTCATTTTTTATGGAATTTTTTTACCAGATATCAGTTTGTATGATATTTTTTTTATTTGCAAATTGTATCATCCAGTTTTTTTTCACACCATCAGAATCATAGAATAAGTATAGAAATTAAATTACATACATACATACATACAATGTAATTTACTATAATCATTAATAAAGAGGGCTCAATATCGGTGATAAAGCATACATAACTGAAATAGGACAGTGTAGACGCCGAATCACACAACGGTCAGTTCCCCGCCAATATGATTTTCAGACCAAGTTTGAGGGTGGAGGAAATTGGCATGTTCTTTAAGGAGTAGTTGAAGTTATCTTTCTCCTAGTTAGCAATTAAATAAATGAATCTTGGGTGTTTATTTTTCTTGGTGTGTTATATCAAGAGACTTATTCTGATAATCGCATAGGTGAGAAACTGATAGTCAAATGGCACCGTTGACACCGATTTATATATATATATATATATATATATATATATATATATACAAGGGTAGATAGAAAAGTTCACAGAGTGAAAGATTTATACGATGACATCATAGCTGTTGACTTCTTTGATTAATTGGATCCAAACATTGCTATACCGACGTAAGGAGTGTGTGGACTGCAAAGAGGACTATGTTGAAAAAAAAAAAACCCACCTCATATGGTCATCTTCCATGAGAATATCTTATCCTGAGTATGAATATTCCAGCCAAATATATATATATATATATATATATATATATATATATATATATATATATATATATATGTATATGTTTGATCAAATAATAAACACATATTTTATCTATATAATTTTATTAAGATCCTCTCAAGTTTCATGATAAGTGTCTTGATTTCAGGTTGGAATTGGTAGATGAATTTACCAAAATTATCCCGAGCCCTTTCGGACCTTTCATAGTCTATCATTAGGGGTTACTTGCATGTGTAAAGAGTGTTTTTAAAAGAGTTTTTTTTTAGGGTTTTTATAACATTACTAAATTACGTAAACGTAGTGTTGGATAAAACTGAGATGCTGATGAATTTAAAAAACAGAACACTATCAATAGAAATAGAATATCATAAAGAAATATAGACTATTTAAAAAAACAAAAACTACATGCATAAAACAAAAACTACATGCATATGTGTGTGTGTGGTGATGAATTTATATATATTGAAAAAGTTTGTATAACAATAAAAAAATAAACATACAATATCATCAATCAAAACGCATATTATTTGGTACTATTTATTACCAAACTCTACCGCATTGAAACCAAAGATATAAATATGTACCAATCTAAAATAAGTACGCCTACTTTATATATTCATGTAATTTTATTTTTGGTTACAGAGGTGTTGCTATTTCATTGCATATTTTCATGGTTCAAAATATTTTTCTCTCACAATAACAATTTACAAGCAATTACGCAACGTTCTTTTGTGGACTCCTCCTCATTGACGTGCCTGTGTTGGTCGACAAGTAAGGTCTTACATCAACTATGTGTGGACACAGGGTGCAAACTAGAAGATCTGCCAAGAGCGATGGATGGTAGAGAGAGAGAGAGAGAGAGAGAGAGTCAGAACTCCCTGCTGTCGGTGCGACTTGATGATGATGATGACGTTATAGTACTTAATCGGTTGCTTTTATGGTTAGTCAGACCTTGTTAGGTTACATTGTGTCGAAATCAGTTTAATAATCATCGTACGGTACAAAAATGTATCTTCACTCTTTAAACATTTTAGTTGTAATATCAATGTTTTAAGAGCCAATGCTGATCAAAATAATTTAAAACATTATTTCAGACATATCTATTTGGTCCGCATATGAAACCCAAACAGGTACTGTCACTCCTAGTCAGAGTGTACAATGAAGGGATGACCCCAGACTCCTCAAAGTTGCAGAAATGGAGCTTTATCACTGGGTGTAGTTTAATGTCTTACCTAGAGACATCTTTTTTTTGTGTTGCCAGGGAGTCCTACTCCTCTAATAATGAAGTATATACCAGTTTATGAAACGCAGTTTCTTCCAAGCAGCGATTGTGTCGATACTGCTATATGGATGCACTACATGGACGCTAACTAAACGGCTGGAGAAAAAGCTTGACGGCAACTACACAAGAATGCTGCGAGGAATATTGAACAAGTCCTGGAGGCAACACCCTACAAAGCAGCAGCTGTACGGCCACCAACCACCCATCACGAAAACTATCAAAGTTAGACAAACCAGACATGCAGCCCACTGCTGGAGAAGTAGGGACGAGCTCATAAGTGATGTACTCCCATGGACCCCTTCACTTGGTCGTGCAAAAGCAGGGCGGCCAGCTCTGTGAGGATACGCGGTGTAGCCCCGAGGACCTACCGGAAGCGATGAACGATAGGGAGAGGTGGCGAGAGAGGTTCAGGGATATCCGTGCTGATGGCACGACAAGATGAGATGATGACGATAAACTTTATTAATACATTGGCTCTTAAAATATTGATATTGCAAATAACTATGAAGTGTTTACCTATTTAAATTGATCGTGAGGATACATTTCTGTACTGCATATAATTGGATTCTTTAACTGTTAAACTGACTTTGGCACAAAATAACCCCGCAAGGGTTGATATACCGTAAAACTAATTAATCAACCAAAACTCATACACACATATGCACGTGCTTGCACACACATTCACACGTATGTATATGAAGAGAGAGAGAGAGAGAGAGAGAGAGAGAGAGAGAGATAGAGGGAGGGCTAAAAATAAGTAGATGCAAACCAATCTTAAATGAGGTATACCTTTTTGTAAGTTCATTCAATAGACACACGCAGACACTCTTAGACACACGCATGTATACATACTGTAGAAAAATATGAAACCCCACCTATTAACAAATTAAATTAAATCACTCAGCACCCCCCAACACATAAATATGTGGGTGTGCGCATGTGCACACACACACACGCACACACACACACTCATTAATACAGTGGGATACAAAGACGTACGCACACGCACATTTGTACATGCATGCACATGCACATACGCATACACTTTCTATATGCATATACACACACGCACACACATTTTGTACACGCATGCACATACGCGTTTACTCATTGATTCAGTGGGATACAAAAATTTACACACACGCACGCACGCACGCACGCACGCATACGTATACATATACATACTCACACACTTTTTACACACACATATTCTTTGATACAGTGGGGAAACAAAGATGTATGCACGCGCGCAAGTGTAAGTGTAAGTAGATATAAATATATATATATATATGAATATGAATACTTATTATAAGTAAGCACACATCCGAATATATATATAAATATATATACACACACACACACATATATATACATGTGCAAAATCTTTATATATATATATATATATACATACACATATACATTCCTGCTCATTGACACAGTGGGATACAACGCAAAGGTATGCGCACACATACACATATGTATAAAGATTTAAAATATGTATATGAATATACATACTGTCGTAAGTATAAACACATCCATAAACACACACACACACATATATATATATAAGTAAAAAAAGTAAAGTTGGCGACCATAGTCGAGGGTAACCCGAAGGCTCCCTTTTCGATAGCTACTACACCAATGTGTAGGGGAGGGCGCTACTCCTTCCCTGGATTGCTCTACTTTACCCTTGATCCGTACCTTATAATGCTGAGTGTTAAGCAAGGAGGCATCAAGTACCATTTTTTGAGTCTTTGGTATGACTCGACCTGGGATTGAACCCAGGTCTCCCGGGCCATTGGCGAACACTTTAACCCCACGCACACATACATACACATTCTATACAAACATTTTTATGCGTAATAAATATACATAAGTATATATGTATGTATGTATGTAATTTGTGACGTTTAGCTTGCTACTAGTTGTCGAAGTGTTGAAGTGGTCTCTCCCTCTTAGCCCAGCATCCGGTTAAAAAGGAAAGGAGAGGAGTTGCCCTACCCACACTTCCATTCCATCATCTTGGCTTCTCTTCCTCCTCGGCCTTCCCCTTGTTCCAACTCTCTCTCTCCAACACCCATTGCCACATTCATTGTGGTCAGGAGAATCGGGAGGGTACCACACAAATTCATTTCTTTGCACCTCACCCACACACACATAGGCATACACATGCTCACACACACGCACACGTATACGCACACTCATACATTTATCGGCATCTCTCTCGATTCTCACTTCTCTCCGTTTCCCCAATTAGGTTAGTTCTAGCTTTGAATAACGCTTGTTTGTTTGACACAACGAGCTCGAGGACCTGACTACTCAAATGAACCCTTCCTCACCGACCCTCCATAGCTGAAACCATACGCTTACAGGTGCACCTTTACGAAGCAAACAGATGCACACGTATTTAAGATTGCATTATTTGGTTATTTAGAGAGAGAAAAAGAAACTATTCCCCGCCAAAAAAATAAGACAATTTCTTAGTATATATACAAACATACAGATGAACATTTCTTGATAAAAGAAAGACCCGGCGCCCCCAAACCCCAAAACTTTATCAAAATAATTTCACACTAACGCCAAATCTCAGTACACAGACAGATAGTTCAAGTTTACAAACTCTAAAAAAAAAAAAAATTGTTTTTGTTTAGCACTTAAAAGCTTAAACATTTATTTTTCTATTCGTCATATAAGAAAAATTAGTCATATAATTTGATACATACATACATACATATATATATATATATATATATATATATATATATATATATATATATAGAGAGAGAGAGAGATTAATATTTTATTTGTAATATGATAGAAACCAGGAGACGTATGTATAAATATATAGAATAGTCACGTTCGCCTGGGGGTTAACCATAGGTCACTATTCAATACATAGAAAGTATTTTTGTTGGAAAGTTAGTAAAAAAGAGACTCTCACAAAACACACATATACATATAATATAGACTTACAGCTAACAGATAAATATCTGAAGTCTTTCCACTATATAGACAGATTTTTGTCCGTTGTTCTTTGTCGGTACAAAAAGACTTCTTACACAAACATATAGATGGTTTTATGTGTAAAACATGTAAACATTTCTGTAATTTCACCGACGTTCTTTGAGTAATCATTTTTTTTTCTTTACGTATATCACACATCTGTGAATATCCTGAAGGGGTTTTGTTTATCCTTTAGCCGGACTTGTAAGTGTCATTTTCTAACAAGCGTTTAAATTGATTAAGCAAGTTTCTTCTTTTTTTTTTCATTTGTTTATTTCTTTAAATTTGTCGAGCATTTATTTCCTTTTATTATCTTTATTGAATCTCGTCATATCGGTTTTACATTTGGGGGACCGTAGTTAAAGTTTTCTGACGTGAGGTACACCCAAATAAAGGGCGAAGAGACAATACGGATACTCTCTAACCGAAGACGCACAAACGGGCTTCCATACTTCAGAACGTAACATTCTATTTACGTGAACTTTATTAACAAATATCACGCTGATAGAGGCAGACTGAAAAAAAATTCACCACAGGTTTTCTTTAACAATATACACATCCTCAAGCACACGTACACACGCGCGGATTGGAGTACCACGTGAACAACAGACGAAGATGCACCGTGGGGAGAAATATGAACTTATTACGCCAGGGGGCGCTACTTCACCAAGTCCAAGGTAAAGAGAATTGTTTATATCTTAGACTTGCAATTATATCGTTTTTGCTAATAATGTGATGTGATATTCCGAGCAAGACGAACCAAAAATACGGAAGTCACATCGTGATATGCCACATTATAACAGGGTATTATGACAATGAACAAACATTGTCATATGTAACGCTTTCTCATCATTAATATTTGTATTTCGGCCTTTGTATACAGGTTATGCCATACTACATCTATGTATTTGCCCAACCCTTGCGCCATAACTAAATGTGACACAAGGTCGATTTTCATTTTTAAAAAATTAAAAAATTCATTTTTTTAACCTGATTACTGCTGGTTTGAACCCAGAGTATTCCTTCTCCTAAAGTGGTTGCTGTACTAAAGTTAAAAATCACAAGTCTGACCTACTATTTACCCGTCGCGGGCACCTCACGTGGTGTAAGAATTATCAAGCAAGATTTGCCGACCATTTCCAGAACTAAGCTAAGTAAATACAAAAGATGACATGGGCACTTCACGGGGTGTAATGGTTAGCAAGGTAGATTAGCAGACCATTGTTAGTGAGTTCGATTCTCATTGGGTTCCCTATACATCTCGGCTTGTACTAGAACAAAGGTAAGTTTAGTAAATAACCATTATCTATCTAGAGGTGGTGGGGGAGAAGCTATGGATTCATAGCTTTTCCGGAGGATATTAGCATCAAGTTAAATGCAATCAGCCTGGTTCAAGATTTTAACTCGAGTCTCCGAAGCCATTTCCAACGATGATAACTGAAACGCCATACACGCTTTCTATTATATCATACTACATGCACATATAAATGTTCATCAACCGTCAAAGACATACTATGGGTACACACACACATGTATATATAGAGCCAGATGATGTGGTATTACAAAGAACCAATTACTGTGGCTTAAGTATTACACAATTTTTCCACCAAAGACTTATCTTTACACAAAAGCAAATATTTTTACAATCAAATCATATTCTACTGAGATATCATAAAATTAGATTAAGGGTTGTTGATGAAATTATTTCCACGTGTTTTTCTCACAAAAGGTCTCATTTCATGAAAAAATCAATTAAAAGAATTTATGCATAAAATTTTTCTCTTAGAAACCAACTCAGAATATGTTCTGATGGAATGTCACTCTTCCTTCGTCCATTATTTTTGTAACTTTCCAATTACTCTTCTGTCTTATGTCACATCAGATTACAACTAACTGTAGTACTATTTCAGAGCTTTAAAGATATTTAATAACAAGATGGTTGGTTGATTGGGCTTCATGGCATATTAACCTTTATAGGTTATTTATTGCCAAATCCATTTTTATACAAATAATCTGTTCTATTTCAAACAATTCAGTTTAGCATGAGTGCACAGTTTAAGTGTCAAAAACAGTTCTATTTTAAGCTATTCAGCTTAGTCAAACAGTTCTAATTCAACCAATTTAGTTTAGTATAAGTATAGATTTTATTTACACACAGTTAAATGTCAAAACAGTTCTATTTCGAACAATTCTGTTTAGCATAAGTACACTGTTTACATGTCAAAACAGTTCTATTTCAAGCAATTCATTGTAGCATAAGTATGCAGTTTAGTACTATTTAACCCATAGATAGGGCCCTATCAAGTGCTACCACTCCGGGAAAGAGTGGACCTGGGAGCGATGGCCATGAAGAGGCCTCCACATTCCCCAAAGCTCCAACATTACTGGAACCTCAACATCTGATTGTTTAGTGTCATATCCAGGACACTCTTCGGGGGTCTTATCCCTCTGCAGAGGTGCAGTTGGTGTATTCTACATCCCCAGTCGACTGGGTAAAAATAACAAGGTGGTAAATTCCTCATAAATATTAGGTTTGGTTTGGTTTCTTTGTTTTAATAGCATATCAACTCTTTTTAGGTTATTTAATGCCAAAGCCATTCTTTTAGAAGAACAGTAGTGGTACTATTTAACGCATAGCTGGGAGGATAAGGGGGTTCATACCTTTCCCAAGGGGATTTGCCTGAAAGTGAACGTAATAGTTATAAATATTAAGCTCACTGAATAATCTATTCATGAATCATAATGACCGGCAAATTTTCCGGACTCTTGTTATTATATATATATATATATATATATATAGATAAATAGATAGATAGATACAAGGGGTCTTTCAATAAATTTTGCCTAAGGATTTGGCAATAGAAAGTATTGTTTACAATCGCATCTTTTTCAAGGAAATCAAGTGATGGATACTTTCATGTCCAAGAAGACTTTCCACATAACCTTCTTTACTGATTGCAGCACCTGAAGGTTTTCTTTACCGGATAGTTTGTATGATTCCACTTTAAGGACTGTCTTCTCAGCTAAGGCCGACAGTGACAAACGCAAATTTAGCCCGTTTGTAAGCATTTTTTCAGCTAAAATTCGCTTCCCTGTATATATCACACATTCTTCTGTAAATTTCCAATGGTTTGCACTTCTTGACCAGCAAAAATCTGGTGACAGACACTGTTTAAGACTAAATAATCTCATTTGCGCCATTTTGAATAGCCTCAAAACAAATATTTTTGCGAGATGAAAATATTTTGGCTATAAACCAATTCCAAACAATACAGAGTTTATATTTATGGAAAAAAATTGTTTTTTTAAAAAAGATTTTTCTTATTTATGGAATGATTCTCGTATACACACACACACACACACACACACACACACACACACACACACACACACATATATATATATATATATATGTTGATGATGATACTAAGACAGTAAAAACTTATTGGAAACATGTAGAGCAAAGATCAAAATATGAAAAGACAGAAATATGCAAATATCCAAGTACGACTCGAGTTTCATGATTGACCAATCCTTCAGTACAGTGTTCATGAAACTCCAGCAGTATTTAGATATTTGCATATTTGTGTCGATATATATATATATATATATATATATATATATATATATATATATATATATATAATTAAAAACAAGAAAATGAATAGGTTTGGTTTATTTGTTTAACGGCATATCAACCTTTGTAGGTTATTCAATGCCAAAGCCATTCTTTTGGAATAACAGAAGTGGTACTATCTAACCTATAGCTGGGAGGATAAGGGGATTCACACCTTTTCCCAATGATATTTGCCTGAAAGTGAACGTAATAGCGCGCCTGGAGTACGAACTCGCTTACTACAATTCCGCAGTCCATCGCTTTAACCATTACACCAGGAGGACACCCTCAAGAAAGTGAATAGTTATACTCCAGCATAAATTTATTTCACCAGCCTATTAACTAGCTCTTCAGATGGACTGAAAAAATTTATTTCTTTTTTAACCGTTAATATATGTATATTCAAATTATGACTCCTTGAACCTTACGTAAGGTGAAATATATTCCCCGATGTTAACAATTAAAAAGAAACAATATTTCTGTCCAAATCCATCTGTGGGGCTAGTTAAAAGGTTGGTGAAATAATTTCATGATGGAATATATTTATTAATTTTCTTGGGCTTAATGATATATTTTGCTCTGCATGTGTTTTATATATATATATATATATATATATATATATATATATATATATATATATATATATATATAAGTTTATACATATTAATTAGCTCTGCACTGAGCACTCTATTTGGATTTTTCTTTTTAAGTCTATTCACAGACTTAAATGATGATATATATATATATATATATAGGACATGCTGGCCACTGCTGGAGTAACAGGGGCGAACTCATAAGCAAAGTTCTCCTGAGGGTTACCACACCAGTGTTGGTTGACTAGCAAAGACTTCAGCCCTGTGCAAACACTGAATGTCGGCAATAGGACTTGCCAAGAATGATGGACGATAGGGACGGATGTCGACAAAGTCAGAGAGAGAGAGAGAGAGAGAGAGAGAGAGAGGGACTCAAGGGAATCTCTACTATTATGACAATTTGATTATATATATATATATATATATATATATATATATATATATTGTCCGCCTCTGTGAGTGTCTCTCCAATAATTACAACTAAACGGAAAGTTCTAAGTAACTGATTTTTTGCAATTATCTTGGGCTCTAACATAGACTATGTGAAGCTGACTTTTTAGGTTATTTGAGGTGACTGGAGTTCACTAAGGGTCACCAGGAAGCAAAATATGAAATTTTATTAGTGTAGAAGTGAATTTTATCTGAAGAACAAAAAAGATTTTGACATAAAATAGTTGATTGGATAAAATCAGATTCTTGTTTTTCCCATGGCCAGCTGTATGCTGGTCTTTCCCGACTAAGTAGTGAAAAAGTCTCCACATATATGCAAAAATGCGAGTATAAGATATATTGTGAATAATGTGTACAATTCGCGCTGAGGAGTTGATATTTATTTTGTAGGTTGATGGATGCGATTATGTCACTTACATTGCTGTCTCTAGTGCTGAAACGTATTGACCACTGCCTAACTGTGCTCACATCCACTGTTTAGTTATTCGTAAATGTTACAGATTCGTCGATCGATATCAGTGGATACAATTTTTAACGCGTCGACGAATCTAGTGATACATCTCTGTTTTATGAGTGTACAGTCCTGGTTACCATTATTGATACCCTTTCTTGCCCAGTCGGCTGGGGCTGTAGAAAACACCGACTGCTTCTCTGCAGAGGGGTAAGACCCCACCCAACGAGTGTCCTGGATATGACACTAAACAATCTGATCGTGAGGTTCCAGCAATGCTGGAGCTTTGGGGAATGCGGAGTACCCCTTCATTGCCATCGCTCCCAGGTCCACTCTGGTCCGGAGTGGTAGCACCTGATAAGGGTCCTATCTATTGGTTAAATAGAACTAAATCGTGCTTCTTTCACTATACCGATTTTTGCATTTAAACTACGTATTTATGCTAAACTGAATTGTTTAAAATAGAACTGTTTTGACATTGGAACTGCGTACTACTGCTAAACTGAATTCCTCAAAATAGAACTGTTTTTCGACATTAAAACTATATTTACACTTAAATGAATTGTAACCTATAACTGCTTGAATAGTTTGAAATAGAAATGTTTTTGACAGTTGAACTGTGTACTTATGCTTAACTGAATTGTTTTAAACAGAACAGATTATTTACATAAAAATTTATTTGACGTTAAATAACCTACAAAGGTTGATATGCCATAAAACCCAACAAACCAACCAACCAACCAACATTGATACCCTTTCATTTTTTCCTGTATCTCTTCAGAAAAAAATAATTACATTTTCATAAACTTGTTGTTTTACTATTTCCTATTCTTTATCATGAGTTGTCAATAAACTAAAGCTGAGGAATCTCCGTGTCGTAGTGACTAACTCGCTGGACTGAGACATCATAGTAAGCGAGTTCGAAATCCAGTCGTGCCATTACCTTCTCTTTCAAATTCTAAAGAACCTGGAAAAGTGACAAAAAGAACTGGAGATTCAAGGAAGAATTAAGACCGTTTAGATTGCAGAACTGTGGAGATCGATTGGGATAATGAGAAAAGCTGAGGGAACTTGTCAATTAGACTCGAATGAAGACCACCAAGTTGTACTGGCGCGAACATTTAAAACAAGAATAGCTAAAACTCTGGACTCTTTTGTAAACTCATAATAAAGTATCTATCTATCTATCTATCTATCAGTCTGTTTATTTCTATGTAGCAGAGTCCCCGAGGTTCAGTGGCTAACGTGCTGGACTGTGACATCGTAATAAGCGCTATTATGTTCACTTATGCCCTTGGGAAAATAATGAACCCTTTCCCCCCAGCTATGGGTTAAATAGTCGTACTGCTCTCTTATACAAGAAAAACTTCGGCATTAAATAACCCACGAAGGTAGATATGTTACACCATAGCACCATCAAGATTATCAATAGGTGTCACATTTCTCAAATACAAGACGGACACGTTGTTTCCAATACGAACATGTATTTTCTGATCGCAACATTTTACACATCAGCAGTCATCGAAACACTAGAGAAATATTGAATAAAAGATATTAGAAATTTGTGAGAGATGAACGAACAAAATACCGACTTCCATCTCTTTACCCCGTTCGTCTCTTCGCCCCCCCCCCAGAGGACCCGAATCTCTGACTCAACCGTCTCCAACTCTGAATTGCACCCAACTAGCTTTCAAAAATTATTACTTTCCGTAATCAATAGCAAAAGTGATTACCAACACAAACCTAAAAAACACCCCCAAAACAACAACAACAACAACAACAACAATCTCTACCAAGCCCACTTACTACTTCCAAATAATATTAACAAATATATTAACCTCTTCAACTGTAATTTAGCTCAACAACAAAAAGATTTTCTCAACTTAGGACCCAACTACCGTTTATTTCAATGATATTGGTTTAATGAGTAGAGTGTTCGCCAAAGGTCCGGGAGACCGGGATTCAATTCCAGGTCGAGTCATACCAAAGACTCAAAAAAAAAAAAATGGTACTTGATGCCGCCTTCATTAACCCTCAGCTTTATAAGGTAAGGATCAAGGGTAAAGTGGAGCAATCCAGATAATGGGGTAGCACCCTCCCCTACATCTCGATGTAGTAGCTATTGAAAAGGAGCCTTCGGGTCACTTCCGACTAAGATCGCCAACTTTACTTTTTTACTAACATCAACAAAAATGCAGAAATTGAAATTTTACACCAGAATATTTCCTGGATAAAAAGGTAATTTCTATTAAATCTGAATTCTGTGATCTCCTTGAGGCTGAATCCATCAAAAATTGATTCAACAAAACCAACCAACATTACTAACTCAACAACTAAAAAATGCTGCTAAAGAATTACGTAATCACCCCAACATCACCATAAAAAAGCAGACAACGCAAACATTTTTGTAGTACTCAATAAAACAGACTACCATTCAAAATTACAAAATATTCTCGATGACCACGCCAAATTAAAAAAAATTAAATAAGAATCCCACCAACCAACTAAAATCAAAAATTAATAAACCAATCACTTCTAATAATACCGAACTTAATAACACAAAACTACCCCAAATAATCGGTGATTATAAACCCGGTTATTTATACGGAACTGTAAAATACATAAACCTAATCATACTCGGCGCCCAATTATATCACAAATACCTACATTGATTTATGAACTCACAAAAACAATAAAACAACTTATTACACCATACTTACCTATTAAATGTAACATAAATTCAACACATGAATTAATTCAAAAACTACATACACTTAAACCCAATAATGGGATATTAACTTCACTCAATGTGGAAAATTTATTCACTAATGTACCAGTCAATGAAACCATTGATATTATCATATCTATAACAACTTATCCCTCCCTCCTCTTAGAATCAACCCTAATATACTTCAAAAAATACCCCTAACATGCACTACTGAAGTCTCTTTTTACGATCACCGAGTTAATATTTACATTCAAACAGACGGTGTATCAATGGGATCTGCCCTGAGCCTGATCTTCAGTAATTTCTGCATGTCCAGCATTGAAAATAAAATATTTAATAGCATTAAGAAACCTTCAGTATACCTAAGATATGTTGATGATATACTTGTTCTCGCTAATGATACTAATGAAATAAACATACTAAAGACACCTTCCAAGAAATTCTGTTCTTAACTTTACCCATGAACTAAACAAAAACATTAAAGTTTCCTTTTTAGATGTTCTCATTCATACTACAACTACAATTAATAACTTCATTATCTCTACTAAAAAAAACCCCCAATAATAACAACTCGAAACGCAGTTTCTTCCAGGCAGCGGTCGTATCGATACTGCTATATGGATGCCCTACTTAGACGCTAAATAAACGGTTGAAGAAGAAGCTAGACGGCAACTACACAAGAATGTTGAGAGCAATATTGAACAAGTCCTGGCGGCAACACCCAACAAGGCACCAACTATACGGCCACCTGCCTCCCATCACGAAATCTATACAAGTTAGACGAACCAGACACGCAGGACACTGCTGGAGAAGCAAGGACGAACTCATCAGTGATGTACTCCTATGGACCCCCGCATATGGCCAAGCAAAAGCAGGACGACCAGCTCGAACATACATACAGCAGCTATGTGAGGATATGGGGTGTAGCCCTGAAGACCTACCAGAAGAGATGAATGATAGGGAGAAGTGGCGAGAGAGGGTCAGGGATATCCGTGCTAGCGGCGCGACATGATGATGATGATGATGTGCCCTCAACATTAAAAGTGAAAGCTCCTTCTGATATAAAAAAAAACAATTATTAATAACCTAATATCCTGCGCAAAACAAATCTCCTCCTCCAAAACAATATTTTACAAAGAAATAGAAAACATAAAACAAACTCTCATCAATAATAGTTTTCCTAACTATATTGTTGATGAACAAATTAAACGTATAATAAAAAATTATATCCAACAAAATAAATACTGTAACACTCCACCAAATAAACAAGCGTTTATCAAACATTTTTACTCCAAAACAAATGCACTACAATTATAAATTAGATGAAAATATTTTTAAAACATTGATTCAAAGAAACATACTCCCCGCTAATCCTAATAAAAAATAAAACTCATCATATACTATAATGAATTCAAAACTTCCAACTTAGTAATTGATAATAATTCCTCCCCCTCGATTGGAGTTTTGTAAAAAACTAACGTTATATATAAATTTAAATCTCCTTTTGAAGATTGTATTTCTGAAAACAACAATATATACGTTGGTTTAACCACAACTACGCTACCGAGAAGACTTACTATGCCCTTTCCTGATACCAATTTCATAACTCAAGATCTAAAAAACATTCATGCCCGACAACTGAATTTCGGAAAATTCTTACCGAAAACACAAAAATATTAGAACAAAATAACAAGCAAAAACTAAAGATTCTCGCGGCGCTACATATTATAAGTATACAACCCAAACTTAATAGAATTAATTTTAAATCCCGTTCTAATGTACTCAAATTCCTTTAGCTACTGATGCTATTTATAGAAACAAATTTAAAAAAAATAGACGCAACACAATATACCAGTATAAACACTCATTCTTACAAAGTAGTAATGTACATGCTAATGTTACATCACTTTTTCAATACACTCCACCCTTGATGATGGCCCAAGATTGGGTAGAAAGTATTAGGAAAATGATTATGGAAGGTTTATAAACCATGTATATTTTTCTTTTCTTTCTTTTTTAGTAAAGGAATTATATTGTGAATTGAATTACCATGACCATAACTGTTGGCTCAGTCCAATTTTCAATTCAATAATAATATTGGACTGAATGTCATTTTTGAATCATTCAGATTCTTGTGGTAATGACGACAACCAACATACAACTGTATTTTATCACAGAGTAATGAATACCTTTTTAGCAGCCAATACTTTTCCAAACATTAAGAAACCTAGTTATTTCTTGCAATAAATACGTCTAAAGCAACTTTTTTTCATTGACTAATAAAATATTATCGATAATTTAGTGTTTTGGAATGCTACACTTTTTTTTGGTAATTAACAGTCCATAACTTTTTTCATGTTTGGTCCTTTTGATGCAAATTTCTTTCTCATTGGTATCGTAAGCTGGTTTGGTCGTGACTCATGAAGCGTGTCTTGGGCAAGAATTGACTGATAGAGCCCATCACTCTCCAGGTCTACAAGTGGTTTGAATTCAGAGGTTTTCTTCTCTTAGACTGGTTGCCATACTAGTGATAAAGATCTCAGTCTGCCCTACTATTTACCCACAGCTGGAGGGAGAATAGTTGGATTCATTCATTTCCTGGGAGTATAAGCACTATGTGAAATGCAGTCAGCCTCGTTCGGAATTTGAACTCAGGTAGCCGAGTCCTCGTCCTCTGAGGATAACTGTTACACCAGGGGCGCCTCCAATACATATATGCAAAATACTTTAATAATCTATCTATCTATCTATCTATCTATCTATCTATCTATCTATCTATCTATCTCAGTCTGTTCATGTCTGTCTGTCTATCTCAGTCCGTACCTACCTATTTGGTGACTGAACTTTTGAATTGAAAAAAGAATTAAATTTACCATAGAATAGATTTTAAAGAATATTTATTGCAATTTTAATCATGACCAAATCTGTAGCATTGGATTAAAAAAAAATTCATACTTTAATATTCTATCTATCCATCTATCTATCTATCTATCTATCTATCTATCTATCTCAATCTGTACATACAGATTTGATAAAAATTTGATGACTTTATTTTTGAATTTAAAAAAAGAATTAAATCTAAAATTTAAATGAAGACATAGACGCAGCTAAGCAACTAATTTAGTGATGATGTCTAGAGGTTTAGACTGCTGTAACAACTTCTAGACTTTGTCTGGACCCGTTCAGGCCAGTTTTCAATATTTTTTTTAACCAAATGCTTTAAGAAAAATAGCCTAATCTACCATAATATGTATCCATCACTTGGGAAAAACTGATAGATTCATGTCTTTCCCAAGGACATTAGCACGAATGGAAATGCAAGTATGTGAATTTGGGTCACTGATTCTATTTTCAACGACAATAATCGTTACACTGGGTACGCTTCCTTGATTACATGTCTATTTACATACATACGTAAATACAAATATATCTATCTATCTATCTATCTATCTATCTATCTATCTATCTAACACGCACACACAAACACAGTTTTTCTCGGTTCATTCATTATCTATTTGCCTCTTACAGAATTCTTGCCCCGTCAACTTCTCCCACACTTATATACTTTGAGATCTAATGTTTTGAATGAGCTTAATGAATCCACATGTTCCATCGTCGCCTTAAAGATTCTTTAATTAAATTCACTTTAAATTTTCTTTCTCTTCTCACTAAATGACGACGATGTCGGTATAGGAACAATAACACGGAAAAAAAACCCAAAAAACAAAACAAAAAAGTACCCCCCCCCAAAAAAAACAAAAAACAAAAAACAAAAAAACGCTAACAAAAACGTCTCGATGCTTGTTTGTTCTTAGAAAATCTTTGAACCAACTAAATTGAGACAGGATGATTCTTTGTAGTGAAAAGGAAAACAAAAAAAACAAAACACATAAGCAATAGTACATAGCCTCAACCGATCTCTCTCTCTCTCTCTCTCTCTCTCTCTCTAAATATATATATATATATATATATATTGGCATAAGGGTTAGAGTGTTCACCAATGGCCCGGGAGACCTGGGTTCAATCCCAGGTCGAGTCATACCAAAGACTCAAAAATGGTACTTGATGCTACCTTGCTTAACACTCAGCATTATCAGGAAAGGATCAATGGTAAAGAGGAGCAATCCAGAGAAAGGAGTAGCACCCTCCCCTACACCTTGGTGCAGTATCTATCGAAAAGGGAGCCTTCGGGTCACCCTCGACTACGGTCGCCAACTTACTATATACATATATGCTTGTTGAAGTTCTCTTCTACGATAGGCAAAACATATATTGCAACATACATATGGTGACCCATAATGCTTTAGGGCGGAAACCTGGTGGCTGAGCAGTCTTTGGCCCGGCAACATAGTTGGTCATGTGACTTCCAACAGAGAGAGAGAGAGAGTGAGAGAGAGAGAGAGAGAGAGAGAGAGAGAGAGAGAGCCGATCAATCAGCTGCTTATGTCAAGCTCTAGCACCTATATGATTGTCAAAACTGTATTCAAATTTCTCAACCTTATTTTATCTTAAAGATGCTAGAAAATTGTTGCTGAGGGTCAATTGCGCTGAGATAACAATACTTAAAACCATTTAACTGTGCGCAAATAATTGATTAATATCAATTAGAATTATTCGTATTATATTGGAATACTTGAAACCATTTAACTGTGTCTAAGCAAATGACTACCAGTAATAGAAACTTGAAACTATTTAACTGCGTGCAAACAAATGATTTATATCAAATAGAACTATTATGTTAGATAGCAATACTTGAATCGATTTAATTGTGTGCAAACACATGAGCTCTAACTAGTTTAAAAATGAAATTACCTGAGACTATTCATTTATAAACCATATATATATATATATATATATATATATATATATATATATATATATATATATATATATATATATATAAGGCTATAATTAAACAAGTTCCAAAAGCTGTAAATCTAAGAATAAGGAATCTATCAGCAAATGAGAAAATATTCAGAAAGAGTAGTAAAATGTATATTGATGCACAAAAAAGTAGCGGGTATAAGGGAAACTTTACCTATAAAGAAGAGAAGATGCCTAATGATGATTATAAAGAAATAAATAAGGAAAATAGACGTAAAAATAGAAAAAGAAAAATCATATGGTTCAACCCCCAGTTCTGCAGGCTGGCTAGTATAAAAATAGGAAAATATTTTTTGAAACTAGTAGATAAGCATTTTAAACATGGAAATAAACTACATAAAATATTTAATTGAAAAACGTTAAAAAATAGTTACTCTTGCACGAAAAATATTTTTCAAATAATAAATAGTCATCATAAAAATATTACTAAAGATTTTCAGGATCGAATAGATAATAATAATAATAATAATAATAACTATATAAAAAAAGAATGTAATTGTAAATCCCGAGACAATTGTCCTATGAATGGACTATGTAATTTAAATAATGTAATATATCAAGCAATAATTTACCCAAAAGAGAATATAACGGATAAAAAAAAAACTTATATCGGGTTATCTTCCACGAAATGGAAAGAGAGATATTCAAACCATAAATATACTTTCTCCCACGAACATCTAAAACACCATACGGCACTATCGAAGCAATTCTGGTGTTTGGAAAACAAAGGTTTTATCCCTGAGATTGAATGGTCTATTTTGAAAAAATCAAATACTCCAAATAGTTTTGACGGTAGATGCAATTTGTGCTTAGAAGGGAAAATACAAATAATGACGTATAAATTGCCTGATAAGTTATTAAATAAGAGATGTGAATTAATAGCTAGATGTAGACATAAGACAAATTTAAACTATAGACTAATATTTAAAAAAACAGAAACAAATAGTGAAACAAGGTAAAAAAAATATCCAATATACGCACATGGAAAAAATAGGTGGCTGAGGAAATTGAATCGAATTTAATATAAATATTAATATTTCCCTTACAAAAATTCATTACATTGACATAGCACATAAAAGTTATTTATCGAACTTAACAAGAAAAGAAAATAAATTAAAAAAAAAATAAATAAAAAAGTTAAATTACCATAATTCCAACTAACGGAAGAATTTTGAAATTAAATTGGTAAATAAAAAAACGAAATTTAAAAAAAGCGAGGAGGTAACTCTGCACCTCTCTCTCTTCCCTTTTTCACCCCCGTGTCTATTCTGTTTTTATTTATCCATTGGGTCTGAGGAAGTCCTGTTATATTTTTCTTCGTGTTTTTGGTTTACATCAGGATGGAAATAAATTTATAATCCTAAAATAACCGGTCTTTGGTTTTTTCTTTAAAGAAAGTATTGCTCTGTAAAATTAATTACATTGAGCTCTCTACCAGGAAAATTTAAATGTTCAGCTCTTGAATGATTTTCTTGTCCTGAAGGAATTACTCCCAACTCTGGTTTAACTGGACCGAATAATACCTATATATATATATATATATATACAGGATTTTGCATTAATTAACCATCAAAGGTTGATATGGCATTAAAACACACACACACACACACACACACACACACACACACACACACACACATATATATATATATATATATAACCACACACGCAGTGAAAAATCAGTTACTGCAATACTTTCTATGAAACTCCAGAGATTTATCGATTTAAAAGTTTTTAGACCTTTTGTCCAGATTGTTTGTCCTAACTAATCAATAATGATATGTAATTATCGCTTGAAGAAACGTCCATTAATCCAATCAATAACGTTTAATTCAACCGTAATATAATTTTAATAAGACAATTCGTTTCTTTTTTTTTCTTTTAAAGTTTTGGCATTTAAATTCTGTACAATTCTTTATGCCTCACAGCGACAAGTATTATTTTTTGCAGTTTTTTTTATTGAAAGAGACCGCCTCTCGATGAAAAATATCTTTTTCTATTAGTTGCATATATTTTACTTTAAAACCCCTCCCTCGATCCAGTGAGTATAATAGATTTGGCAGTCTACATAAAACCATTTTAGGACAGAAAACAAACTCTTCTTAATTATATACATCATAATCCTCATCGAGTTGTACAAACAGCACCAAGTTCCCTCACCCTCTCTCTCGACATTTGTCACTATCCTCCATCGCTCCTTGTTGGTCTTATTGACTGCAACCAGTGTCTGCACAGAGCCGGTTACATAAGTTTTAGCTGGTCAGCCAACACATGTGCATCAATGTGTAAGAGAACATCGCTCATGAGTTCTTTCTTATTTCTCTCGCAGTATCTCGAATGTTTTGTTCGTCTTTGCATATTTTGTGGGATGGGAAGTAGGAGGCCGTTCAACTGCTTTTTTAATAGTGTGTTGCTTCCAGGATTTGTTCAAAACAACACGTATTCCTGTGTCGTTCCCCTCTATGGTGCATCTTGGAAGAAATCCCGTTTTATTTTGTCGGAGTGACTTGATTTCCATATGACCAATTATCTGTCAATAATATGGGGAAGATTATATATATATATATATGGAAAAAAAACAGTATAGAAAATTAAATTGATATGTTTCGGTAAAAGAATAGGTTCTTCATTAATACATTTTTATTCAATGAAAGAGAATAAACAAGCATAAAAGAAGTTTAAAAGGAACAACATGCTTAATATCATTGTACACCGCAGGAACACATATGACCACAACTTTGATTCAATTAAGCGTCTGAAAGAAAAAAAGAAAAGAAAGAAGTTGTCACGGTGCAAATGCATAGAAAGTACACTAATTTGTGAAACGCCTACCGTCAATTTACAAGAAGGTTTTTTCAATATACCCTATGTCCTCTCCAAATTAGAGTTTGGTTTCTTTGTTTAATGGTATACCAACCTTTCTGGATTATCTAACGCCAATGTCATCCTTTTAGAAGAACAGCAGTGATGCTATTCACTCTACAGCTGGGAAAATAAAGGGGTTTCATGCCTTTCCCAAGTTTATAAGTCCGAAAGTGAACGTAATAACGCGACTAGAGTTCGAACTTATAACGATATCACAGTACTGCATTTTGGCTACCATTACACCACAAGGTTTACCTTCCCGTCATCAAATTATTACAAAAGGATTCTAAAAGACAAAAAAAAAAAAAAAAATGAAACAGAACAATTTATACTAAGACATTCCAAAAAAGATACTTGATATAGGATACATAAAGAAAAAAGAAAAAAAAGTAGCCCACTTCTCACCCCTTTTGTTACGTGTGCATTTCGTTTTTAAGAACTTAAATTTCATTTCTGATGGTGTGACAGTTTAATTGACGAGTTATTCTTCAGTCGAATTTAATTCCCAACCTTATATACATATAGTTTGCTATATTTATAAACAAAAAAAAAAAAATGCTCAATATCAGTGATATAGCATATACATTTAAGTTAGGATCCCGTAATACCTGTCAAGTCAAGCAAGGGCTAGAGTGGAGCGTTGCAAGTTACTTGACTACTTCTGTTGGGTCAAGAACTGTTCAACCCTCAGAATTCTGTTCTCAAATATGACGGGTCACCAATCACGGCAACAGGTATCCTCGTTTTTTTTTTTGGGGGGGGTAAAGTCTTACTCTCTGCAGAGGTTCAGTCCACGTATTCTACAGCCCCAGCCGAGTGGGTAGATAATGTTTGCCAGATAGTTTCTTGTTGGTAGGCTTTTGTCCTGTACTGCTATTAATATCACTTTATTCCTTTGAGAGTTTTTCACACCAGCATCAGCTGGTGGTCTTTCACTGGAGTTTGAGTGACACCAAGTCTCCTCAAGTCTTCAGGTCTCTTCTCAGTATTTTGGCCGATCTCAACGGTGCTGTCGTTTAGATAGCCTCCACTCTCCAGTCCCATTACTAATCCTTTGGTTACTGTATCAACGACGCTTTATGAGTGTCAGTTTCTCCTTTGATAATTGAGTCACCAAGCGCAGTTGATTCTATGTCTGCACTATATATATATATATATATATATATATATATATATATATATATATATATATATATTCAAATCCTGGATGAGGCCGTTAGCATTTCATAGAGAGCTCAGAGGACCCGAAGAGCTCTGCTGTTCTGATAAGCTCCTAGAGCAATCTGTCGAAGGCTGAAAAGGAAAAAGAAAAACGACTCGGAAGATTCATCGACACCAGCAATACTGTTACCAACAAAATAGAATATGCAACTATATATTGATCTTGTAGTAGAGGCAGAATTAAATACAAAGAAATGATTCGTGTATTAAGTATCATATAGATAGTTATTGCATATTTTTGTATTATTTTTTGCAAAAGTAACGATAGGATTTATTTATAATAAAATTGCAAACCATCCTTTCTTGCTCAGATAGCTTCTTTTGATTTTTTTTTTCATTCCGTGGAATTTCCGCTGGGCCTGCGAGTTATAAGGGTAAGTACTGCCATTACACACCCATATTACATACATACGGGTTTTAACATGGTCACTGATGTTCATAATATACATTGTGTTAAAATATTTAATCTATTTATACCTATTTCTCTTTCAAAACCTGACATTAAAAATAATTTCATCATGAAAGATAGACAATATTGTGATGTATACAATGTGTCTGAAAAGTAATGGGATTGGTGTCATAAACTATTTTAATTCCAAGCAACAAACTCCGTCAAAGTAATCCTTCTCGAATCTAATGCACTTATCCATCCTTTTCTGTCATGATTCTGAGCACTGATGGAAGGATTCTTCTGGGATGTCCATTAACTTCGTCGTTACGGCCGTCTAGATGGCCCCCACGCCTTCAAAACGGGTCCCCTTGATAATTCCCTAAATGCTCCCCTTGGGCTTAAGGGGAAAAATCACTTGCAGCAAGAGCAGGTTAATAGGGAGGTTGTTCAAGAACGGTAATGTTCTTCTTGGCTCGGAACTCGTGGATTCTCAGCAAACTTTGTCCACTTACTTTTAACTTCAATAATAATTTTCTAAACGCTGACCTTTTTTATGTCCAGCTGACTTTCGATCATTCGAACAATCAACCGACAATTCCCAAGCACCACTTGCCTTAGCTGCATGATTTCACCGCAGTCTTGCTTGTTAAAGGTCTCCCGCTCCTGGAGTTATCTCTCACTTCCTCGCGACTCTCTATGAATCTCTTATGCTGCGCAAAAACCCGTATGCAATCATGGTATTATCTCCATACACTTGCTGAAGCACTTTAAATGCTTGTGACGGAGTTTTTCATAACAGGGCCAAAAATTTCAGGTTTATTCGTTCCTCATTGCTCATAGCTGAATGACCGGAAAAAAAGGAGGTGTAAGTAAAATTATGGGGAAAAAATCAATGGTTACAGATTGCTAAGATAACAGTAATATACTCCCAAGATATCATGTAAGATGATGACTCAAGTCAATTATCCCTCTTTCGCCATAGTACACATAGTCTTGTTACTTTTCTGGCAGAACTTGAATTTTCTTCTGGTTTGAACTTATAGTGAGGATTCAGAACCTTTCAGGACTTCCCACTCTGCTCGTACCCATACTGAGCTGGCCTTGTTAGAAGTTTTCTTTTTCGGAAGAAGTCAATATAGTATAGAGTTTGTTCTTGTGCTTTGTTTGACATCATCGAAAACTACCTCTGATGAATGCTAAGAGAAACAGTTGGTCATTGAGAATAAAAATAAGGGTATATGGGACCGAAACACCCTTTTAAGTGAGAGGGACTGTAAGACATAGTGTGAGGGTGAGAGGTACACACACACACGCACACACACACACACACACACACACACACACACACACACACACACACACACATATATATATGTAATAAATAGTCACTCAAAATAAAGCCATCTGGTCACTATAAGCCATGGTTGACAAAAGAACGATTGACTGCAAGCAATTTGACACCTGTGTGCTATATCTAAGCAAAACTGGGTAAACAATAACATTATTATGTCTTGCTTTACGGCCAAGTCACAATGTTAGTGCCGGTTGCTTGTAAATCACAAAAGTTACGAAGGAATGAAACTGTTCAATACTTAGATGTGTGGCTACTTAAGCAACAGCGGGTACCCGTAAGCAAATTGACGCTTGTGTGCAATATCTAAACAAAACTCAGTAAATAATAACATTACCGTGCCATGCTTTACAGTCAAGTCCTGAAGAAAGTATCAGTTGCCCCTCAATCACTGAACTTAAGCAGTAATCAGCCTGTTCATTACCAAATTGTTGGTTGGTTGTTTTATTTTACAGCATATAAACCCTTTTCAGGTCATTTAACGCCGAATTAAGTCATTTTGATGTAGTTTCAAGTAATTCAGTTAATAATGATTATAGTTTTTTTACACACTGTTAAATGCAAAAACAGTTCTATTTTAAACAATTCAGTTTAGCATAAATAAACAGTTTTTGTTTACACACAGTTAAATGGAAAAACAGTTAATTTTAAACAATTCAGTTTTGTGTAATTAGTCTATTTCTATTTGACCCATTGATAGGACCCTGTCAGGTCCTCTCAATCTGGACTGGAGTGGACCTGGGAGCGATGGCAGTAAAGGGGTACTCTGCATTCCCCAAAGCTCTAGCAATACTGAAGCCTCACCATTAAATTGTTTAGTGTCATATTCAGAACACTCATTAGGGGGAGTCGTACCCCTCTGCAGAGATGCTGTCGGTGTATTATACAGCCCCAGCCGACTGGACTAATTGTGTGACTACTTAGATGCGATAGGTACTGTAAGTAACCTACTCTCTGTGTATGTGACTGAGTAAAGCTTAGCAAATAACAATGTAGATTATATGAGGTTAACCCCAGTGGTCATTTGTGGTCACTGGAGGTCATTAGATAGCTTTAGGCCTTGTAAGACAGATAATTCATTGATTATCTACAATACACATGGGTACTTGCCGCTTGCCAGAAGGAAAAGGGAAATCGATAACCATTATATAACTCTGTTGGCGGGGCTTAGGATACCCTGACTTTATCCTCCTGAAGAAGCTTTAAGATGCTCCTACCCTAAAAGGGTGTTCTGGTTATGGCACTAAAATGCATCTGATAGTTAAGCTCCAATTATAGAGATTTGGAGAGTGTGGAATACTCTTTCATTGGCCCAGAGTGATTGTACCAGTCAAGGTCTCATTTATGGGTCAAATAGATCTGTTTAAAAATCATTCTTACACAGTAGGACCGTGTTCAACTTCCTAAAACAAAACAAAAGACTCTTAAACAGCAATACAAAAACATAGATACGAACGAACAATGAACGTGATTTCCGAACCTTTAGGCATAAAATAACTCTAGATGCATTGATATGCAGTTTAAATCAATCATTCAGTTAATCTACTGAAAATCCATCTGGTGGAGTTTTGCTTAAGCTCGAAACCGGTTACTCACTAGTCACAGTAAAACTTAAAGAAACAACACACACACACAAATGTAAATATGAAAGTACAATGAACGATTAAAATCAAGCTGTAAAAATCAATCAATTAATTAATCACTTAGCGCATCTCCTGATAAACCAATCCCCAACTAATCGAACCTTACCAGGAAAAAGTAGTAGAAAAAAACCCATATAAATATGGAAACAATTTTTTTCGGTCTATAGACGTTCGTTGTTCGTAATCTAAAAATATTTCCCACATTTAAAACTGTGTGGTGCAAATAAACTTTGGCGAGTGGCAATGGTAGGTACATCTAGCTAATGACTCAGCGTTTTTATAGTCGACGTTGACATTCAGTCTGCTGTTTGTTCCTGTTTCGCCTCACTGTAAACCATTTTCATTTTCGTTGTATACCACCCGGACATTCCTGTTGTATGTCTGGAAAGTATGAGTAAAGTTGGCGACCTTATATATATGTAAGTAAAGTAAAGTTAGCGACCTTAGTCGAGGGTTACCCGAAAGCTCCTTTTTCAATAGCTACCACACCAAGGTGTAGGGGAGGGCGCTACTCCTTTCCCTGGATTGCTCTGTTGTATATTGACCTCCGACCCGGCCGGGTTGTCAAAATAGGAAATGCACCTGTGTAAATAACAGGTGCATCCGGTCGAGGAATATTAGAACATAACCTTGACCGTGGACGGGTGGAATGAGTGCGATTAGTGACGCCCACAAGAAGAAGGTGGGCGATGAACTATTATATAACTCAGCACCAGGGAATTCAATCAATTGGAGATAAGATGCTGGATTGAGGAACATGTCGCAGAGAGGCTGGGCCCCCAGGGCCCCGGTTGAGCAGCCCAGGAGAACGGGAAAGAAACGCGGTTATGGCCAATAGAGTGGGGGTCAATATGTTGCAGTTCTGTTCGGTCTCCAACTCCCTTTCACACACAACCCTTTCAATAAAGTGAGAGGTATATTTTTCAAAAGAACTGTGTCGCCCGTCTTTATTGTGTCGTCATTATGATTTTGCATGCATTTGTATTATGTGGCTATACAACAGCTCCACTTTACCCTTGAAACGTACCTTATAGTGCTGAGCGCAAAGCAAGGCGGCATCAAGTACCATTTTTCGAGTCTTTGGTATGACTCGACCTGGGATTCAACCCCAGTCTCCGGGACCATTAGCCATATTTACCAACCCCTCCGCTCGGGCAGGATATGACACGAGGTCAATTTTTAAGCGGAGTTTAACAGGTTGGAATTCAGAGTTTCCCTTCTCCTAGACTAGTTGCCTCACCAAGGCTGAAGAACCTAGTCTGCCCTACTATTTACCCATAGCTGGAGGGAGAATAATTGGATTCATACCTTTCTCAAGGGTATTAGTGCTATGTGAATTGCAATCAGCCTGGTCTAGGATTTGAACTCGTGTCGCCATGTCCAATTCTTAGGATAATAACCATTACACCAGGGGCACCATTAGCGAACACTCTACTCATTAGGCCAATGGCCGGAAAGTGTAATGCCATTTAATATTAAGAAGAAATAGTCTACTTAGAACAATGAGGCTTTAGTCCTTTTTAAATTACTCAGACCTTACACACTAAACCCACTTTCCAAAATAGTTTGCATTATCCTATTTTGGGGTCTCCGACGGCTGCTTCAAAGTCTGAAATCTTCTCAATTTCAATGACGTTTAAGAAACTTTGGAACAAAAAGCCATGAGTACCAGGGAACGAAATATTGACAATAGGGGCAGGTGCGAGCAAATCTTAGTGATACGATATTTTTCTCTCCCCGAAAAAAAATCCGCATACTTGTGACTGCTACGGTTATATACTGCACAAGATTCGTCAATGGCATGTTGCTGCTGACTGTGCTAGTCTACAAGAGAATGTATGTTTTGGATTGTTTGAATAAGTTCGCTCTGACTGGTCGTTAAGTTCCAGATAGTTTCGTGCACACACACAGATGCACACTCACAGATGCTCACACCCGTACACTTTCAATTACAGATGCACACACATATACACAGATGCACACAAGTACAGATTCACAGATGCACACAACCACGCACGCAGGGAAGTCCCTGTGGCTTAATGGTTAAAGTACTAGACTGCGACTTCTTAGAGAGTTTGAATTCCTGTCACGCTGTATTTATCCTACGTCCCACCAACGTACGAATATGGCACAAGGCCGTGTTTAAGGTGGGTCCTGTCGCAGGGCCGTAGCCCAACGCGATAGGCAGTTCCAAAAATGCCTCGGACCCCGTCGGCATTCCCCTTTTCGGGGCGCCTCAGGCGCCGGGCGATAAACCCAACCCCTCCGAAGAGAAATTCCTGTCACGCTATTATGTTCATAAATGCACATATGAATTTATATATATAAATGCTGGTATGTTAATATTTGTTAAACTGAATTTGCGTGCGTGTGAGTAACGAAAAAAAAAAACAAAAAAAAACATGTCTCATATTTGGATGCTCTCATGGGGGTAACAGCTTTTCATGGCTACTGCCTTGGTAGGTAAGTTGATTATAGGAGAGTGGTGTGCCTAATTTTTCTAGGAGCATTAATTCAATTTGAAGGAATGTTTTCACGCGCTGATAACATTTATTCTATCCGGCATTTCTATGTGACTTTCGTTCTGTCTGCAGGGATTATAATACGCTGACTGTACCCTCTGCCAAGAGGTATGACCCAGCCAAGAAAAAGGTGTGTCCTGAATAAGATACTAAACAGCATCAGGTGGTAAGATTGCCATTACTTCCAGGTCAACTCTGACCCCGGAGTGGTAATACCTGTTAGGGTCCAATTTACGGGTCAAATTGATCCGTTTGCGAATTATTTTTAAAACCGCGTGGAAAAAATTCTTAAGAAACTACACAAAAAATATAAATATATAAAGGCAATGTGCACAATGTAAGATTGCCATTACTTCCAGGTCAACTCTGACCCGGAGTTAGGGTCCAATTTACGGGTCAAATAGATCCGTTTGCAAATTATTTTTATGATAGGAATATTTAATATCATACAACCGTGTGGAAAAAATTCTTAAGAAACTACAGAAAAAATGTAAATATAAAAGTGCAATGTGCACAATTCCTTAACCTCTGGACATAAAATAACTAGATATGTTGAAATGCCGTTAAAATCAATCAATCAATCAATCAATGTGACTTGTATACACCCATAAAATGAGAAACAAAGAGTTTGGAAAATCGTCATGGAAATAAAGTTTATATTGTTATTTTGTTAAAAAAAGTCATTAAATTTTGGTTTCACAGGTTATAGATTTTCAAAAGTGAATGCCTATTTACAAATTTCAAATGTTTATTTCAATAGGTATAAATTCACTATGCCTTTCATAAGTGTTATATAAAATACAAGAAAATGAATAATACGTTAAATTTAATAACGATATTTCAAATCAGACAGTTCAGATTTCTTCCTCTATCTCAGTCTATCATGGTAGTTTTCAATCTGTGGTTCGAAGACTATAAAGAGTCCGCAACGCCCACAGCAGGGGTTTGCAGATGCAGTAAGAGTATTGTGAAAATTTATATAATCCGATTCGCGATAGAACTGAAAATTTGTATTTCTTGTACACACCTATGAAAATTCAGTTTAAACAACCACTGCCAAAATTTTGGTTTAAATTAATTTTTGAGTATCTATTTTTGTCTCAAAAAGCAGTTAAAATGCTGCTACCTTTTGCAACAACATTAATGCAAAACAGCATTTTCAGCACTCACTAATATGATGACACAACAGATCGAGACTTGATGTGCAAAATGAATTGCGTGTGTCTTTATCAAAAATATCACCAAGAATTGACCATTAGTGCCAAGCAAGGCAAGCACATTTCTCTCAGTAAATAACATGACTCAATGCAAATATTGAATTTAATTTTCATAATATTCTTGTGATAAATTTCATTTTCATTTATATGTGGCGGGGGTCCACGAGATTTCATTTTTATTTATATGGGGGTGTCAACGAAAGAGACCTTAAAATAGAAACTTAAAGCACTGATTTATACAGATCTATCTATCTATCTATCTATCTATCTATCTATCTATCTATCTATCTTCATACCCAGTTATTCGCGTCTAAGTGGCGTCCTTGTGGTGTAATGGTCAAAATGCTAGACTGCAGAATCGTAGCGAGCGAGTTCGAACTCAAGTCAAGTTATTACGTTCACTTTCGGACAAATAGACTTGGGAAAGGTATGAACCCTCTTATCCTCCTTGCTAGTACCGCATGCATATATGAAAAATATGCATATATGAAAAATATGCCTCGTCCCTCACTTTAAGTGAAATAATTTACCCCAAGAGAATCTGATACGCCTCTTTCCTAGAAATGAAATGAATTCGGATGAATAAGTAATTCTGTTGAAAAAAAAAATCGCAACGTTTGTAACTTTATCCTTGTTATTTAATACCACCCAACTAAAAGGAAAAAAAATTCAGATTTTTGCGCTTTCGGACTGAAATATTCAGTTAACATATTTCTTTCAAATTAAAAAGTTTTTGGAAGTATGAGTTAGAATTTTATTGATTTCAACCATGGCTAAAATAGTTACTGCTATATCAGTGTGTATTATTTATTGGTTTGTATTGTGAGTTACTTGGTTTGGTTTGGTTTTATGGCATATCAACCATTGAAGGTTATTTAATGCCACTTCCATTTTTATACATATAAACGGTTCTATTTCAAACAATTTAGTTTAGCATAAATATAGTTTCTTATTTACACACAGTTAAATGCCAAATCAGTTCTATTTCAAACAATTCATTTTAGCATAAGTATACATTTTCAATGTCAAAACAGTTCTATTTCTAAAAGTTCAGTTTAGCATAAGTACACAGGTTAGTTCTATTTGACCCATAGATAGGACCCTATTAGGTGCCACCACTCCGGGACAGAGTGGACCTGGGAGCAATGACAATGAAGGGGTACTCCGCATTCCCCAAAGCTCCAGCATTTTTGGAACCTCACCATCAGATTGTTTAGTGTCATATCCTGGAGACTTTTTGGGGTGGGTCTTACCCCTTTACAGAAAAGCAGTCGGTGTATTCTATAGTGTTTGTATTGTAAGATAGATGTTTTTCAAAAGAGTATTCCTAAATAATCGTCTTGGGCTGTAAAATACACGACTTCACGAAGAGTGAGCTGAGTATGACACTAAACTGCATCTGATGGTGAGGCTTCTGTCCAGGAGCTTCGGGGAATGTGGATTACCCCTTCATTGCCATTACTCCCAGGTCCACTCTGAACCAGAGTGGTAGTACCTGTTAGAGTCCCATCTATGAGCCAAATAGAACTGTTTAACTATTTAACTGTGTGCGAAAGAATGATTGATATTAAATTGAATTGTTAATGTTAGATAACGATGATTGAAACCACTTAACTGTCTGCAAATAAACTATTGGTGTTCATATTTACCCAACCCTTCCGTTCGGGCAGGATATGACACAAGGTCAATTTTTAAGCGGAGTTTAACAGGTTTAAATTCAGAGTTTTCCTTCTCCTAGACTAGTTGCCTCACCAAGGCTGAAGAACCTAGTTTGTCCTACTATTTACCCATTGCTGGAGGGAGAATAATTGGATTCATACCTTTCCCAAGGGTATTAGTGCAATGGGAAATGCAATCAGTCTCGTCCAGGATTTGAACTCGTGTCGCCGATTCCATTTCCTGCAAGGATAACCATTACACCACGGGCACCTCAAAAATAAACTATTGGTGTTAGACTGTGATACTTGAAGTGTGAGCAAACAAATGATTAATACTAAATGTAATTATTTGTGTTGGATAGGAACTCTTGAAATCATATAACTGTGTGCAAATAAAAGTATTGGTGTTAGTGTGAGCAATGCTTGAAAGAGAAAACAGATGATTAATATTAAATAGATTTATTAGTATTAGATTGTAATCCTTGAAACCATTTACCTGTGTGGAAACAATAGCAATACTTGCGTGCAGATAAATTAGTTCTAACTCGTTTGAAAATAAAATTACTAACAAACTATTACCCTTACAAATCCTGTATGTATAATCATTTAACTGTCTGATAACAAATGACACGTGTTGAATTATTAGTGTTACATATCAATAATTGAAATCATTTAACTGTTTGCAAATAAATGGACTCTGTCTCATTTAAAAATGTTATCTTCAATATATTCGTTTACAACTTATATATATATATATATATATATATATTGGCATTAAATAAACTACAAGGGTTGATATGCACCCCCACAAACCAACCAACCAACCAACCAACCAACCAACCAACCAGCCAAACAAAATTGTGATTCTAAAGAGTATTTATAATAAATGAGTAACGTAATTCAAACTACTCGATTGGCTCCACATATTATCACGCATCAAGCAGCTTATTCAGTAAACATGTTCTACTGAAATAATGGAAAGGTATGCCAAGGTCGCCTGTTGACAGGTAACACTTTGTAAGCAATATGTTTATCTTTCAAAACTCTAAATAGGAAAAACAGGCTGAGTGGAACAACGTAACACTTGTGGCATCTCAGAAGAAAAGCCTGTGTTGGGTATATCTATAAAATGGCTTATAAGTTTGATCAGGAGGGAGTCGCAGACTGGGACACAGAAAGAGAAAGATAGAGACAGAGATGGATGATTTATCGAAATCCTGGTATCCATCATAGCAGAAGTGTGCTAGATCGGTATTCACCCTACAAGAGAATTCATCTGCCCTTTGACTGGTCTTATTTTTCATCCTCTCTGGCATCTACCCACTCTCACATTCGGCTGATAGCACCAAGTTACATTGTATCAGTAACATTCTTCGAGTGACCTTATTATATATATATATATATATATATATTTGTAAAAAATCTTTCGTTGGAGGTCCAATGAGAGAAAGAAATATTTTGGTCCACGAAGAGATTTGTATTTTTTAAGATTTATTTATTTATTTCGTTTTATTTATTTCATTCTTATATACGTCTATGTTTCCAGCTTATTGCTTTCGTCAGAGAACCTATATGGCACAAGGCCTTGTGTATGGGGTACTCAATGAGACTTGAATTCACTCGTGTTTGAAGTTTGAATGGTTTTCAGTTGGTTATGGGTTTATATAGCGGTCACTCTTTTCTTCTCTCTCTCTCTCTCTCTCTCTCTATATATATATATATATATATATATATATATATATTTATTGAAATGAAGTACATAAAAACTTATTTCTTAGAAAAGTGCTCAAATGTAGTCCAGTAGAATAGGATGAAAGTTAAAATAAACCATTTTCTCCCCTCCTCATATCAATCTAATAGCTAAAAATTTTGTGTATTAGAAAAACCAAAACAACCTTCAGATGAAATATATACAGCGTAGACACAGAGTTAACAGCGATTGTTGACTGGTTATACAATCATTCAACCATCATCAGACCAAAAAGTTAGATCATCACGTAGGTGAGAAAATGACAGTCATTAGGCGCAAGTGATTCTCTGTCTACGCTATCTTAACTTAGATCTAGATATACTCTATCACTGATATTAAGCACTTTTTATCTACAAATATAGCAAACTAAATTATTAACATATTTACGAGGATAATTCAATAAATAAAATTAATTTTGTTAAAGGAGTTGGCAGTTGGAAGCACCGTTTACTTATTTCAAGTAAATCAATAGTGGTTAGTCGTTTCATGTCTCAGAAGACTGTTAGCATGACATTCTTTGCTGACTGTTGTTCCCAGAACTATTTTTCTGGAGAGTCAATGTGTTTTCAATCCATGGACTCTCTTTTCGACTCTGGCTCGTAATGGCAAACTCGTGTATATCTGGAAAGATTATTCTTTTACTAAAACATACATCTTCATATACATCGCATATTTTTCTATAAATGTCACATATTTTGCACTTATCACACACGAAATATTTAATGACAGACCTCTGTTCAAAACAGGTGCACTATGTTTGATTTACACGTCATTTTGAATAGACTCAAGTCAAATATTTTTGAAAGATTAAAATAACCAATTCCAAATAAAGCAGTGTTTACTTTTATAGAAAGCAATTCTGAAAAAATTGCCCCTTATTCATTGAATGACCCTTATATATATATATATATATATATATATATATATATATATATATATATATATAAGAAAGTCTATCAACTTATTATATCCCTGTTGTTCCATTTCAATTTCACCTTGTTCGTGGCTTTTGTCTTTGATGACCTATGGGGTTTACCCAAGCAGAGTTATATGTCATTAGTAAAAGACCTTATCTGAAGCTGTGTGCACTTCAAGCGCTGACATGTTGACCACGGCTCGGAGACTTGAGTTTCAATTCAGAGATAATGGCCGGCGGCCAATCGACTGGACAATCTGAACAGAATAAATTGAACTTTTCTTTATCAGGACAAACATCCGATTTCAGACGTGAATTTTGAAGTCGACATTTTGCATATTTAAAGGGATTGTAGTTTAAGAAATTGATCCTCTTCACAGCAACAGACGAGTCGGCTGGGGTTATAGAATACACCAACTGCATCTCTTGCAACGAGTATCCTGATTTGACACTAAACAATCTAATGGTGAGAATCCAGTAATGCTGGAGCTTTGGGGAATGCGGAGTACCACTTCATTGCCATTGGTACAAGGTCCACTGATCCAGAGTGGTAGCACCTGATAGGGTCCTATCTATGGGTCAAATAGAACTGTTTGACATTTAAACTGTGTGCAAACAAATGACTTATGCTTGATTGAATTGTTAGAAATAGAACTGTTTGATCATTCAACTATGAATAAACAAATGGTTGATGTTTTAGCTGTTAATGATACATAGCTATGCTTGGAACCATTTAACCGTGTGCAAACTAATGGGTAATATTGAATAGAATAGTTTGTATTGAATAGCAATACTTGTAACCACTTCGCTAAGTACAAAAATGATTAATATTGAATTGAATTATAAGTGTTTGATAGCAATAATTGAAACCATTCAACTGTGTTGAAACAAAAGCAATACCAGTGTTCAAGCAAATTTGTTATAACTCATTTAAAATGAAACTACCGACAAATTAATCTCCTACATATCATGTATATCTATCAATATGTCTGCAAACAAATGACTGATGTTAAATTGTCACAGTTTGATAGCAGTACTGGAAGCCATTAAACTGTCTGCAAAAGAAATAAGCTAAGGCTCGTTTTAAATGTTTACAAATCATATATTTAATATATATGTAGGAACAGGACTTGGCTTTAAATAACCAACAATGGATGATATGCCATAAAACCAAACCAAACCAAACCAAACCGAATCTTCACAATAAATTTTAAGTATTGCTCATTATTATCTATATATAAAACACAATGTAACTTTATACAAACACGCACTCATATAATTTAATTAATATTTGCAATTACGAAGTAAAAAATGAATACAATTCAAGTTGTTTTTCATACAATAATCAATATCTGAAATAGAGATATTACAGTGTTGTATGTAGACCAGGGTTAGAATCATTTTAAAAAGTGCACATATGTGCCATATATATATATATATATATATATATATATATATATGAAATGAAAGACGGTTTCAAGATGAAAAAGAAAAGAAGCAGAAGATACACCGCACATACAATTACCGACGCCGACTACGCCGATGACATAGTACTTCTGGCAAATACACCCACCCAAGCCGAAACTCTGCTATATAGTATGGAATGAGCAGCTGCTGGCATAGGTCTCCATCTCAACGCACACAAGACGGAATACATTGACTCTAATCAAAGATGCGACTTATCTACACTAAACGGTAGTTCTCTGAAACTAGTAGACAAGTTCATCAACCTAGGAAGCAGTGTCTCATCAACCGAGACAGACATCAACCCGCGACTAGCAAAGGCATGGACAGCTATTGATAGGCTATCGGTCATATGGAAGTCAGGCCTGACCGATAAAATGAAACGCAGTTTCTTCCAAGCAGCGGTCGTATCGATACTGCTGTATGGATGCACTACATGGACGCTAACTTAACGTATGGAGAAAAAGCTTGACAGGAATTCCACAAGAATGCTGCAAGCAATATTAAACAAGTCCTTGAGGCAGCACCCCACAAAGCAGCAGTTGTACGGTACTTACTACCTATCACGAAAACTATCCAAGTTAAACGAACTAGACATGCGGGACACTGCTGGAGAAGTAAGGACGAACTCATAAGTGACATACTCCTGTGGACTCCTTCACACGGACGAGTGAAGGCAGGGCGATCAGCTAGAACCTATATACAGCTCTGTGCCGATACAGGATGTAGCCTTGAAGACCTGCCGGGAGCGATGGACGATAGAGAAGGGTGAAGGGAGAGGGTCAGGGAGATCCGCGTAGGCGGTGTGACATAATGATGATGATGATGATATATATATCATCATCATCATATCGCGCTGGTAGCACGGATATCCCTGACCCTCTCTCGCCACTCCTCCCTATATATTTTTTATATTTAGGTAGCAAATTATTATCTAGATAAGTTCTGTTAAATACCACGGATTGCCTCTTTTTTATGACCTTCAAGTGAAGGTGTTCAAGTCTTCTTACTATTCTTGGTATTTTCGGGTCGAGATGTTGGAGTAAAAACCCTACATTAGCCCAAGCGTTTTCAACCATTTTTCTGGTCATCTTTGTGGGTAGTATTAAATTGTTTGTTGTTAGGAAAATTGTGTGTTTTATATTTATTCGGAATAAATTATAGATGGGGTTAGTTCATTCTGTTAGAATGGGTGGTTTAGTTATAGAATACGTTTTATATGTTTATACTTGTGGTGAATGCTGTTTTATTTATGGTGGGTTTCTTTATTTTTTTTTATAGGTTTCGGTTTCTTTGTTTTAATGGCATATCAACCTTTGTAGGTTATTTAATGCCATAGCCATTCTCCTAGAAGAACAGTAGTGGTACTATTTAACCCATAGCTGGGAGTATAAGGGGGTTCATACCTTTCCCAAGGGTATTTGCCCAAAAGTGAACGTAATAGCGCGCCTGGAGTACGAACTCGCTTACTACGATTCCGCAATCCATCGCTTTAACCATTATACCACGAGGACACCCCCTTACTTTTTATAGTTATTGCTTCGAGGATTTGTAAACGGTTTTTATCGTTATTTTTATATATGATTTTTGAATTGTTGATTAGAATTTTTCTTATGTTGAGGCAATTGAGTTTGTCAGTGTCTTTATCATGCTTTGTCGTTATATACTATTTTATGACACTTATGTCGGAAAGATTATATATATATATATATCATTAAGAAAAAAACACAAACCGGTCACATTAGGATTATAAATTTATTTCCATCCTGTTATGTGTTTTTGATAAAATCAATATATATATATATATATATATATATATATATATATTGTCATCCACAGACAGACTGTTTCGTTCTATCAGAACTCTTCAGTGTGGCTTGCCAAGACTAGTTGCCATACTAAAGCTAGAGAGCCCAGTTTGCCCAACTATTTATTCACAGCTGATGGTAAAAGAGAAGAATTCATGTTTTTTTCAAGTGATGTGCAAACAGCCTTGGGCAATATTTTGCAGCTTATAATATCTGTTTTCATTTGAAATATTTACAATAACATATTTAGTGATGTGAGATTTTATTTTGCAATACAAGTTTTGTCTTAAATGAATATCTTCAATAGTACAGTTACTGAGATTTATTTTTTCATTTCATACATATAAATATTGTTTTGGGTTGTAAGAAAGATATAAACTGAAATGAGAAACAAGATATTGTGAAGTTGGTATTTATCTTGGTTTGGTTTAGTTGGGTTTTATGGTATATCAACCATTTTAGGTTATTTAATTCCAAATCCATTTTTACACATGTCATCATCATTATCATTATCATCATCGTGTCGTGCTGCTAGCAGGGATTTCCCTCTAGCCAACCGTCTCGATCGTCCATCGCTCCCGGCAGGTCCTCCAGGCTACATCCTGTATCAGCACAAAGCTGTTATAGATAGGTTCTAGCTTGTCGTCCAGCCTTTGCTCGTCCATGTGAAGGGGTCCACCGGAGTACATCGCTTCTGAGTTCGTCCTTACTTCTCCAGCAGTGACCTGTGTGTCTAGTTCGTCAAACTTGGATGATTTTCGTGATGGGTGGTAGGTGGCCGTACAAATGCTGTTTTATGGGGTTGAAAACCTAAGTTTGTGTAAAAATGGAATGCCTTTTAGATTGCGATAAACTGTAAATAAGGATTCTCTGATGAATTTTATACATATAAACAGTTCTAGTTCAAAGAGTACAGTTTAGCATAAGTACAGTTTTTGTTTACATTCAGTAAAATGTAAAAACAGTTCTATTCAAAACAATTTAGTTTAACATAAGTAAGCAGTTCAAATATCAAAGACATTCTATTTCGAACAATTAAGTTTAGCATAAGTACTCAGTTCAGTTCTATTTGACCCATTGATAGGACCCTGTCAGGTGCTACCACTCCGGGTTAGAATGGACCTGGGAGTGATGGAAATAAGGGGTACTTTGCAATCCCCAAAGTTCCAGCATTATTGGAACCTCACCATCAGATTGTTTAGTGTCATTTCCAGGGCACTCGTCGGGGAAGTCTTATCCCTCAGCGGAGATGCAGTCGGTGTATTCTGCAGCCCCAGCAGACTGGGCCAGTATTTATCTTGCTGTACATACTGCTATCGCCCAGTCGGTTGGGACTGTACAATACACCGACTGCATTTCGGCCGAGGGGTAAGAACCCACTCCCAATCCTAGATAGGACCCTAAACTTCTGATAATGAGAATCCAAATTAGGAGCTTTAGAGAATGCGGATTACCCTTCATTGCTATTATTCCAAGGTTCACTCTGTCTCAGAGCGGCAATACCTGTTAAGGTCCTCTGTATCGGTCAAATAGAATTGGTTACTCATTTAACTATGTACAAAGAAATGTACAAATTGCATGATTAGTGTTAGATAGGAATACTGGAAACTATTTAACTGTGAGAAAAAATTGAATTATTGGTTCTACATTGCAATATTTGGAACCATTTAATTCCGTGCCAATGAATGAATAGTATTGATTAGAATAATTGCAATACTTGAAATCATTTAACTATGTGCAAAAATTGAATTATCTCTTACTCATTCAGAAATAAAATTTCCTCCAAATTATTCGCATAAAAAATCACACACACAGACACACAGACACAGACATATATATATATATATATATATATATATATATATATATATATATATATATATATATATATATATAGATAGATAGATAGATAGATATATATATCTTTTTTTTTCTTTAAAGAAAAAACCAAAGACCGGTTATTTAAGTGCAGCTCCTGAATGATTTTCTTGTCCTGAAGGAATAACTCCCAACTCTGGTTTAACTGGACCGAATAATACTATATATATATATATATATATATATATATATATATATATATATATATATATATATATATGAAACCATCTGTGTGCAAACAAATGACTGATGTTAAATCAAATTGCTAGGGTTACATAGCAATACATTTAACTGCAAGAAAACGAACGATTAATATCAAATAGAGTTATCTGTGTTGGATAAGAATACTTGAAAATATTTTACTGAGTGCAAACAAATGAGCTCTAGTTTGTTTAAAATGCTACCTTCAAATTATTTGTTTGGTTTGGTTTCTTTGTTTTTAATGGCATGTCAACCTTTGAAGGTTATTTAATGCCAAAGCCATTCTCCTAGAAGAACAGTAGTGGTACTATTTAACCCATAGCTGGGAGGATAAGGGGGTTCATACCTTTCCCAATGGTATTTGCCCGAAAATGACTGGAGTTCGAATTCGCTTATTACGATTCCGCAGTCCATCGCTTTAACCATTACACCACGAGGACACCCCCTCAAATTACTTGTTTCCAAATCATCTATATCTAATATATCTATTGCCATAACCAGACATTATATAACCTACAAAAGTTGATGTGCCATAAAACCCAACCGACTAACTAACCATACTGCCCGAATATGACACAAAGTCAGTTTAATGTAGGCTGCCCTGCAAGATGGTAGCCTCCTGGTGGTTTTAAAAATACCTCAGTTCCATCGGCATTCCCTTTAGGGGTGCTTTTGGGCAATAAATCCTGTCCATATCCCTTTTAGGTAAGAAGGTAGGTGCTGGGATAAAGATATCGCAAAGTAATTCAATGATGGAAAGAAAACCTTAGAAATTGAGTAAAGGTTACACAAAGTTCCTAGAACAGTCATCTAGCAATGAACTCTTCTATCCCCCCCCTACAGCTCAGGGTTAAGTAGTATCACTACTGTTCTTCTAGAAGAATGGATTCCGAAAAGAAACGGAACTAAGCCAGAACAATCAAAACGAAATTAGTTTGGCATTTTCCACTGTTATTGTGTATCTGCAATGCATCTCATAGGTTGCTAGGGAGATTCTTTCTCAAAATGAATATACGCGTGACAGTAAAATGGTTTATTTGGGCTATTTAATGGCATATCAACCTTCGTGGATTATTTAATGCAAGACAGATCCTTGAAAAACAGCAGAGACACTATTTGACTCATAGCTGAAATGGGGGCTCATACCATTCCTAAGTGTATTAATCTGAAAGTGAACATAATAGTGCGATGGGAGTTCGAACTCGTTTACTTCGAGGTCGCCGTTCAGCTTTTTAGTCATTGCGCCACGAGGACTCCCTAAGTTCAGATGAAATTGAAAACACTAATAATAAGAAGAAAAACTGGTTTTGAGAATGTAAGAAAAAAATTTGGTTTGGTTTGTGTTTTACAGCATATCAACCATCGTAAGTTTTTTTTAAATGTCAAATCCTGTTTAAAAATATATATTCAATATATAGAGTTTAGTCTGGTTGAATTTTATGGCACATCAACTATTGTAGATTATTTTTTTTGCTAAATCTTTTTAATACATATATATTAAATATATACAGTGTATCACAAAAGTGAGTACACCCCTCACATTTCTGCGGATATTTAAGTATATCTCTTCAGAGGACAACACTGACAAAATGACACTTTGACACAATGAAAAGTAGTCTGTGTGCAGCTTATATAACAGAGTTAATTTATTTCCCCCTCAAAATAACACAAAATATAACCATTAAAAGGTAAACCCCTGCCAACAAAAGTGAGTACACCCCTAAGAAACTACACCTCTAAATGTCCAAATTGAGTACTGCTAGTCATTTTCCCTCCAAAATGTCATGTGACTCATAAGTGTTACTAGGCCCATGTGTGCATAGGGATCAGGTGTGTTCAAATTTGTTGTGCAGCTCTCACACTCTCTCATACTGGTCACTGAAAGTTCCAACATGGCACCACATGGCAAAGAACTCTCTGAGGATCTTAAAAGACATATTGTTGCGCTACATTAAGATGGCCAAGGCTCCAAGAAGATTGCCAACACCCTGAAACTGAGCTGCAGCACAGTGGCTAAGATCATCCAGCGTTTTAAAAGAGCGGGGTCCACTCAGAACAGGCCTCGGGTAGGTCGTCCAAAGAAGCTGAGCGCACATGCTGAGCGTCACATCCAAATGCTTTCTTTGAAAGATCGGCGTAGGAGTGCTGTCACCATTGCTGCAGAGATTGAAGAGGTTGGGGGTCAGCCTGTTAGTGCTCAGACCATATGCCGTACTCTGCATCAAATTAGTGTGCATGGCTGTCACCCCAGGAGGAAGCCTCTTCTGAAGACGATACACAAGAAAGCCCGCAAACAGTTTGCTGAAGACATGTCAACAAAGCACATGGATTACTGGAACCATGTCCTATGGTCTGATGAGATGAAGATTAATTTGTTTGGTTCCGTTAGCTTTAAGAATGTGTGGCGGCGATCAGGTGAGGAGTACAAAGATAAGTGTGTCATGCCTACAGTCAAGCATGGTGGTGGGAATGTCATGGTCTAGGTTTGCATGAGTGCTGCAGGTGTTGGAGAGTTATATTTCATTGAGGGAAACATGAACTCCAACATGTACAATGAAATACTGCTGCAGAGCATGATTCCTTCCCTCCAGAAATTGGGTTGCAGAGCAGTGTTCCAGCATAACAATGACCCCAAACACACCTCCAAGACAACCACTGCTTTACTGAAGAGGCTGAGGGTAAAGGTGATGGACTGGCTCATCATGTCTTCAGACTTGAACCCAATAGAACATCTTTGGGGGATCCTCAAGCGGAAGGTGGAGGTGCGCAAAGTCTCAAATATCCGCCAGCTCTGCGACGTCGTCATGGAGGAGTGGAAGAGCATTACAGTGGCTACCTGTGAAGCTCTGGTAAACTCCATGCCCATGAGAGTAAAGGCAGTTCTGGATAATGATGGTGGTCACACAAAATATTGACCGTTGACATGGTGTATGTTAATATTGACAAATTTCCCTAAGGGATGTACTCACTTTTGTTGGCAGGGGTTTACCTTTTAATGGTTATATTTTGAGTTATTTTGAGGGGAAAATAAATTAATTCTTTTATATAAGCAGCACACAGACTACTTTTCATCGTGTCAAAGAGTCATTTTTTCAGTGTTGTCCCATGAAGAGATATACTTAAATATCTGCAGAAATATGAGGGGTGTACTCACTTTAGTGATACTATTTACCAACCCCTCCGCTCGGGCAGGATATGACACAAGGACAATTTTTAAGCGGAGTTTAACAGGTTTGAATTCAGAGTTTTCCTTCTCCTAGACTAGTTGCCTAACCAAGGCTGAAGAACCTAGTCTGTCCTACTATTTACCCATAGCTGGAGGGAGAATAATTGGATTCATACCTTTCCCAATGGTATTAGTGCTATGTGAAATGCAATCAGTCTCGTCCCGGATTTGAACTCGTATGGCCGTGTTCCTTTCCTACGGCGATAACGACTACACCACGGGCACCTACTCACTTTAGTGATACACTGTATATATAAAATTTGTGAACACATTTTGTAGATAACATTTTTAAACGAGATTGCGCTCTTTTTTGAGTTAAATGGTTTCAAGTATTGCTATATAACAGTCACCATATAACATCAATCATTTGTATGCGCACAGTATTTTCTATATGACCCATCAGTTGCTACCACTCTAGGTCAGAGTGAACCTGAAAGGGTACTCCACATTCTCCAAATCTCCGAGGTTGGAGCCTCGCCATCAAATGGTTTAATGTAATATCCAGGACAGTAGTGGGTGGGTGGGGGTCTAACTCCTCAGCAGAGATGCAGTTGGTGTATTCTGAAAAAGTGGTTTGAGAAAAATTAAAAAGGGAACAAGATTAACTAGCAAGAAAATATTTGATGTTGTGAATGCATACAGAGAAAAAATTCAGACTATTAAAGATATGAAATAAAACAAATTATCACTTTTAAGTGAACATTCTAATGAGAAAAGTTTAAGTTTGGTGATGAAGTAAATGAAAACTATTTTATTTGAAATAATCTTTAGAGACGGGTGTTATGAGATAGCATTGAAAGCAGAAAAATCATAGGAGTCTTCAAAGTTGATGATGGTGACAAGATGAACGCGGAGAATTATTGGGAATCCTTATATTATATCAGAACACTCTTAGCACAAGAAGAGAGATAGTCTAACCTGGTCTTATAAGAAGGAAAACACGAACACTTAGAACACTACCATTACCATTACAATTACATTTTAGATATATTACGAGACACACGTGTCAACAGATGGAAAGCTAGGAAATACGAACGCAGAAAACTCCAAAGTCAAAATGCTTTTTGTGTGGTACAAGTACATGGTTGGTTGGTTTTGTGGCATATCAACTCTTACTGATTTATTTTATGCCGAAATTAATTAAAAAGTTATGTTTCCTGGTTATATAGGTATAAAAATAGACCCTCACAATAATTTTAAGCCAGTAAACACTTTATACTTAGTTGCAATATCAATTTTTAAGAGCTTGTGTATCAATAAAGTTCATGATAATTTTAACATTATTGCAAACAGTGATCGAAACAAAACATTAGAAATTGCACAACAATAAAAAAAAGAATCGATAATATTGGTAGGATCGAAACAAAAATAGAAAAATGTTGCTTTAAAATGTTGTAGAAAGAAATTTGAAAAAGGCTAAAAAGACAAGCAAGTAAAGTGAATTGACTTGTAAGAGAAATATTTTTTAAGATCTGGTGTTACAAATGTAAACAGAGAGAAAAGATGAAAAATGTTAAGAAATTGGCGAAAGGCATAAAAAAACAACCAAACTATCAACGTCTAAATAAACACGACAAAGAGAAACATGTAATTTGAATGAATTATTACATGAAAATTGATCCATACACAGTAATTTTTGGTGGTGAATGTTGAGCTACATTGGAAGCGAGTTTTGTGTAACGGTTATCATCTTAGGAATTGAAATTGGGGACCTGAATTGAAATCCTGGACAAGACTGCGATTCTCTTTGGGCCAATGCTCTTCTAAAAAGAATGGATCTATTTGTTCTCTCCCAACTAGGTGTAAATAGTGGGACAGGCTAAATTTTTTAGCCTTTAGGTCAGGCAACCAGTATTGGAGAAGAAAATCTTAATTCAAAACAGCCTTACTCTGCTTAAAAATCAACCTTGTGTTACATCCTACCCGTGTCAGAGGGGTTGGTTGAATACATAAATTGGATCTAACATGCTCGGTAGAGGTCAGGTACTTCATGGAAGAAGTCAACCAACACATCTTAAATAACAACATGGTTTGGTGGAATAATATTTTGGACTAGCACAAAGCAGTAAGATTATGGAATAATATTTTGGACTAATATTGTAGGGAGTAAGATTATAGAATAATATTTTGGATTAGAATTGTAGCAGTAAGATTATGGAATAATATTTTGGACTTGTATTGTAGGCAGTAATATTAAAGGTAATTTTAAAGATGACGATGAGGATGTCAAGATAAATTCAGAGAATTACTGAAAGAAACTAGACAAGACTTTTATGCATGGTAATGGTCACAAACAGGAAGCTTTTAGTTGAAGAGTTTTATTCATGCAAGACAATGCTCTTTCATGTTCTGGGATTGCCCATTTTGTAAAAAAGCTTTCAAAGACACAAAATTAATGGAATGGTCCCCCCAGTCAATCCAGATATAAATCCATCTGAAAACCTTTGATCCATCTCAAGAAATGTATGTGAAAATAGGAAACCATACAAAAGCAAAGATCTGTTGGAAGCAATAGAGACTTTAGCAAGTAGTGTTAAAGCAGAAATAGTAGAAAATTTAATAAAATCGTTAAATGAAAAGGGTGTGTCCACGTGGTGTAATGGTTAAAGCGATGGACTGCGGGATCATAGTAAGCGAGTTCGTACTCCAGTCGCGCTATTACGTTCACTTTCGGGTAAATACCCTTGGGAAAGGTATTGAACCCCCTTATACTCCCATCTATGGGTTAAATAGTACCACTACTGTTCTTCTATGAGAATGGCTATGGCATTAAATAACCTACAAAGAGTTGATATGCCATTAAACAAAGAAACCATGTTAAATTAAAGACAAGCGTTATTGAATGCCAAAGGACTGATATTAATATAAGTAATAAAGTTATCAGTTTATCATATACATCACCACTTAGTAGCGTCCTTGCTTGCCTTTTCCTTACATTTCTTGAATATAGTCCCTTTGAATATTTAATGCCCAATGATTCTAACTATCATAGAGATGATATATTATTTAGACATCCACGGAATAATTACTTAACAAAAATTACGGATAGATAATACAATACTGAACCTACGTTTGATCTTACTTATGAACTAGAAATTAACAGCTCTTTAGGTATCTTGGAAATTTTACTAATAAATAGAATTTAAAGTTGATCACAAATCAACAGACAAAAATTACCATATCCATTTTTACTCACATCATAACACCAACATAAGAAGTAGAATGATCATAGGTTTTTACTTAAGAGTTTTTAGGATTTGCCCCCCAGTTTTTACGTGATGAATTTGACAATACAGAAAATTATTTCGTGCAACTTCAATATCCTAAATACAATGTGCTAAGAATAAAAGCTCTTAAAATTCACAAACGTAAGTTTTTTTTTCATAAATTCCTAAAGATAATTTTTCCAATAATAACTTATTATATAAATATATTTTATACCCAAAAATTCAACCACAAAAGTCATCGATAGAAGCTTGAACAAACTTGATATCAAAATAGTCTCTAAATCTTAAAGACAATAAAAAAAATTAATTAATAAAAATAACAATAACCACATCAAAGTTGGAAGTTTCAATATTCAATGTCTGGATTGTAATAAAAAATGTGTGTGAAACAGCCCGTAATCTCCACAAACGAATTTATGAACATTAGAGAGATATAAAAAGAGAAAATACAAATAATAGTTTGGTTAGCTGTAATTTAGAAACCAATCACAACTTTTATTTTAAGCTTCCAAAATGTTAGTTTATATAAACAATGAAAAACGACGGAAAATTTTTGATTCTGGAACCATTTCAAACCACAATACTATCAGAGACCCGTCTTTTTCAACTTATCTCCTTACAAAATTCCTTATTCAAAATAATTTGGCTTCATCGTTTATATATACTTAGATAGATAGATCAAATAGACCGAGAAAGATAGATAGAAGCAGACTGAAATTGATATTAAGAGATGAATGTGTTATGGAATGTTTGAGAAAGATAAACATAAATGAGATAAATATAGATTAACTTAGATAGATTGATAGATAGATATGGTATAATATTTTAGAGGATTCGTTACGTTTCTTAAAAAATACTGTCATAGAGATAGATTGATGTGCTATGAAATCTTTGGAATAGGTTGATATTAACATAAGTAAGATAATATGAACATAGATAGATAGATAGATAGATAGACTAATGTGATATAAACTAAATTTTTTTTTCGAATGCTAATTACATCATAACGCCACTAACGGAAATAGGATGTTTAAAATTTTCATATTTTTTCGTTTTATTTAGCAATTTAAACGCCCTGATGAAGGTTTTGTGGTTGCGCAGTTAAAAATCGAAACGTTTAACGTTGGCAAATAATTCGAACAATAAATAAAGTCATCCTCTGAAGACCTTGCGTTTTATATATATATATATATATATATATATATATATATATATATATATATATAAGATATGTTGTTTATATAAATATAAGTATATCCTGAAAATTTCACCAAAGTTAATTAGTTATTACTAATTTTCTTGTATGCATCATCGAGAAGGAAATGAAGCAGCGATCCAATAATACATCAGGCACATTGAAGGCAGCCATCATTGATATGGCGACCAATATGAAGATTCACCTGATCTGAGTATACTATCACTTCTGAGGCCGGACTCAAGGCTGAAGATACATTTATTGAGAAACCTTTTCTGTTTTCAAGTTGAATATATGTTCAAATAACACACACACACACACACACACACACACACACACACACACACACACACACACACATATATATATATATATATATATATATATATATATATATATATTATGAGCCAACATTTCTAAGATGAAGTCTAATAATTTTTTTATCACTTAGAATATTCGGACTATTGTCTTCATCTTCATTGTTACTCTCACAATGTTTCGGCCGATATGCCCTTTGGCCTTCTTCAGGTGTATTATGTCCTACGATGAGTCTGAAAAAGAAGTTATAGCATTTTGTTTAGGTTTTCAGGTCCATGCCGAGAAAATCTCTTTCGTGGTATCTACCAAGCCAATTAAAGGGTTACTAAACGGAGTCCATATCCTCTCCAAGTTACAACGTGACAGGTTGTACTGGGTTACATGATATCATTAGACAGAATTCTCGATCAGTGACCTGACTCAACGCATCAAGTTTCTCTGGTACGCTAACATGTTTGGATACAGATCTTTCTTCTAGACTGGTTTGCACACCTACTGGGCTAGGGAACACAGTCTGCCCTATCCATTGTTGGACTTAGGAAGAAGAGATAGATTCACATCATTCTCAAAGAACATTAGTGCGAAATGAAACGGAAACAGCCGGATCTGGGATTTGAATTCGGGTCGCTGATATCATTTTATACGGCGATAACTGTTACTATTTACCAACCCCTCCGCTCGGGCAGGATACGACACATGGTCAATTTTTAAGCGGAGTTTAACAGGTTTGAATTCAGAGTTTTCCTTCTCCTAGACTAGTTGCCTAACCAAGGCTGAAGAACCTAGTCTGTCCTACTATTTATCCATAGCTGGCGGGAGAATAATTGGATTCATACCTTTCCCAAGGGTATTAGTGCTATGTGAAATGCAATCAATCTCGTCCAGGATTTGAACTCGTGTCGCCGTGTTCATTTCCTACGACGATAACGACTACACCACGGGCACCTCCACGGCGATAACTGTTACTTCACATGCGCACTTTCGAAATTTTGAAGTGAACAATCTTTTATACATTTTTATTTAAAAACCTTTCCACACTCCATTTAGTTATCAATCTAAGCTTGCATACATATTCACTTAAAGATATAAAAAAAAGAGAAAAGAAAAAGAAATTCGCCCAGTCGGAGTGGCTTTGAATACACTGACTGTATACCTGGTAGATGGGTAAGATCTTCACTCAAAAATGGATTCACTCTGCCAGCGGCGCCTCACCATCCAATACAGTTTAGTGTTATACGCGAGACACTTTTCTATTTTGTTTTGTTTTTGTTTCATTCATTTATTTTTTGTTCCGTTTTGTTAGTCGATTTTTTGCAGTATATGCATATAATATTATATGGGGGGTGGTCTTACCCCTCTTCAGGGGATATAATCAGTTTAAATACACTGATTATATTCCCCGCATAGGGGTAAGACCCCCCATATAATAATATATGCATATAGTATATGCATATAATATTATATGGGAGGTCTTACCCCTCTGCTGGGAATATAATCAGTTTAAATACACTGATTATATCCCCCCGCAGAGGGGTAAGACCCCACCCCCATATAATATTATATGCATATACTGCAAAAAATCGACTTACAAAACGGAACAAAAAATAAATAAATGAAGCAAAAACAAAACAAAACAAAACAAAATAAAAAAGTGTCTCGCGTATAACACTAAACTGTATTTGGTGGTGAGGCGCCTGTTGTGGAAAGTGTGGGATACCCATTTATTGCCATTACTCCCAAGTCCACTCTGACCTAGAGTGGTAGTACCTGTTAGAGTTACATGTATTGATCGATTAGGTTTGTTTAAATATTATTCATATTCGAAAGAACCGTGTACAACCCCCCCCAAACAACAAAAAACAAAAACAAAAAACAACAACCCCCCAAAAAAGCCAAACTTAAGAAATAACTACACAAAAAATACGTACAATAAACGTGATTCTCTAATTTCTAGGCATAAAATAACCCAAGACGGGTTGATATACTATTAAAATTAATCAATCAATAAAAGTGTTTCAGCTAGGCCTTGATATAACCGTGGAAGATATTGTTTTCTTGTATTGTGGGAATATTGCATTTAGGTGAACTTGAGTAACACTCCTAAACTTTGACATTATTCACTGACGCATTCACCGTACGAGTCACGCCAATGAGCGTTCAATCAACGAGATATATCGGCCTTTGGGGATGCGTTGCTGGCGAACATGAAACTTTATTGTAAACTCGACATGAATACAAGGGTGAGTCAAAAGTTTTAAAACATTTGGAACGTTCGAATTTGCCTAGCGTATATCATGTGATCTAAACAGTCAGGCCGTGCAAGGTGCCCATTGTGGTTATTAGTGTTGTGGCTGTTGGTGCGCTGACACGTTGTGCATTGCTACATTCCGTGTGTAATTTGAAAGCCGCACAGACGAACGTTTAATGCGGCCTAATTTGTGAACTAATGCTTTACAAGTTGGAACAGGGCTATAATGCTGCGGAAGCAACCAAAAAACATTTGTTATGCAAAATGTGCAGATGTAGTTGATCACTGATCGTTGAAGAAATTTCGTTCGGGTTACAAGAAGTTCGATGATTAGAAAGGGCCAGGTCGAGACCACCAAAAGAGAAGGCCGGCTCGATTGTACGAATCCAAACATCAGATAATTCTTTATCTTTAGGAAAAGAAAATACATGAACTTTTGGGCCGTTTTCATCATTCCCTTTGCAATTTGGTACCACGCATCTATAAAGCATTGTTTTTGTTTATAAATTAATCCAATATCTAAAAGAAAATATTGATGAATGATTTAAAAAAAAGCCGCCGTAAAAAATCTAATATACAAACGACACCCTTCTTGAAAGTTGGACTCAATATGATGATGTGAGATTTTTTTCTCCTTCCACCGGTTCGGTCTTCTCTTTCGGTGGTCTCGGTCAGCTAGGCTCCAAACCGTTAATTTCGGGGCCGTTTTACAAGTTTTAGAGGCAAATCTGGGGAGTAGCACTTAAAGAGTATCAGACAAGTTCGGCGTCCAGTGTAATTTGTCACCTTTATGACCTTGATAAAAAGCATCCGGAGCTCCAGAATTATGCCTCATGCTACCAAAATATTGCAAAACTTTTGACTCACTCAAGTAAAATGGTTTATGTTGGCATCGAAACACGAAAAACAAAAATTCCAAACTGTTCTTGCGGGAAAGATCCGGTATTTGATTATCATCATAATTAAATATCATATTTGCTGGGATTAATATCTGTTTTGAAGATTTCAGAGGAGATTCTTGTGAATTTGAAACCCTTAACTGATAACAGTGGGGAGAGCTAAAGTTCTCATATACATATGCACAGAACTGAGTCTCGATCGACACTGCATCCACACACTCACACACTGAGGTATCTTTCACAACTATCCTACAAATCTCTCAAACGAAGCAATATTTGGAATGCATTAGGCGAAGAGACATGATACTTTCAAAATATTTAGGCAATATATTCGTTAAAACTTGGAGGCGGAATTTCTGTTATTCTATCTATCAATCTGTTTATCTAATTTGGTTCATCTATCTATCTATCTAAACGTTATATATATATTTCTCTCTTTGGACCTACAACAAAAAATTCTTTCTCTCTTTGGACCTAAAATAAAATATTATATATATATATATATATATATATATTATATATATATATATATATATATATATATATTATATATATATATATATATATATATATATATATATATATTAGTTTTTATATATATTTAATAGCTTGGACGCTTATCTGCAACCACACGTTTCATGCTGTCTTATTACGACAATTATCGTCTCTGCCTGAGGATTGTCGTAATAAGACTGCATGAAACCCTGGGTCGCAGATAACCATCCATGCTATTATATATATATATATATATATATATATATATATATATAGCTCTATCACAGACATTGGGCACTCTCCAAATTATACCGCCTTTGATCTGCCACAAACCCACCAAATGAGATCGTGACAACCTCCTATTAAAATATCTTAGTAAGTGAATTGTTCAGTATTTATTTTGATCGAAAAATTAGAATTATACTTTGATATGAGAACGTGTGAAATGGGTCCCTAATAGCATTATAGTCAAGCTAAATGTGTTCGATCATTACTGGGTATCCCGCATTTATAACTTTGTCATATTAAGCTAAATTATTAAATTCCAAAAAGAAAGTATGTGAACAGAAAAAGATAAGCTAATTTTGGCAATTAAGGCAATAAATGTATAAAATCTCTCCCATAATTCTTGTTACATTTGCATATAAAATTTCATAATCAAATATAATAATCATTATAGGGCAGAAATTAGATTACTACTATCTCGTAATGTATTCCACCACGAGTAGGATCCGACGCAAGGTCAATTTTTAAAGCTGAGTACAACTGGTTTGAATTTAAAGTTTTTCTTCCCCTAAACCAGTTGACAGATCGAGGCTAAAGAGCCCAATCTGCAACAGAAACAAATTTTAAACTGTAAAGCATGAGGTGCAAAAAAACTTAGGCAAGTGGTAATGATAGCTCCATCTTGCTAAAGTCTAAGTATTTTTTCAGATATGATCATTTACAATGATGTTTTGGACCGGTGCACACATTGTTTGTTTGCTGTTAAAACGCCCTTTTTTTTTCAAACTGTTTACTCTGTAATTGCTATACAGCGAGCTTTTCATGCTCATTTCATGTTACGAAGACTGATGCTGTTCCAGATAGAATTTTCGACCCATGGCTGTATCGATTTTCTACCTTGCCATGATCATAATTGAAAAAAAAAAAGACATTAGCTAAATAGAGTTACCATTACTCCAGGATTTGAACACTCGAGTCCTGAAAAGCATTTGGCATTTTCCATCCATCTATTGTTTTTAAAAACAGCTTCGATTTAACATTAACTGATTGTACGTAAACAAATGATTTTGGAAAATAGAAGAGTGATTAAAAAAATGCAATGAACATTAAAAATATAGTCATGATTAGTTAAACATTTGCAAATAAATCAAATGTCAGTATTAAATAACACACCAGGAGTTGACATACTGTTAAACCAATAAACCAAACCAAACTAAACCTAATCAAACCAAACCAATTTCTGCAGTTGCGTTATTTTCAATATCTACTGTAAATTTGAAAGAGCCAAACTTATTCTAGTGTATATTAAGCAGCGATAGACTATTCCTGAATATATAAATCGTTATATATATATATATATATATATATATATATATATATATATAAGTGGCGAATCTAGGCCATCAATGTTACTAATGCTAAAATTTTTAACATAATTTACAATATATATGAATTTTCTTAATCTATAAGAAGAATTTTAGCATCCAATTACATTTTTTTTTCTAAATGCAATTTTTCAAATCTTTATATCTGTGCATGCTTGCACAGCTGATATTTGACAACTGACCATTCTACAAAAACTAAACGATACATTAGTAATTTTCTAACAGATCTAGTTAACCTATAGATGGGACCTGGGAGTAATGGCAACGAAGAGGTACTCTACACTCTCCAAAGCTCCAGTTATGGGTTAGATAGTACCGCTGCTGTTCTTCTACAAAGATGGCTTTAACAATGAATAACCAACGAAGATTGATATGTTATTAAAACAAAGAAACCAAACCAGACCAAACCATCACAAGGGTAAGATTTGAGGACGTGAAGGATATTTAAACAAATACATATCGAAGTTTTACATCATTAAAAGTTAAGTTTCAGAGATGCATCAACCAATGTAAAATTCACCGAAATAAATATTTTCAATGTTAAGGAGACTATTTTAAAGGAAATTAAAGATCCATTCAATCCTGTCGTCGCAGATACAGCTTCAATATAGATACTTTCTTTAATCACATCTTGTAATCTGCGGGAGTCGGCTAATGAAAATCATCATCATCATTATGTCACGCTATCAGCACGGATATCCCTGACTCTCTCTCGCCATCCCTCCCTATCGTCCATTGCTTCCGGCAGGTCTTCCGGGCTACCTCTCGTATCGGCACAGAGCTGCAGTATGTATGTTCGAGCTGGTCCTCCTGCCTTTGCACATCCATGTAAAGGGGCCCACAGGAGTACATAATTTATGAGCTTGTCTTTACTTCTCCAGCTGTGTCCCGCATGTCTGGTTCGTATGATTTTGATAGTTTACCAGATGGGTGGTAGGTGGTCGTACAACTGCTGCTTTGTGGGGTGTTGTCTCCAGGACTTGTTCAATATTGCTCGCAGCATTCTTGTGTAGTTGCTGTCAAGCTTTTTCTCCATTCGTTTAGTTAGCGTCCATGTAGTGCATCCATATAGCAATATCGACACGATCGCTGCTTTGAAAAAACTGCGCTTTATTTTATCGGTGAGGTCTGACTTCCATATGACCGATAGTCTATCGAAAGCTGTCCATGCCTTTGCTAGTCGCGTATCGATGTCTGTCTCGGTTGATGAGACACTGCTCCCTAGGTAGGTGAACTTGTTAACTCCTTTCAGAGAGCTGCCGTTTAGTGTGGAGATGTTGCCTGTTTGATTAAAGCACATATGTTCCGCCTTGTGTGCATTGACATGGAGGCCGATGCCTGCAGCGGCTCGTTCCAGACTATGTTGCAGGTTTTCGGCTTGGGCGGGTGAATTAGCCAGAAGTGCTATGTCATCGGCGTAGTCGGCGTCGGTAATTGTTTTTGCTGAATGCCTTCTGCTTCTTTCTTTTGTTAGTTTGAAACCATTTTCTTTGATTTTATCGATAGATGTTCTAAGCACGTAGTCTAGTCTGATGAAAATACTCTCATGTAACGTGACTAAATGATGTTTGCTTTTCAATATAGTTCCCTTTGCAGTCCACACAGTTCTTCCATCAGTGTTGCAGTGCTTGGATCCCATTGGTCAAAAGAGTAATCAACAACAGATATGACATTATCGTATGAACGTTTGAGCCCACCTTCCTGTGTGAAAGTAGTTATGACGTCTTTGTCTTAATTCAGATCTAACTAGTAGCAAGAGACGGAATAAAACTCGAAGAACAGTAATTATGACAGGATAAATATAACAGCATGTGGAGGTGCCCGTCGTGTAATGGTTATCGTTGTAGGAAATGGACACGGTGACACGAGTTCAAATCCTGGCCGAGACTGATTGTATTTCACATAGCACTAATACCCTTGGGAAAGGTATGAATCCAATTATTCTCCCTCCAGCTATGGGTAAATAGTAGGGCAGACTAGGTTCTTCAACCTTGGTGAGGTAACTAGTCTAGTCTAGGGGAAGGAAATCTCTGAATTCAAACCTGTTAAACTTCGCTTAAAAATTGACCTTGTGTCATATCCTGCCCGAGTGGAGGGGTTGGTAAATAAGAATATAACAGCATCGATATGAGCTCAATTTTTGTTTCTTAAAATAAGTTGCTCTGATTATCTTTTAGTTGGACGAATGACACGGATGATATAATGTTCTTAGTCGGTTTTATGGCATACGTGACAGCAAAAGCGTTTTTTTTTTTAAGAAATTGCTTCTTTGAAGCAATCCAAAACCATTTATTGCTATTCTAGTGCAAATGTCCGATAAGTAGGAGCACTTAGAGTAACGATTATCGTCATAGAAAATAAAATCTGCAACCTGAGTTTAAATCTTGGACGAAGCCTTTGCGCTTCACTTTGCGCTAAATCTTTTGAGATAAGTATAAATCCATCTCTTCTCCCCCACCCCTACAGCTATCGGTATACAGTAAGGTAGAATTGTTCTTTAGCCTTGGTTACGTAACCAGTTTAGGAGAAGGAAAAAACGAATTAAAACCAGCTGTATTCCATTTTTCAAAGTGACCTTGCGTCATATTCTGCTCGTGGCGAAGGGTTGGAGAAATACGCAAAGATATTAGAGAGGCACCTGTGGTGTAATGGTTATCGTCGTTGGAAATGGAATCGACTTCAAATCCTGGACGAGGCTGTTAATATTTCACATAGCGCTAATACCATTGAGAAAGGTGTGAATCCAACTATTTCTCCTCCAGCTGTGGGCAAATAGTAGGACAGACTAGGCTCTTTAACGTTCGTATGGCTGCCGGTCAAGATGGAAAACTCTTAATTCGAACTAATTAAACTTCGCTTAAAGTTGACTTTGTGCTGTATCCTACTCGAGCAGAAGGCTAGGTAAATACACTCAGATGTCAGATTAAATAAGGTAGATATAATATAGTGTCATATTAAAGATGTGTGTAAAATTATTAGATTGACGAAGTCATATAAATAGGGATATAGTGTTACAGCTAAGTTTAACAGAAGATTAGACGTGTTACTATTTACCAACCCCTCCGCTCGGGCAGGATATGACACAAGATCAATTTTTAAGCGGAGTTTAACAGGTCTGAATTCAGAGTTTTCCTTCTCCTAGACTAGTTGCCTAACCAAGGCTGAAGAACCTAGTCTGTCCTACTATTTACCCATAGCTGGCGGGAGAATAATTGGATTCATACCTTCCCCAAGGGTATTAGTGCTATGTGAAATGCAATCAGTCTCGTCCAGGATTTGAACTCGTGTCGCCGTGTCCATTTCCTACGACGATAACGACTACACCACGGGCACCTCCAGATTAGACGTGTTAGACTCCCAGTGAGAACCGAAGTCACTAGAAATGGTCTGCTAGCCTAGCTTGCTAATCATTCCACTACACGAGGTGCCGAATGTAGGTATTTACTAAAGTGAGTTTAGTTATGGCACAAAACCAGAGGTATGGGTCACCCAGAGAAAATTGGATACACTAGTAATGATCTGCCGGATTAACTCGTTAACCATAACAATATGCGAAGCGCTAAACTAGAGCAATTCAAATGAAAATAGCAAACATGGGTTCAAATCTTGGATGAGGAGATTTGAGCTTTATTTCGCTATATTGCCCTTAAGAAAGGTATAAATCTATGTCTTCTAAACCCACCCCAGTTTCGGAAAAATACTAGAAGACACTTGTATTTTGGCAAAGTGATCTAGAAAAAAGGGGAAAAAAATCTGAATTCAAAATCTGAATTCAAAACCAGGAGCTCGAGTTCTTTCGGCATCCCAAAGTTGTCTTTACTCTTGTTTTGCCAAAAGGAAGACCTGCTGCATCGGAAATTGCCGGTCTTTTCTACAACCTTACTGAAGTGCCAAAATATTGGAGACCTATGCTTAGACGATTTGTAAACTTCATTTTTGATAAAACATGCTTCTCCCTACACATCAAAGATTTTTCTATAAATTTCATATGGTTTGCACGTCTTATCACCAAAAATTTGATGACAGAGTTCTGTTCAAGCTTGGATCATTGTGTTTGCTTGCTGCCATTTTGAATAGTCTCAAAAGAAATATTTTTGTAAGACTGAAATAAATTTTGCTTTAAATCAATTCTAAACAATGCAAAGTTTACATTTACATTCTAAAATCCACTTATTCATTGAATGATCCTTGGATATTACATATAATATTTAAAATAGATGAGCTGATCGAGTTTGAATCAATAATAATTTAGTAACAATTCTCTTTGAAATTTGCAAGAGGTACCAAAATTATGAGAAACATAACCGTTAAATACTCTGGTAAGAAAAAAAGGAAGATAATTCAAATAAAAATTGATTTGTTTAAGGTTAACCTTTAATCAAATCAACTGAAATTGCAAAATTGATTCAGTAAGAGGGTAGGAAAAATAAAAAAAATGATCTGGTAAGGGGTTAAAGAAAATATTTAAAATCAAAATTGATTTGGTTTGGCTTAACCTTTTATCAGATCAACTGAAATTGCAAAATTGATTTAGTAAGAGGATAGGAAAAATAAAAAAATGATCTGGTAAGGGTTTAAAGAAAATAATTAAAAGCAAAATTGATCTGGTTTAGGTTAACCTTTTACCAGATCTATTTAAATCCTAAACTTGATTTGGTAAGGGGTTAAGGAAGATAATTCAAAACCCTGAATTGTTCTAATGAGAAGTTAGGGAAAATAATTCAAATCCTAAAATTGATCCAGTACGAGGTTAGGAAAAATAATTCAAATCTCAAAATTGATCTTATTAGGGCTAACCTCTTACCAGATCAGTTTAAATTGCAAATTTAATTTGGTAGGGGTTAAGCAAGATAATACGAATGAAAATTGATCTGGTTAAGGAAGAAAATTCAAATCCCTAAATTGATCTAGTAAGAGACTAAAGAAGATAACCCTTTGCAGATAAAATTAAACCACAAAATTAATCCATGAGGGATTAAAGATGGCAATTTAGATTAGAAAATTATCTGATAAGAGATTTGGGATGATAATTCAAATTAGAAAATTATCTGATAAGGGATTAGGGAAGATAATTCAAATTAGAAAATTATCTGGTAAGGGATTAGGGATAATAATTCAAATTAGAAAATTATCTGGTAAGGGATTAGGGATAATGATTCAAATTAGAAAATTATCTGGTAAGGGATTAGGGATGATAACTAAAGTTAGAAAATTATCTGGTAAGGGATTATGGAATGATAATTCAAATTAGAAAATTATCTGGTAAGGGATTAGGGAAGATAATTCGAATTAGAAAATTATCTGGTAAGGGATTAAAGATGATGATTCAAATTAGAAAATTATCTGGTAATGGATTAGGGATGATAACTCAAATTAGAAAATTATCTGGTTAGAGTTTTAAGAACCATTCTAATAATGAACATTGATCACTGTTCATAGAACTTATGAAAAAGGAACCTTTCTAACAAACAGGATTGAGAAAACTGACGTAAGAGATTTCCCTCACCACATTTTTCTCAAACGCGAATATTCAGCACTTGTTTTCATTATTGGGTGACGTATTATATGCTGCTGACAGAAATGGTGCTGGCTAATTTGCCAAACATGCACTCTCTCTTTTTTCTCTTTCTATCTCTCTCTATTATCCCCTCTTTCTTTCTTACTTTAACTCTCTCCTTTTCTCTCTCATCTTTGCTCTTTCTGGAAACCACAAAAGTAATAATTGCCCTGAGTCAAGGCAAAAAGAAAACCAAAACCTAAACAAAACAAAACACCCCCCCAAACAACAAAACAAAACAAATATAATCGTTTTTATGTCAGAGTTAGGTGCATTCAGAAAAAAATCTCTTCAAGTCTTAGGGGTGGGGCACAGTTTTTTAAGCGAAGAAAAATTCCCGGGGTTAAATTGAGAAGAATTAGAGGTTGCAGCTGTTAAAAGACCAGGTGCGGGAAACAAGGTAAGATGAAAGAGCAGTGAAGCAATAATAATAATAATAATAATAATAATAATAATTACAATAATGATAATTATAATAATAAACTATATATATATATATATATATATATATATATATATATATATATATATATATATATATATATATATGTTCATTGCTCTATATCTTCTCGATTGTGTTCGTATCTGTCCATATCTAATTATGCGTCAACGAACAAGTAAACAAACGTACCCAGATGTACATGATAACCTAAGCCTTTTTAAATGCATTTTGGTTGATTTTCTCACATTCCAACCCAGAAGCACGTTTTCCTTACACATTTAGTCTACTTGAACGTGATCATGAATTTTTACTTTGCACACACACACACACACACACACACACACACACACACACATATATATATATATATATATATATATATATATTTACCAATCCCTCCGCTCGGGCAGGAAATGACACAAGGTCAATTTTTAAGCGGAGTTTAACAGGTTTGAATTCAGAGTTTTCATTCTCACACTCATGAAGTGGAAGAAAGGGATCTATCTATTTATCTATCTATTTATCTATCTATCTATCTATCTATCTATCTATCTATCTATCTCAGTCTATTCCTTTCTCTTTCTCAATCTGTTTTTCTGGATCTATCTATCTATCTATCTATCTATCTATCTATCTATCTATCTATCTAAGTCTATTCATCTCTCTCTCTTTTTTTCTCTCTCTCTCTCTCTGTCTATTTGTCTATCTCAGTCTATTCGTCTCTCTTTCTCAATCAGTTTTTCTAGATCTATCTATCTATCTATCTATCTATCTATCTATCTATCTATCTATCTATCTATCTATCTATTAACAGTTATATTAAGAGAAGTCTATGTATACATGTATAAATAAATATATACAAAAGCACATGACGTGGAATCCCACAACTCAGCATAATCTTTATATTCTGTTAAACGGAGTATTTAGTTAATTTTATAAATATGTAAATATACTGATTACATTCCACTGATCAGATGATTATTTTTGTGGACACTAAAAAAAAAAAGAAGAAAATCTCGGATCCAACCAAAATAATTCCTCTTGAAATATTTCTTCTGATAATCTTTCAGTGAGACTTTGTATACGCTGATTTTATCCTCTGCTGAGGAGTAAGACCCCCACAAAAAAAGAACGAGCAGGGTATGACACTAAACTGCTTTTGGTGGTGAGGCTCGAATTCTAGAGATCTGGGAAGTGTCAAGTACTCTTTCATTGCCATTAATCCGAGGTTCATTCTAACCCTTATTGGTATTATTTCTTAAGGTCCCATCTCTGGGCCAAAGAGATATGTTTGCAAATTATTCGTATTTGTTAATGACAGTATGTAAAAAAACAAAAAACTAACTAAAACCTCTTAAGAAACAACAGCACAAAATTTGTAAATATAAATATACAATGAGCGTGATTCCCAAACCTCTAGGCATTAATTTATACCTTGATGAATTGATATACCATTAAAATCAATCAGACATTCTATCTCATAATTGTATCTTTATTGTTTTCTTATTTATCCGCCATTTACATCAAGCTTTGGAGCAGAATCATCGACCCAGCATCTTTATTTTTGCTTCGTGCGTCCATTTCGGTTTATTTCTTTGTCGTTTTGATTTTTTAATAGTTTGTCTTTTCTACTTTTGCTCTTCCATATTTGCTATCCAACTTAATTTGCGTCAAGTTTGTTGTTCCCCACTGCATTCACCCAGTTCCTTTTTGTATTAAGTAGATACTTTAATCATATCAACAAAAAGATGTGCTTCGGTTTTAATAACCCAATAAGGGTTGACACGCCGTAAAATCTATTAACCAATAAACTACTTATTTTGGAAGATTTACTTTTATTTCAAAACTTTAATGTTTTTCTCATCGATTTACTTTGAAAGTAGGTGTATGATAATTTTTCCGTAATATATTCTGTATTTGAACATTTCCTTTCATTTAATTCAAAAGCTGAAGAATCATGATGGAAGAAGAAAAGAAAAAGAAAATAACGATGCTTTTGAAATAAAGATACCTTTAAAATAAAGAAATTATTTTATAAAACAATATTTTTATTTTTCATTTTTCTATATGTATACGACTTTATTCAAAATTTTTAATTACAAGAATATTTGATTATACAGAGTATTTAGCATCAAGCCTAAGCTACGGGGTAGCGAACTTATAAAGCATTTGAAAAAATTTGTTTACATAGAATGCTGCCGCTGAAATCAAAATTTCAAATTGAAAACAAATCTACACCTGGTGTTGCGTCGATACCGTTATCGGATCATTATTGAGCTGGATGCAAAAGATCTCTCATTTTTATTATTAAGTTGCAAGTTTGACTGTAAATTGTTTTATTATCCAAGTTTCAGGATTTCTAACGGAATTATGTTAAGAAAAGATATTGTGCAGTTTTAGTCGAGTGAAGTTAACAGATAGATATGCAAAATTTCGATTATTAATGTATTGATTGATTTTTATGGCATGTCAACCGGTCAAGGGTTATTTTATGGACAAGGTCCTATTGAATTCGAATCATTTATTATATATTTGACCTATAGATGTACTCTCGCAACGGGTCAGAGTGGATTTGGGAGTAATGGAATTGAACGAGTACACCACACTACCCATATTTCCAGAACTGGATCCTCATCAACAGTTCAATGTCATACCCAAGACTCCCTTTTTTTTGGAGGGGGGTCTTACCCCTCAGCAGGGGATACAGTCATCTTAGTTTAAGTCTCATCGACTGGGTGATATAGATTATTATTTAATCAAAACGGATCAAACAAACATATTGGGACAGATGTCAGTGGGGTAATAAAATAACGACATTTTTGAAATTATTGTGCAACGATTTTCCGTTTTATAATGATAATTTCAAAAACCTTTTTGTGATTAATGTTTCTACTGCAAGGAACAGTGATAGAAACAGGTATTAAGGACACAAGGGGCCTTAAAAATACCAGAAGGACAGTCCTTACTTCAAATTGCCCTGTCGGTTGGGGCTGTATAATATACCGACTGCTTCACTGCAGAAGGGTAAGATCCCCCAAAGAGTGTCCAGATATGGCACTAAACAATCTGATGGTGAGGTTCCGGTAATGATGGAGCGTTGGGGAATGCGGAGTACTCCTTCATTGCCACCGCTCCCAGGTCCACTCTGGTCCGGAGAGATAGCATCCGATAGGGGCCTATCTATGGGTCAAATAGAACTAAACTGCGTACTTATGCTAAACCGAATTGCTTGAAATAGAACTGATTTTACATTTAACTTGAGTATTATGACATTGAACATTGTGTAAACAAAAAACTATACTTATTCTACGCTGATTTGTTTGAAATAGAACTGTGTTTTGACATTTAAACTATGTACTTATGCTAAACTGAATTATTTGAATTAGAACTGTTTAAATGTATAAAATGGATTTGGCATTAAATAACCTACAAAGGTTGATATACCGTAAAACCAAACCATTACTTTAAAGATTGTCCTTGTCATTTACTGTTACTGGCTTCACAAGAGATACTTCTGTACCTCACCGCTGCAAGGAAGTATCAAGTACCATTTTTTGAGTCTTTGACATGGGAGTGAACGCCGGTCTCCCGGACCATTGGCGAACACACTACGCATTTGGCAAATGTCCGGTTTTTTAATATATACTTATATATATACATATATATATAAAACGGGATATGTATATAAATATGTATATATATATGTATATATGCATGTATATATGTATATATATATGCATATATATGAGAGTAAATAAAGGATTGTAATCCGACAATATGTAGAAAAATTAATAGCAAGGTAATCCAAGTGGAAGGAGATATTTATTGAGAGGTCGATACTATAGCGTTTCGGTTCTACTGAACCATCATCAGGACCATGTGGGTGACTTAACATCGCTAATATCACCCCTCATGGTCCTGATGATGGTTCAGTAGAACTGAAACGCTATAGTTTCGACTTCTCAATAAATCTCTCCTTCCACTTGGATTACCTTGTTATCAATTTTTCTACATATATATATATATATATATATATATATATATATATATATATATATATAACGTATATACATGTATATATACGCACATATATGTATATGTATATATGTATGTATATGTACATATATGCACACACATACACACACACACACACACACACATATATATATATATATATATATATATATATATATATGGTAACCCTCGACTAAAGTGGCCAACTTTACTTACTTTATATATATATATATATATATATATTTCATATACCTTGGTAGCAATATCTCATTTACCGAAAGTGATGTATACATACGCATCGGCAAATCATGGACCAATATTTATAGGTTATTGACCATATGGAAATCTGATTTCTGATAAAACAAAACGGGAATTTCTCTCAAGCTATAGCCGTGCTCGTACTAATGTATGTATTTAACTCCCCTATGCTGGAGCAGGATGTGATATAAGGTCAATTTTTAATTCAAACCAGTAAAACTCTGCTTAGAAATTGACCTTGTGTCATATCCTAAACGAACATATATATAATTATCGAATAGCCTCTAAAAAACTGTAAGGAAACAAGGCCGCTGTGTTTAAAGAATCGTTTGTTGGTGTTGTTGATGTTCTTTCCTCACCATGATTCACAGAATTATGACATTATGAGGTATTCACAGATGCTAAAAACATTTGAAAAGAATAATACTTTTTAAAAAAAAAGTCAGGAAAATCTAATTTTCTAATATATGAATAAATTGGCACTCTGCGCCCCTGCAAGTTGTCAAAACAGTCAAAGTAATGTTATTGGAGGGTCTGTTGGTGCATTCACTGATTTAAACTCATAAAATCCCAAATTTATCCCCCTGTTGAAATTAAAAGGTCAAATTTGGGCTTCGAATAGATTAATCAGATCTTTGATTTTGCTTTTCTTAAAAAAATGATTAATATGAAAAGAGATTCTCCTCTCAGAAAGTGTGAGATGGGACTCTTGATTAGCCAAGCCTCTATATTGTGGCTTGATTGGATGACCAATTAAAATCTGATACATAAAAGGAATACAATTCTTACAAGACGTAGATCAGAACTTATAATTGATTGACTATTCATATATTAGTAGAAAAATACGAAATCATCTATGCTTGGTTAGCCAATCAGAAATGTTTGCTTTCAGGCGAATTCTCTATAAAAATATTTCTTTTAAGGTTCAAAGGAAGAGAAAATTCGAAGACCATACCGAAGACTATAGAATTATAAAGAGAAGTCTCTCAAAGCACAAAAGCCTCTCCAGCGAAAGCTGCACTCTCTGAAAAATTACCTGACTGATTCACATAGGAAGACAGCACCAGCCAAATTCTTTTTCTTGTTTTTGAGTTGACAACACCTGGGCAACTTGTTTCAATCGACCACCCTAACCATCAGAAGTTCCTGATAGATTGTATCATCCCTCTTTTATGGATCTTCCAAACATTGCGTAAGCCCCGAAGAAGTTGATAAAACAATTAGTCGGAAACGTATATCATAGTCACGGTACTGAGACCATATCAAGTACTGTGACTTGCATAGGAACACAAGATGATCACCCCGATCAACTGTACAGCAATATGCGAGATGTCACGAGGAAGTGTTGTATATTTACAAGTTTACTAAAACAATATGTAGTGATAGTGGCAAATTAATAAGCCTGATTTACATGAGTGTAAGAGAGAGCCTATATAAGTCTCCCACCAAGACTTACTAAAAAAGCTTGATTAGTGACTACTGCACTCTAGTAGGGGCGAGATTTTCCAAATGGTGGGACGCGCTTCGGCTGGCCGTGGTGTGAGCTGTAAGGTTCGGTCGGATGTGTTCTCATCACTTGATATACCTCTGTCCTCAGGAGGACCGTCCCTCCAGGCTTTAACCTTCCTCGGAGGGGTTAGGTTTATCGCCTGGAGCCGGAGGCACCCCGCAAAAAGGAATGCCCGAGAAATTTTTGGGACTGCCGGACACGTCTGGGCTACGGTCCTGCGACCAGACCCAGATAAAAATGGCCTTGTGCCACACTTGTACGATTGGTGGGGCGAATGACAAATATCAGCTTGACTAGTAACTGACTTGTGCTAACATAATAACACAATATAAGAAGTTCACAATTTACGGGTTCTCTTTTTATTTGCTACGTATAGATGGGAAACTTCGTATTTGTTGAATGTATAACATATTTCATGAACACTATGCATTGTAAATGAAGGAAGCAGAAGAATGAAAACAATTGTCACAGAACGCTGCCTTTATTTGAATCGATGAGGCATTTCTCTTGAAAACATAAAGCTGTAGAATTTTTTTTATAATCCTTTTTCTTCATTAAAGACTTAGAAATATTCTGCCTGAATTGTTATTCCCTATCTCGCGTCGCCGTAAACGTCGGCTTTACATCAATTTTCTTCTGTGTTTGGATTCTAACCAAATTCCATCGCCATGGTTGCTTGCAATTTACGAGGAAAAATAGTTATTACACGAGACTGAGCAATTATCTAGAAGTTTCTGATGGTGAAAGCATTAAAATTCTTAATGCTTTTTAGTTTATTATACGGGCTACGTTGAACGTATGGAGTCTCTTAATGAACACACACACACACACACACACACACATATATATACATATATATATAGTTCCAAGTTAATTATACATATTTCCAGTCACCATGTATTTAACAAGTGGGTGCTGAAAAGTTTTCGGACCAGACAAGAAAATGACCGAGAGAGTGATGAGCAATTCCGTTGTTATGGTTACACGAAGTATTACTCGACGCCACTCAAAGCAAGAGTGTGTGTGTGTGTGTGTGTGTGTGCGTGAGAGAGAGAGAGAGAGAGAGAGAGAGAGAGAGAGAGAGAGAGAGAGAGAGAGAGAGAGAGAGCACACGTTTTTCGTATATCTCGTTTCCTCTTTCAATATCTTTTTTTTTTCTTCTCGCTATAACATACAATTCTTCAGTCTTCTACCTTTTCTGCGTCACAACGTATTCTTTCCTCTCTTTTTCAATTTTTCTTTCCTTCAAACTTATTCTCTGTTCACTATCTTCCGCTCATTCACTAATTTCTTCTTTCGTTTACACGAGTGATTTTAGATGACTTCAGTCGATCGAAACTTCTGCATTTTAACTCGCTAACGTAACAGACGCTATTATTTAAATTAGGCAGGTAAAACAGTCGGTCTGCACAAGAGGGTGTCCTCGTGGTGTAATGGTTAAAGCGATGGAGTACGGAATCATAGTAAGCGAGTTCGACCTCCTGTCACGCCATAACGTTCACTTTCGGATAAATACGCTTGGGAAAGGTATGAGCCACTTCATCCGCTCAGCTATAGGTTAAATAGTATCACTACTGATCTTCTAGAAAGATGGATTTGGCATTAAATAACCTACAAAGATTGATATGCCATTAGACAAAGAAACCAAATCGATCTCCGCTTAATTCTAGTTATAAGATAGATTTTCTTTCTGTGTAACTATACGAAATTATGTAAATTTATTATCATTAACACAAATATTCTGTCTATCTAATTTTGTTTTTGAAAATCAATACTATTATCGGTTGAAAATTTTATTCAGAACAGCATCAATTCAACGTAACATGAAATGAGCACGAAAAGCTCTCTGTGTAGTAATTACAGATTCACCAGCCTTAAAAATAAAACATCTCAACTGCAAATGTATCGTGAGTTCGAGTCCCAGCCGAGATAGTAACTGTGGCTGTAGAATATACCGACTGCTTTTCTGCAGAGGGGTAAGACCCCCCTCCCCAACGAATGTTCTGGATATGACATTAAGCCATCCGATGGCTAGGCTCCAGTGTTGGAGATTTGGGGAATGTAGAGTACGTCTTCATTGCCATCGCTCCAAGGTCCACTCTGACCCGGAGTGGTAGCAACTGATAGGGGCCTATCTATGGGTCAAACAGATTAAACTAAGTGTGCAAACAAATGACTGATGTTAAATTGTGACAGTTATATAGCAATACTTAAAACCATTTAGCTGTGTGCATAAAAGAGCTTAGGCACGTTTAAGAATGTTATCTCCAAAATGTGTTTACAAACCATGTATATTTAATATATATGTATAAAGAGAATTTGGCAGTAAATTACCTAAAATAGTTGATATGCCGTGAAACCCAACAAAAACAAACAAAACCGAATAAAAAATAGTCTGAGAATTAATTTTTTATTTATTGCGGACTTTTTGTCCTCATCTTGGTAGTTTTTGTGTTGTTTCTTCTTTCACTACGTTTAGGCCCCCCCCCCCAAAATTAATTTTCAGATTAAGAAGCCTCATCTCAAAATGATTCCAATTAAAGACAACACTTGCCTAAGATTATTTGTAGTACAGGTATTTCAGTCCAACCTTGTATGAAAGGTGTTCTAATTTTTGGACTGATACATATTCATTTTGTAAAAGGGTGTTTGTTTTAATGGCATATCAACCTTCTTGGGTTATTCAGTGCCAAAGCTATCCCTCTAGAAGAATAGTAGTGGTACTATTTAACCCATAGCTGGGAGGATAAGGGAGTTTATACCTTTCACAAGGGTATTTGTCCGAAAGTGAACGTAGTAGCACGACCGTAGTTCGAACTCGCTTACTACGACTCCGCAGTTCATCTCTTTAACTATTACACCATGAGGACACCCCTCTCATTTTTTTGAGCTGACAAGCAATCATGGCGTAAGCCAAGATAACCTTGAATAACCCATCCACATCCCTGAATTAGCACCCTCAAGCTTTCATCTGTATAGGTATATGAAGAAAGACCTTAGGGAATCACCGTTCTTTGATGAAGCTCAAAGAAGGAACTTGCATGTAGATAAGAAAGCCTCCAAGAAGCTTCTATAAGATGACTGTATACGTACTTGGGAAAGGTATGAATTCATCTCTTCTTCAACCCCACCAGCTATGGGTAAATAGTGGGGAAGGATGGGCTCTTTTGTAAGGTAACCAGTCTAGGAGAAGGAAAATTCTGAATTCAAACCATCTGTGTCCCGCTTAAAGATTAATCTTTTATATATTTACCCAACCCCTCCGCACGTGCAGGATGCGACACGAGGTCAATTCTTAAGCAGAGTTTTGCAGGTTTGAAAATTTTCCTTCTTGAATGGTAGGCATACCAAGGTTAAATAACCCACCATGCTCTATTGTTCACTCATACCAGGTAGAAGAATAGTTTCCACGATGTGAAAATTAAATAGCCTCGTCCAGGATTTGAACTCGGATCACCGTATCCATTTTCTGCGACGATAACCAAAGTGACCTTGTGTCGTATTCTGGTTATGACGGATGGATTGAATAAATACATAACTGTTCTCAATCAAAGGTGGAATTCTACGTCTGAGAAGGAAGGATACTATGTTGAAAACTGCATTTGGAATCTTGAAGCTTTTGTCTTCTTTATGAGCTTCTGTTATTAAATCTGTTGTAATTAGAAAAAGAAAAAAAAAAAAAAGAAAAAGAAAAAGAAAAAGAAAAAAAAAAGGAAAGAATAAATTAATGACAGACGTTACTTTTTGACCAGCTCTCGTATTAAGGAAATGGTATTGATTAACGTTATGTAAAATAGAAAATAAGGAAGACTAAGACTGTCAGCATTGAAGATTGTGTCGCCTCAGCTATCAAAGTAATTGATGACCAAAGAAAAAAAAAAAAAAACAGGATTTCTAATTGTTGTTGTCAAACTGACAAGAATAAAAATTTGCCATCAGGAAATACTAAAAGAAACCAAAAATATGAATTAAGAACAACGTCATGGACATTTGAAGAGACGAAATAAAATGAAATTTTAGACAAGATGACATGAACGCTGCAGAAAAGGTTTCCATTAACCTTTTTCTTCATACTGATTCTCAGTATATTCCCTTTCAGGCATTGGCGAAAAAATCTGTTGCAATGAAAGTTGCATTATACGCGGGTTATTCAATAAATAAGGGGAATCTACCTATCTATCTATCTATGAGGGTTATTTAATAAATAAGGATAATCTATCTATCTATCTATCTATCTATCTATCTATGAGATGATTCAATAAATAAGGGGAATCTATCTATCTATCTATCTATCTATCTATCTATCTATCTATCTATCTACGAAATGATTCAATAAATAAGGGGATGGACACCCGCATATGGCCAAGCAAAAGCAGGACGACCAGCTCGAACATACATGCAGCAGCTATGTGAGGATACGGGATGTAGCCCTGAACACCTGCCAGAAGCGATGAATCATAGGGAGAAGTGGCGAGAGAGGGTCAGGGATATCCGTGGTGGCGGCATGACATGATGATGATGATCTATCTATCTATCGACGAGGGTTATTCAATTAATAAGGAGAATCTATCTATCTATCTATCTATCTATCTATCTATCTATCTACGAGGGTTGTTCAATTAATCCTATTTACCAACCTGTCCGCTCGGGCAGGATATGACACAAGGTCAATTCTTAAGCGGAGTTTAACAGGTTTGAATTCAGAGTTTTCCTTCTCCTAGACTAGTTGCCTCACCAAGGTTGAAGAACCCAGTCTGTCCTACTATTTACCCATAGCTGGAGGGAGAATAATTGGATTTATACCTTTCCCAAGGGTATTAGTGCTATGTGAAATACAATCATTCTCGTCCAGGATTTGAACTCGAGTCGCCGTCTCCATTTCCAACGATGATAACCAATTAATAAGGAGAATCTATCTATCTATCTATCTATCTATCTATCTATCTATCTATGAGGGTTATTCAATAAATAAGGATAATCTATCTATCTATGAGGGTGATTCAATAAATAAGGGGAATCTATCTATCTATCTATGAGGGTGATTCAATAAATAAGGGTTTTTTTTTGACTGAGGAGTGACTTATTAGGCTCATTCTATAAATAAGTCAAATCTTTTTGAAAAAAGCAAAATAGTTTTTTTTCAGAATTTTCTTTTCATAAATGTGAACTTCACATTGTGTGGAATTGTTTTATCGAAAAAATTATTTAATGTCGCAAAAATATTTGTGTTGAGCCTAATCAAAATAGTGGCAAATCAGACAGAGTGCTCCAGAATTGAACAGAGATCTACCATTACATTTTTGCTGGCTGAAAAATGCAAATAATGTGAAATTTACCGAAGAATGTGTGATAATTATGAAGAAGCATATTTTAGTCAAAAATATTCATAAACGAGCTAAACATGGGTTTGCCACTACGAGCCAGAGTCAAAAAACAGCCCATAGAGTGGAAACTCACTGACTCTCCAGGAAAGAAAGAGTTCCAAGCGAACATTCAGTAAAGAAGGTCATCCTGACAGTCTTCTGGGATAAGAAAGAATCCGTTACTGTAGATTACCTTGAAAAAAAGTATGACTGTAAACGGTACTTCTAATTGCCAACTCCTAAAGGAAAATTCACCTTATTTATTGAATAACCCTTGTATTATTTAAACTTGAAAGTTTTTTTTTTAAAGTTCTGGCTTTTAAATGATGCAGAGAATGATTTTCAACCTGCATGCGAGATTGTAAGTCTAAATTTGATGTTCTACAGAGCAGTGGTAAATACTTAACTTCATTTGCCATGCAAGCTTCTGGTTGCCCGTCTAAGTAATGGACTGACTCAGCGTTGCTTAACTTCGGTAATTTGTCATAAACCGGTTTTTTCAATAATATTTTCATTATTTACAAAGTTTTGTTTCGTCTGGTAGACAAGCCATAGGTTATTTAGTGTATAAATTGTCTCTAAGTGGTCAACTAAGAACTCCACAGACTCATTGCTTATTTTTGATGATCCGTCAGGACCAAATTCTTTCAGTAATATTTCACTTTAGTCTAAGTTTTCCTTAGTCTGCCACACAGGTTACTTGTAGTTCTTGTTCTAAATGGTAACTCATCTAAACATTGAGCTGGCTGATCATTCCTTGACTGAAGATATGTCAGGAATCAGTTCTTCAAGCATTTTTTAAATTCATCTTAGATTAATTTTTCCTTATTCTGGAATACAGAATCTAAACACTGAAAAGGTTCTGGCCTAGTCCGCTGGGGCTGTAGAATAAACCGACTGCATCTCTGAAGAGGGGTAAGTCTCCCCCAACGAGTGTTCTGTGGCCCAGTCGGCCAAGGCTGTAGAATACACTGACTGCTTCTCTGCAGAGGGGTGAACCCCCCACCCAACGTGGGTTAAATAGAACTAAATCGTGGTTTGAGTTTACTGTTTTTTTACATTTAAACTGCGTATTTATGTTAAATTGAATTGTTTAAAAATAGAACTGTGTGACATTTAAACTGCGTACTTATGCTAAATTGAACTGCTCGAAATAGAACTGTTTTGATATCTAAACTGTGTACTTATGCTAAACTGAATTATCTGAAATAAAACTGCTTTGACATTAACTTGTGTATTGCCCAGTCGAACCAGTAAGAACCCCCAATAAGTGTCCTAGATATGACTCTAAACAATCTGATGGTAAGGTTCGAGTGATGCTGGAGCTTTGGGGAATGCAGAGCACCCCTTTATTGCTATTGCTCCCAGATCCACTCTGGCCCGGAATAGTAGCACCTGATAGGACCCTATCTATGGATTAAGTAGAACTAACTACATACTTATGCTAAACTGAATTGTTTGAATTACAACTGTTTGATTAAACTGAATAGCTTAAAATAGAAATGTTTTTGAAAATTACTGTACTTATATTTAAACTGCGCGCTCATGCTAAACTGAATTGTTTGAAATGGAACTATTTTTGACATTGAAACTGTGCTTACACTAAACTGAATTGTTTAATATGGAATTGTTTTGACATTTAACTGTAGATAAAATCTGAACTTATACTTAACTGAAATAGCTGAATTAGAATTGTCTGAATAAACTGAATAGCTTGGAATAGAAATGTTTTTACTCATGCTAAACTGAATTGATTGAAATAGAACTATTTGCATAAAAATGGATTTGGCGTTAAACAACCTACAACGGTTGATATGCCATAAAATCCAACCAACCAACCAACTGAATAGGTTCATCATTGCTTAACTCTGGTGATATATCGAGAACGAATTCTATTTACGTTAGTTTGGCACCCTTATTATTTATAGTATTTGTTATACTAAATGATCACTGATCTGAACACAGAGCTAGATCACATCACTTAACTATGGTCATCTGTCGGTAATCGGTGGTTTCAGAGAATTCTCACTGTCAGCCATTCGGTTGATCAGGTGTGCGGCTCTGCCGAGTATGTTTTGGTTTTTGCAATCGAGCACTGACTAGCGGTGGCAGAGGTGGATTCTTCCAAAATGAGGTGTACCCGACTAGATATATTTTATGTGGTAAGAAACCTGACTGATTTGAGAAGACCTTTTCTGCCTCACGTGGTGGATGGTTTGGATTCAGTCAATAACAGACACAATTCTTTTGTGTGGGAAAATTACTGACCAATCAGCCGACGGAAGGATTTCTTATTCGTCTTGGCCGAAAGTCCTTCATAACAATCAAAGTTCGGTTATAATTTCCGCTCACGTGAAATATCCATCACCACTGCCAACGATCAAATTGCTTTTGTTTCGAACAGACCCCCCCCCCAAAAAAAAACAAAGCAAAAAAAGAAAAAGAAAAAACAAAACAAAATAAAAAGCAAAAAGAAAACAGGCAAAAAGGATGATCGTTTCTGGTATTCAAAGATAATCATCCTAAAGCAGATAATTTTAGTTTAACAAAGCCGTAGTAATATGACTAAGTCGTGCTTTGCTTAAACAACTGAAAGATTGTCAATCTTAAAGTGAGTATGGTGTATTAAAAGCATTTCCATTTTCACAGACCTTTACTCTAAGGCTTATTTCATGTACCCATCAGAAAGACTAGCTATGGCTCCCTCTCTCTCTCTCTCTATATATATATATATATATATATATATATATATGTATATATATATATATATAAAGAAAGAAGAAAAATAATCCAAATGTGATGAATTTATTATGAAAGTTGACTTAAAACGTTTCGGTTTTAATAACCTTCAGGACTTTAAAACCGAAACATTTAACGCCGACTTTCATTATAAATTCATCAAATTTGAATTATTTTGTTTTTTCTACTTTCTTTATACCGTCGAATTTAATTTCCTTGTTTACACACACACACACACACACACACATATATATATATATATATATATACCTGAGTGTGTCAAAAGTTTTCGTGTATTTTGCACAACTCGGCAGCTACAGATGCTTTTATCAAGGTCATGAAAGTAACGAACCACACTGCTCTGTGAGATATCGAGTTTGCTTGATAATATCTGATTACTACTAGTCAGATTTGCCTCAATAGTATCAAACATGGCTTAGGAATCCATGGTTTTGGGCCTAATTGATCTGGCCTGATCTTCAGGATTTTTGCAACCTGAGGGAAGTTTCTTCAACCATCTTGTAACTCTGTTGTAATAAACTGGGCCTTTACATTTGATACAAGAAATGTTTTTGGTTGCTTCCACAGAATTATGGCCAAGTTTAAACTGGTAAAGCATAAGTTCCTGAATTTGACGAAAGTGCTTATTCCTCTTTGCAACTTTCAATTCGCACACAGAGTGAAGAAATGCGCAGCGTCTCAAAGTACCAATTATAACGATACTACCAACAGCCGACTTGACTTCAAGGTTTTATTAGCATATATCAAAACTACTTTCATTTTTACAAACTTTTATTCCAATACTTATTTTATGTGCACATCGAAAGACTACCTATGACTCCACTACACACACACACACACACACACACACACACACACACACACACACACACACACACACACACACACACACACATATGTATATATATAAAAAGATGAATTATACAAATGAGTATATTTCTTTTGCGTAGTTTATTTTTTGATTTCTTCTCACTAATTCCGGACTAAGCTCATCGCCAGGAGAAAGGTTTTTTTGTGAAATTTTCTTTTTATAATTTTTAAAGATAGTTTTCGAAAGAGTTGATATGATACAAGAGCGGTGACGAAAAATGATAAGGTTATGTAGCATATCCATTCATTGAATGAAAATTATTTTCTGGTATCCAAATGTCTTGGACAATCTGTTTTTTGATTTGCCTCAAAAGCAAGGCTTGGAAATCCACGATTTTTGGCCTACTTGATTTTTGCCTGATCGTTGAGGTTCTTTCAACCCGAGTGAAATGCTTAAACTATTTGGTTGTAATTTACGAAGCGTTTTGCTTAGATGGGACGCAAGGCCAAATGAATGGAGCACCCAATGAAACTCGAAATCACTCTTAGAGGTTTGTTAGTCGAGCTTGGGGTGTGTCCTCGTGGTGTAATGGTTAAAGCGATGGACTGTGGTGTAATGGTTAAAGCGATGGACTGCGGAATCGTAGTAATCGAGTTCGAGCTCCAGTCACGCTGTTACGTTCACTTTCGGGCAAATACTCTTGGGAAAGGTATGAACCCCCTTATCCTCCCAGCTATGGGTTAAATAGTACCACTACTGTTCTTCTCGGAAAATAGCTTTGGCATTAAATAACCTGCAAAGGTTGATATGCCATTAAACAAAAGAAACCAAACCTAGTCAAGCTTGCTAACCATTACACAACCTGAGACTGTACTGCGCCCCCATCTTTCGCACAACAAATATTTTTGGTTGCTTCCTTAGCGTTATGGCCCAGTTCGAACTCATTAATCACACGTTTTCGAAATAGACGTTTATTTCTGCGGCTTTTAAATAGCACCCAGAGTGAAGCAATGCACAACGTGTCAGTGCACCAACTACCAAAATACTACCAAACACAGCCGGTACCAACCACGGCTTGAACAGCTTCGGTTATGTGATATACGCACCACAAATTAGCACGTACTACCAAAATATTGCAAAACTTTTGATTTTTACTACTAAAATAAAAGTAAATAAATAAAACGTAATCTTATGATCCAAGAAAGACGAAGACAACTAATCGGAATACTCTCATAAATAATCTCTTCGTCAAAATTATCAATTTTCAACTCACGGTCAAAATACACTGCAACCGTTTGAACTATTAATAAAATACCAATAGAACTAATTCCCAAACTGATATAAATTGATTTGCCCTTTTGCAAAAACGGGACAATTCAACAGGACAAACCATTCGGTCATGAAACTGAGAGTCACTATGAATTGTTTATGTTTCAACTCTGTTTATATTTATATATCTTGTATCTTGAACAAGGCTATTTGCGCCTCACTTCACGCTAATGCCCTTCAGAAAGACATGAATCCATCTAATCTTTTTCCAGCTAAAGGTAAATAGAAGAGCAGACTGGCTCTCTAGCCCTGGGAAAAGCGAACAACCAGTCTACGAGAAGGAAACTCCGTATCTAAACCAGCTGGAATCTGCTTAGAAATTGACCTTGTGTCACATCCTCCCGAGGGGTTGGGTAAATACATATATACAACTATCTCTGATCTTGATCACTATAAATAATGTAAACCATATATACAATAGCTCCCCTTCTACAGGCACACACAATCGTTAAGTTTTGATATAATTTTAAGAATATTACTGACAGAAATTACGGCAAAATTAACCAAAAGATAAATGTTGGCTCCAAAATGAAGAGCAGCTCATTTTAAGTTAAAAAACAGTTGCTGGTAAATCAACAGGGTTGCACTAAGGACACATGAAAAGATAAACAGAGCCCCTATAAATAGTAGTACATGATAAACCTATTAGAACAAATAGATGTTAAGGTCAAGATAGACAAAGCAGAAAGGAATAGAAAATATCTACTTTTTCAAAGATTTGTACCAAATTAAGTTGGTTGGTTGGTTGCTTGGGTTTAATGCCATATCAACCTTTGAAGGTTTTCATCCCAAACCTATTTTTATACAAATAATCAGTTCTATTTCAAACAATTCAGTTTAGTTTCAGTACACTGTTTAATTGTCAAAAACATTTCTATTTCAAGCAATTCAGTTTAGTCAAACAGTTCCAATTCAAAAAATTCAGTTTAGTATAAGTATAGTTTTTGAACTCACAGAGTTAAATGTCAAAACACTTCTATTTCAAACAATTCAGTTTAGCATATGTACGCACTTTACATGTCAGGACAGTTCTATTTCAAGCAGTTTAGTTTAGCATAAATAGGCAGTTTAAATATCGAAACAGTTCGATTTCAAGTAATTCAGTTTAGCATAAGTACACAGTTTAGTTCTATTTAACCCATATATAGGGTCCTATCTGGTGCTACTATTCTGGGCCAGAGTGGATCTGGGAGCGATGGCAATAAAGGGGTGCTCTGCATTCCCCAAAGCTCCAGCATCACTCGAACTTTGCCATCAGATTGTTTTGTGTCATAATCAGGACACTCGTTGGGGGTGGTGGATCTCATCCCTCTGCAGAGAAGCAGTCGGTGTATTCTACAGCCCCAGCAGACTAGGGAAACCAAATAAGGGCATTAAACATGTGGTACATAAAGGTGACAGAAGTATGTATTTATTTCAACCCCTCCAAGGGAAATGCCAACCGAAACGAACACTTTTTCTTACCAACAATTTCATGTTAAAAAAAAGGTCCTGTGTCTTGTCCCAGTCCCGTTGGGGATTGTGAAAATACGACTGATATATTAGAGTGAAAATTTTACGGATACGATAATCCTAGACGATTTGTGGACCAGTTGGGTTTCGCTCTAAAAAGCGGTTCATTATGATACTGGTGCTTCAATATAGAAAGTAGTGAATAATTCTAATTAACATTTGACTGTTATCTACTATATTATCAAGGAATTTGGATGATCAAAATATGATACAGATCTCACCAAATTATCATTTAGTTGCAAATTGGGCAAAAATTACTTCATTCTCTTAGAACATTCTAAGTGAATTGCTCTAATAGAAATTTTGTTACGATGTGTCGTTTTTGCTGGTTATTCTCTCCCTCTCTCTCTCTCTCTCTCTCTCTCTCTCTCACACACACACACACACACACACACACACATATATATATATATAATAAACAGATGAGAATAAATGATCGTTTAAAAAGCATTTAATGAATCAAGAGTGCCCAAATGCCAGTCAGCAGAGCTTGTTTGTATTTCACCACTAATAGTTTGATGTATTTTCTATTAGACAGAAATCACAAACTTTGTTGTCCATCATAATGAGAGTTTATATATATATATATATATATATATATATATATATATATATATATATATCTTTAGTTTTTACAAGTTGTTACTGTCAGCGAAATTTTGTTTTCACTTGAGTCTTTCGTCTTGCATCCGAACTCATATAGAGCCGGAAAGAAAAAAGTCAATTCACACACGCACACACACACACACACACACACACACACACACACACACACACACACACACACACACACAGATGTAATTACGCGTGTGTATGTGTTTGTACCTTCACGCACACCTGTCTGAGCGCCTGCGTGCTTGAGAGTAGTTGTATTCACCTGTGTGTGTGTGTTTTATGTCAGTTTACACCAGATGTTTCGACAGAACACCTAATAAATCATGTTTACTTACGTATGTGTATTGAGTGTATCTTTTCAAAAGTAAATTCTGAATGTATGTACGTATGCACACACACACACACACACACACACACACACACACACACACACACACACACACACACACACACACACACACATATATATATATATTTATATCAATAGATAGATAGATAGATAGATATACATAGATATGGAAATTGATATTAATTTTTTTTTAAACAGGTTTTATTCAAAACCATAGACATGGTTTTTTTAATAGTTTTTTTTTTTACTCATTTTATCCTGTCTTACTTCAAGAAGATGGATATTTAGTTCAAGTTAGAGTAGAAATAGCATAAGTATTTCTTTGTAACTTCATTGATTATTTTTAAGATTTAATTTTATACTATTAGAAAGAAGAATTGAAGACTTTTGAAATTATTTTGTTCCGTATATATATCATTTCACGAACAAAACAAGCAAATTACAAATCAAGCATATAATAAAACAAATGTAGTAGATGAATTAAAGTGTAAGCCAAGTAAATAGAAAAAAATTAAGGCAAGCAATTGAATCAATTAAAAAGTAAGGCAAGTAAATTTAAAATAAGGTAACTAATTAAATAAATTAATAAGTAAGACGAGCAAATTAAAAAGTAAGGCGAGCAATTAAACAAATTAAAAAATAAGTCAAGTAAATCAAGAAGTTATGCAAGTAAATTAATGAGTAAGGCAAGTAATTAAACTAATTAAAAGTGAGGCGAGCAAATTAAAAAGTAAGGCAAGTAAAATAAAAAGTAAGGCAAGTAAATTAAAAAGTAAGGCGAGCAAATTAAAAAGTACGGCAAGTAAATTAAAAAGTAAGGCAAGTAAATTAAAAGGTAGGGCAAGTAAATTAAAAAGTAAAGCGAGCAAATCAAAAGATAAGGCAAGTAAATTAAAAAATAAGGCGAGCAAATTAGAAATTAAGGCAAGTAAATTAAAAAGTAAGGCAAGTAATATAAAAAGTAATGCAAGTAAATTAAAAAGCAAGGCGAGCAAATTAAAAAGTAAGACGAGCAAATTAAAAAGTAAAACGAACAAATTAAAAAGTAAGGCAAGTAAATTAAAAAGCAAGGCGAGCAAATTAAAAAGTAAGGCAAGTAAATTAAAAAGTAAGGCGAGCAAATTAAAAAGTAAGGCAAGTAAATTAAAAAGTAAGGCGAGCAAGTTAAAAAGTACAAGTAAATTAAATAGTAAGGCAAATAAACTAAAAAGTAAGGCAAGTAAATTAAAAAGTAAGGCGGGCAAGTTAAAAAGTACAAGTAAATTAAATAGTAAGGCAAATAAACTAAAAAGTAAGGCAAGTAAATTAAAAAGTAAAGCGAGCAAATTAAAAAGTAAAGCGAACAAATTAAAAAGTAAGGTACGCAAAAAACCAAAAACCAAACTGATAACAATTAATTAGAAAAGAATTTGTCAAATAGTGGATTTTGTTGTTCCAGTGGATTACAGAGTGAACAAGAAAGAAAAGGAAACGTGTCTAATACTTTGATCATGCTAGAGAGCAGAAAAAGCTGTGGAACATGAAGATGACAGTGATACCAATTGCAGTTGCTGCACTTGGAACCTAGGGGGACTGGAGACTAAGGGAAGAATCAAGACCATCCAGACCACAGCACTGTTAAAACCATCTAAGATACTAAGAAGAGTCCAGGGAATTCAAACTTCAATGAAAAACTACTGTTGTGAAAAACAGTTGAATGATAAAAAGAGCACAAGTCAAGGAGAAAATAAAAGATAAAAACAGTAAAATAAACTGTAAATTTGGTTAGGTATGGCTTTTTGACTGATCAACCATTCTAGGTTATTTATATATATATATATAAAACTCATGATTTGTAAACGCTTTTGTTGATAACATTTTTAAACGAGCCTGTGATCATTTTTAACACAGTTAAATGGTTCCAAGTATTGTTATGTCGAACTAACTATTCAATTAAACATCAGTCATTTGTTTACGCCCAGTTAAAGGATCAAACGGTTCTATTTCTAACAATTCTATTTAACATAAGTCAACAAAATTAAATGGTTCCAAGTATTGCTACGTATTACTAACAATTCAACTTAACACTAGTCATTTGTTTGCATTCAGTTCAGAGAGTCAAATAGTTCTAATTGACCCATAGATAGGACTTCATCAGGTGCTACCACTTCGGGTCAGATTGGACCTAAGAGTAAGGGCAATGAAGGGTCATTCCACATTTCCCAAATTTCCAAGGCTGGAGCCCCTTTATCCGATTGTTTAATGTCATATCCAGGACACTCGTCGGGGGGGGGCGTCTTACTCCTCTGCAGAGATGCTGTCGGTGTATTCTACAACCCCAACCGACTGGGCTGAGTAGATTTCGCTTCAAATATTTTCCTGTATAACTAACAAAGGCTTTTAAGTATTTCAAGCAATTATATGATTTCAAATAATTAATAATTCTAATCCTTTAGCTTTAGAAATCTTAATATAAATTTTTTTAACACACTCATATGGTTTCAAGTATTCCTAATACAAATAATTTTCAAGCAGTTCTATTTGACCCATACATGGTAAGTATTTCCACTTCAAGTCAGAATGGACCTGGGAGTAATGGCAACGAAGGAGTGACACAATCTTCGGAACTCCAGAACTGAAGCTCTCACCAACGAATGCTGTTGAGTGTCATATTCAGGATACCATTTTTTTGGTGGTTGGGTGGTTTTCTTACTCCTTAGTAGGGAATGCTAAATTCCGTCCAAAGAGTATTATTCATTATTTTTTTTCTGATATAAATGGAGTTGTTGAAATGGTGCAAAAATTGAGCTTTTTCACTCAGGGGATCGAATAGAGGGTACCTGAAGGGTTTACTATTCAAAGGTTTATAGCATCTCTTGAATAGTTGTAGCCATTTTGAACAATGATGATGATGACAAATATTTGTAATATTGTCCTTTTGGTCAGCAGTACTATGAAATGAGGAAGCGTTATCTTCAGTTGTTATCACCAACGATCTGTTGAAAGTTCACGATAACACCTGATATGAGGAAATGATAATAATTTTGCCTATGGTCACAGGTGTTTTTATAAATGCATCTAATCCCTCACTGTTTCTGCAGAGTCATCAGAGGGGCCTGAATGTCTAAGATAAGAATAAATAAATAGATAAGTAAAAAGTAAAACGTAAAGAAAGAAAAAAAAAGAAGATAGAAATCAATTATAAATTTGTTTTTTCTTTCATATATCTTGTTTTATATATATATTATTAGTTCACACTAACAAAGACGTACAATTGGGTCATGTTAGAGTGTAGTTTTTAAACTGGTATGGGGACTATTTTGCTATGATCCTTCTATATGAGAGATTAACTCCCTAATGATTAGCCTCATCTTTGCAAATTGTGTCTCTGATAAGAAGCTCATATGTTTATCAGCAGTTTTTCTCAACAACAAAAATGTATCCTGGGTATAGCACCGAAATGTATCTGATTGTGAGGCTCCAGTTCTGGAAATCTAGGGAGTGAGGAATACACTTTCATTGTCATTACACGCAGGTTTACTTTGTCTAGGAAAGGTAGTACCTGTCTAGAATCTCATCTGTGCGTCAAATAGATGTATTAACAAATTATTCGTATTTGATTGGACTGTAAGCAAAAAAACAAAACAAAGAAAAAAACAAAAACAAAACACCCCCCCCCAAAAAAAAACAAAAACAAAAAACAAAACAAAACAAAACAAAACAAAAAACAAACAAACAAAAAATATCTCCATTTTCCTTTGTAACCCTACCGCGCCCCGCCCCCAAAAAGCAAAGCAAAACAAAACAAATCCTTCAAAAAACAACTACTTAACAAAATGTAAACATGAACGTACAATGAACACAATTTCCCTAACCTCCGTGCATAAGATAACCGTAGCCTATATTTGTCGCTGCCTCCCACCAGACACGACTTGACACAAGGTCAAAAGCCCGAAGGCCAATTAAAGTGGGGATAAAGGGGAGGGGAGGTCGGGAACGAATCGAGACTCGAACCCTGCTTGTCTGTGCTGCTCATCGGCTCACTTAGTGCAATGTGAGCCTGATGAGGCAAGCAGTTTCACGAACCCAAATGTGGGTCCGGGCACGTATGCCAGTTTACGGCTTAAACTAGACGCTTGGTCTGGTGCCGTACAAGGGGGACAAAAGTGCAGCTCGCCCACCCGAAGGTTGCCCAGCCGAAGCTGGGGGCCTATTCGGCCCCGAGTCTGCTCTTGGTTTCGAGCACCCATCCGGCACGAATGCCAGACGGCCCAGCTAACCGTAGCCGTAAAAATCAATCAACAATGAAAATAAATAAATCTCCATTGCACTTAAGTCTTAAACTTTTACAATCCGCATAGAAGCTGGTTACTCAGCATGATTTGAATCCGAACAGGTTGTTTTCTGTGTTTTATGGCATATCAACCTTCATGGGTTATTTAATGCCAAAACCACCCGTCTTGAAGGGTAGTGGTGGTATTATTTAATCCATAGCTAGGAGGATAAGAGAGTTCATACCTTTCACTGAGGGTATTTGTCCGAAAGTGAACATAATAGCGCGACTGGAGTTCGAACTCGCTTCATACGATTCCTCTGTCCATCGCTTTAACAACAAAGACACACCAATCTAAACAGAATTTCTGATTGGAGAAGAATATCGCAAAACCCATTTTCATCAAAAAGTGACTCTATTTAATCTTAGGTTAAGATATGACATTTCATAAAAAAAAAAAGAAATCATATTTTCAATTTTATTCACATTGAAGTTTTGCTATCGATACTGGCTCACATACATTCAGATATTTACTGTCGGTGGAGTTCCTGTCGTGTAGTGGGTAATAAAGCTGATCTGCGACACCGTAAGTAACGAAGTTCGAACTCAGTGTCACGCTATTACGTTTACTTTCGAACTAATAGCCTTAGGAAGAGTGAAGCCCCTTATCTCTTTGTAGTTATGAGTTAAAAGGTACTGCCTCTATTCTTCTATAACGACAGTTTTGACATTAAATAACCCATAAAAGTTTATATGCCATTAAATAAAGAAACCAAAACCAAACGATATTTACTGTTCCGTGTACATTCATTTTGAGAAAGAATCTCCCTAGTAACCAATAAGAAATATTGCAGACCTACAATAACTGGATTAAAATGCAGACCCCAGTCTCTAACTCATTTTGAATCCATTATCCTTCTTCCTCAGGTCATAATAGTCCTATTGTGACCTTGAATTTGAGACGCCTAGCCCGGACCTGACACCCAGCTGCATCCATGTTTAAACCAAGAAAATGCATTAATTATCATATATATATATATATATATATAATTTACCACTAAAACGGTAAAATCTTTACTGTGCTTAATGCACGAAAAAGCAAAATAATATATTTCACATATGAAATAAAGTAATAATAAAAACAGATAATAAATCACGACTTGAATTTTTGCTCACTTGAAGATCAACGACATAAAACAATCAGTCATGAAATTTTATCTTGCTTTATTATTTTACTCCTTACGTGTTTTTCACGTCAGCGTTGCTGATGGTCTTTTACTGGAATCTCAGTGATAGCAAGTCTCTTCAGGTCTTCAGGAATCATCTCAGTATTCTAGCTGATTTCAGCCATGCTGTAGTATGGATGGTTTCGATTCTCTCATTCATTTCCAGTTCCTCTTGTTCCTGCTCCAGGGTCTCCTGGGGACCAATCCTGAGCACACTAACTACAATTGGAATTACCTTAGCCCTCATAATCCACAGTCTTTTTAGTTCTCAGTCAAGTATTTCACTGTCTTTTTGTTTTCTCTTATCTTCACTGTGGTCCGCCGAAGCCGCAAAATCCAGTAAATTTTCTAAATTAACGCCAGGTCAGGTCTTCTAGCAAGGATAAGTTGCACTGTCAGTATCTCAAAATCTAAGTAAATTTTATGGGTCGCATTCTCTCGGACTGATTCTGGCTTTTGTACATACCATTTAGTAATATGGCCAAGTTTCAATCACTTGCATGATTCTCTGTGGATTACCTATCCCACCCAGTCATACATAGTTTTGTACTCCTTTGTTGCTCGTTTGCTGCATCCACTTATGTGATTAAATGTCTCAACTTTTCTCCACATAATCTACATTTGATATTTTGCTGCGTATCATCTATTTTCGCTTTAATCTAATTGGTAATTATGGCCTTGTTTTGTGCCACTATTACAAGAGATTAAGTTTCTTTCTTGAGGTATCCTTTTCGTAGCCATGTACGTGTGCAATTTTGTCAGTTTGTCGCTTAAAATCTTCACACATTTGTTTTTCTTCCCATTTCTGCTTCCTAGTTTTTATTCTTCTGCCTCGTCATTTTTTTGCCAATGCTTTTACTTGCTGCTGTGATTAGTCTTTCTTTGCTCTTTTAATGTAATCTTCGAGTCTTTTTATTGATGCGTCTACACAGTCCTAAATGCTGGCGAGTAAACATTCTCCTTATTTTCTTGATACATATAGTCAGTCTATATCATCTCTCGAATGTAAGGCCTTGTGCATTGTCATCAATTTCCTTGTCGTTTGGTCTATTTGTCTAAGTTTCTCACTTGTTCACTTTAGGAATGGTCCAGAGTACCTTTCAAAAGGGACTGCTCAGATGTTTATCTCTTTGATGAGATTTCTGCTTTAGAGCTTGGTTTCGAGAAGTTTTCTCGTTCTTCTGAGATCCTCTTATCTTATTTTTTCATCTCCGCTTGTTTGATGGTGTCTGCTTTTAATATTCTTAAGTACTTGAAGTTTTCCCCTTCTCCAAGCATTCTGATACTTTCCTAGTTTGACAGCAATATTTCTTCTGCTATTTGTCTTTTTCCACTATTCATTATGAGCATAGCATATTTTTCTATTCCAAATTCCGTTCCTATATCCTCGCTGTATTTTCTCATTGTTTGTATCAAAGTCTCCAGCTCTTTTTAATTTTTGCAAACAGCTTGATGTTGCAGAGAAGTGTAACCGTGACACTTGAGTTGATATATGAGGCATTCAAATTTTGGGTAGTGACAGACAAAAAGCAAGAAGGAGGGAAGGAAAAAATTACCCCCCCCCCAAATTACAATTCCCTGAAAAGACGTGGAAAAAAAGGGTCTCTTTTTAAGAAGTTTAAAATATCTTAATCGTTTTAAAAATATCCTATAAACATGAGTACGCTATTAAAATTCTGAATTCCAAACCAAGAGTGTTGTTTAGAAGAATCTGTGGCTCATTCGAGCACCATTCTTCTGTTATCAGCTTTTACAAAAAGTATGACTGATTCAATCCAAAGCTTCACTTATGTAGGTAGTCTAACAATTCATATCTTTAATCAACAAGCTTATAAGCCCTCATACGTCGAGATGATCTAGAGAGTTCATATATATATATATATATGCATATATATATACACACACACACACACATGTATATATATATATATATATATATATTATGGAGGTGGCCGTGGTGTAATGGTTATCGTCGCAGGAACACGAGTTCAAATCCTGGACGAGACTGATTGCATTTCACATAGCACTAATACCCTTGGGAAAGGTATGAATCCAATCATGATCCCTCGAGCTATGGATAAATAGTAGGACAGACTAAGCTCTTCAGCCTCGGTGAGGCAACTAGTCTAGGAGAAGGAAAACTCTGAATTCAAACCTGTTAAACTCCGCTTAAAAATTGACCTTGTGTCATATCCTGCCCGAGCGGAGGGGTTGGTAAATATATATATATATATTGGTAATTTTATTTTTATTTACTGATGTTTTGCAATTTTATTTTTTGTTACAGATTTCAATGTTGGGGAGTTTGTTAATAAATAATGCCTTTTAATATATTTTTTTATTTATATTATGCATCTTGATTATTGTGTAATTGCCGTCTAGCTTCTTCTCCAGCCGTTTTGTTAGAGTCCATGTAGTGCATCCATATAGCAGTATCGATGCGACCGCTGCCTAGAAGAAGCTGCGTTTTATTTTATCGGTTAGGTCTGATTTCCATATAATCGATAGCCTATTGATAGCTGTCCATGCTTTCGTTAACCGCTGCGAGCAATCTTGAACAAGTCCTGGCGGTAACACCCCACAAGACACCAACTGTACAGCCACCTGCCTCCTCTCACGAAAACTATTCAAGTTAGACGAACCAGACATGCAGGACACTGCTGGAGAAGCAGAGACGAACTCATAAGTGATGTACTCTTATGGACCCCCACATATGGCCGTGCAAAAGCAGGACGACCAGCATGAACATACATTCAGCAACAATGTGAGGATATGGGGTGCTGTCCAGAAGACCTGTCTGAGGCGATGAACAATAGGGAAAAGTGGCGAGAGAGGGACAGAGATATCCGTGCTACCAGCACGACATGATGACGATGATGATACATCTTGAAATAATAAAATCTAGGGAACTTTGGTTTCGATGAAAATTAGCTAATCAAGAAAAATTGTTAGGGGTATGGTATACACTGTCTGCAGGACTGAGCATACATTGACTCTAGACCTTGCAGTGGTCTGCAGTGATCTGCTTAAAAATTATTCGCATTCAATAGGAACGTGGGCAAAAAAACAAAAAACAAAAGCAAAAAAAACCAAAAAACAACAAAAGCAAAAACAAAACAAAACAAAACAAAGCAAAAAACAAAGCAAAACAAAAACAAAAGAGACAAAACAAAAAACTTTTAAGAAACAACTATATAAAAATGTAAATATGAACGTACAATGGACGTGATTTCCTAAACTCTAGACACGAAATAACCCTTGGCGAATTGATATGCCGTTATAATCAATCAATCAATTAACCTGTATTTGTGTATGCGTGTGCGTGTGTATGTGTGCGTTTGTGCCTGCATGCGTGTGATTGTTTGTGTGCGTGTATGTATATCTGTGAGTGTGTTTGTGTGAGTTTGTGATATATATATATATATATATATATATAGAGAGAGAGAGAGAGAGAGAGAGTATTGTCGAATATTATCTGTTATGTAAACATTGGTTTCAAGTTATAATGTCTGGTGCCAATGTTTGAAAATTGAGCTTTAAATAACAACCCGTCTTCTTTTTGAAAATCAAAACTCTTTTTTCTTCTGTTAATCTACCTTCGTATCGCTCGGTGATCTTGCTTGTTGAATAAAGTAGCACTAACGTCGCCTACGCGGCAAGTCACCGAAGATCAAAGATGAACTACAAAGATTTCTATGACTAGTTTTTCAAGGCAAATACGCCTTGCTCACTCGGAAGATTTACATCACCGAAACTTGCCAATCACCAACAGTCAGTACATTCGTGTATTGATAAAATCTGCAACCTGAACACTTATGTTTATTGTCTGTCTAAGTGAAGCTTGTTGGTATAATGTCTAACCATATAATCACAAGATATCTTGTAACTGATATTATCTATATATCAATATCATTGTAAGTACATACCTACCTTCGTCTTCCAGATTTAGTGTGTGTCACATTCAATGGTTAGTTGGTTGGTTTTATAGCACGTCAACCCTTAGTTGCCCATAGCTTGTGGAGAGAGAATAGATAGATTCATGTATTTCCTATGGGCATAAGAACGAAATGAAAAGTAAAATGGGAAAGTCGTGTCACCGATTTCATTTCTTACGACCATGTACAATGAACGCGATTTCATAACATCATAGGCATAAAATAACCCTTGAAAGTTTGATATGCCGTTGGAATCAATGTCTGTAAATCAATCAAAGGGAAGAAAATACTGATATATATCAAGATTATCGAAAATTTTCGAACCAATTCAACGAAGTGTAAAAATAGCGCCTTAATTTTGGTTATAAATGTATAAGAACCAGACTGTTTGTTTGGTTTAATGGCATGCCAACTCTTGCGGGGTTATTGTTGTGTTCTGGTTAGTGAACACAAGTAGTAGTAATAATAAGACGAACCACGATATGTGAGGAAAATAGTTATATTTACAGGAAAGAGTATTTCAAGAGAGAGACTGTTAGTAATAGGAACTTAGGATTAGTGATAGAGTAAGGATATACTTCAACAACAGGAACGGCTCTTCTGGTTTGACTTGTAGGCTTATTATTCCCAGACTGATCTCCGCTACTGCCATATATGGCAGATGGAACAGATCATTATGCTGAAAAGGTAGGTGATATCCAACAGTTATTTTATTAGATTTTTTAACACATGCATCTGTTTACAATACCTGTTGTTTTTAAATGGTCACCCATTTAAGTACTGGACAAGATCATTGCTGGTTAACTTAAGTGAGTCAACGGGAACCGGTGCTATTAGCCTACCTCGACTGTAAGTGAAACCAGTCTATTTGTCTCTTTCAGTGTTGAAGATTTTAAACCATGAATACAGAATTATTATGACCAAAAGAATTTAATTGGAATCATTTTGAGATGAGGCTTCTTAATCTGAGAATTAATTCGGGGCCCGTGGCGCAGCGGATAGAGGCGTTGAGTCTCTACAATTCCGGGTGAGCATTGTCAGAAGATAGCGGTGTCAAATTCTACCCAAGCCGGCCAGAAGTTTACTTGGTCAAAAACGTGGTGCGATAGAAAACAACTATGGAAGGCAGTAATTACTGGGGATAAGGTTTCAAGACTCAGCATTCCTATCCGAGGTCGCGGTAAAATCACCTGAAGAAGGCCAGAGGTGAAATTTGGCCGAAACGTAGTGAAAGAAGGAACAATACAAAAACTACCAAGATGAGGACAAAAAAAGTCCGCAATAAAAAAAAATATTAATTCTCAAAAGAATTTAATTAAAAAAAAGATAAAGTGAGCATTCAGTGGGGAATCTGTCAAGAGCTCCATTTTTTAAGCTGATGTCATATTTTACAAATGAAATCTTTTGATGATTTAAGCTTTTTTGAAAATTTTCGAGGGTCCTCCTCAGTTTTGAATTTTGAAGTAACAGAATCGCCTCTGGTTGGGCATTAACATCTCGGTTTCTATTTTAAGGGAAAAATCAAAACTTTTAAAACAAATTTTAAGCATTTTCTTCCATTTCCCTAAATCAAAGAGCTGCTTGAACGGCGTTGAGGTCCAGTTTGATATTTAAAAAGAAGTAAAGTGGGCGAACTTAGTCGAGGGTGACCCGAAGGCTCCCTTTTCAATAGCTCCAACACCGAGGTGTACATGAGGGCGCTACTCCATTGCTTGGATTGCTCTACTTTACCATTGATCTGTACCTTATAATGTTGAGTGTTAAGCAAGGCGATATCAAATACCATTTTTTAGCTTTTTGTATGACTCAACCTTGGATTGAACCCTGCTCTCTCGGAACATTGGCGAACACTCGACTCATTAGGCCAATGTCCCGGTTCAGTTTGATATTATGTCCAGAAATTGCCGGAATCTCAATAATTGTATCAGTTACTGGAGTTATATCAATTATAATATCAGTTAGTATAATGTCAGTTTTTGAAGTTAATATAATATCTATAATGTAATCAATAATATTCAACTTTACATTTTTCATATATTATAATATCTGGAAAAAAGGTAAATTTGAATGTTATTGATTACAAAGATTAATACCATAATAACTTCAATAATAATGTTGTTCATAAACAGTCTTTTGATTTGATAAAAAAAAAACAATTTTCGGCAAAGATCGCCAAAGATCGGCGAAGGTCGTTGAATCCCCAAAATACGTTTTATATAAAAAAATAATACTGTCGTTATAGATAATATTTGGATGTGCATATGAAGTTAGCTTTGTAGTTATGATCTATAAAAATAAAAAAAGATACTCTCCAATTATAATAAAGTAGAGATGAAAGAAAAACTTTAAAAAGAGTATCTCAGGAGAACGAGAAAGCTGTTCGAAACGAAACTATATAGCAGGAACCTCATGAAAGAGATAAACACCTGAGCTGTCCCCCTTGTAAGATATTCGGAACCATTCTTGAAGTGGACGAAGGAAGAACTTTAACAAAGGGACCAGAGAACAAGAAAACTTATGACGTTGCATATTCCTTACATCCCAGAGATGACGTTGACAGACTATATGTGTCAAGAGACGACTTGCCACCATTGAAGATAGTGTTGATGCATCAATACAATGACCCAAAGACTACATAAAAAAGAGACTACATAAAAAGAGACTACATAAAAAAGAGACTACATAAAAATAGACTACATAAAAAAGAGACTACATAAAAAGAGACTACATAAAAAAATACAGACAACACGAGAATCAACAGAAGAAAAATAGCCAGAGTACAAAAATGGGAAGGAAAATAAACAAAATCTCACAGGAAAAAACTCGGACATGGCTAAGAAAGGGAAACCTTAAGAGGGAAACTTAATCTCATCTAATAATGACACAAAACAACGCCATTAAGACTAATTATATCATAGCAAGAATAGATAACACGCAACAAAATAGAAAATGTTGGTTATTTGTTGATAGAGACGAAACGAACAATCACATCATAAGCGAATGCAGCAAATTAGTAATCGTGCAAAAAGTTTAAATCTGACCATACGAACAAATGGTATATGTACAACCCGGAATCAGTTCAGGAGTACAAAGCTCTCTAGGATTTTGAGATACAAACGGGCCACCTAATCTTGACTAGAAGATCAGAGCGAGCGATAGTCAACAAAATTGCCGAATTGTTGGCTTTGCCGTTCCGGCAAACCACAGGGTAAGATTGAAAGAAAGCGAAAGGCGAGATAAGTTCCTGGATCTTGTTAGGAAACTGAAAAAACTATGGAACATGTAAGTAACGGTAATACCAATTCTAATTGGTACACCCGGTACAATCATCAAAGGATTAGTATAGGGTCTGGAGGACTTGGAAATAAGACCTCAGTTGAGACCATCCAAACTATAGGACTGAGAAGAGTCATGGTGACTTGAGGAGACTTGCTGTCACACAAACTCCAGCGGAAGACCATCCGCTAACGCTGGAGTGGAAAACTCAAAAGAGTAAAAGTAAAGTTGGCAACCGTAGTCGAGAGCGATCCGAAGGCTCCCCTTTCAATAGCTACTACACTGAGGTGTTGGGGAGGGTGCTACTCCATTCACTGGATTGCTCCACTTTACCCTTGAACCTTACCTTATAAACCAAGGCGGCATCGAGTACCATTTTTTGAGTCTTTCGTATGACTCGACCTGGGATTGAACCCTGGTCTCCCGGACCATTAGTGAACACTCTAACCATTACGCATGATAATAATGATAATAACATCGTGCTATCATAAAGCATCTTCAGATTGGCTGATGTTTGATTGCATATTAACCCTTGAGGATTATTCAAAGCCAAATCCTGTTTTTATCATACACATATAATTTGTAAGCAAATAGTCGGTAAGTTGTTAAAGCACGAGATAAAGATTAGTAGACAAATTTTTGCCTCATAGGTGCGTGTTTTGTAGATGATCTTGTTTCATGGCCATATCTTGATTGCATATTAACCCTTGTGGATTATTCAAAGCCAAATCCTGTTTTTATCATACACATATAATTTGTAAGCAAATAGTCGGTAAATATTTAAAGTTGTTAAAGCACGTGATAAAGATTAGGAGACAAATTTTTTGCCTCATAGGTGCGTGTTTTGTAGATGATCTTGTTTCATGGCCATATCTTATATCTTTTTATATATCAACTAATTTGAAGTTTGCATTTATGCTGTCAAAATTTCAATATCAGTAATTTCTACACTTTCTGTTATATTTAAGATTTTTGTTTCACTGTTTTGATACTTAGGAGTTACATTGTTTGGTCTTGTTTGATATTTGGTTTCTCATTTCAAAGAATATTTAGACGTGTACATGAAATAAACTTTGGAATAAAGGTCCATAAAAAAAAGGAAATTACATTTGATACACCAACACACACACACACACACACACATACACACACATATATATGCATATGTACCATATTCACAATTAACGCTATGTGCGAAATGGGTGAAATGGACATATAATGTTCATTAACGATAGAACATATAAAGAACATAGGAATCTCAAAATTCGGAAACACCTAAGGATTTCTTGTTCAGGTACGAAACCTTTTTATTAACTTTGAATTAAAAGTTTCGACGTAAGGAGGAGAGACAGAATCTTCTATGCTGTCTTATTCATTTGGCCCCCAACTCGAGCGGCCTCCCATAGGGCGCAAGTTCGCCTCGCGTCTGCGAGCTCCAAAATCGATCCTTCTCCTTTGGTGTCTAGTTTCCAACTCTGACTTTCTTCAGATTCTCACACAAACCTCCGCGCGCTTCTGGTGTGTGATGTCACCTGCACCCTGTCACCCCGGACTATTATGACATCTGAGTGACACCTCCATCCGCCTGCGCGCGCTCGCGTTAACACCTGCCTCAATGTTGCACCTAACTAACCCATGTGCTGAGCCGAAAGATTCTCAGCCTAACTAAACTCAAAGGCATGAACCGAAATCCCTCGGCTATTATATAACATATATAGGTGTATCAAACGTATTTTCCTTTATTTTTCTTGTACGCAAATAAAGATTCTCTAAACTGAGAAACCAAATATTATATATATATATATATATATATATATATATATATATATATGTATATTGTATCGCCAATAAATACATACTACCAGAACAAGACATTAGGATTTTTATTATTTCTCGAGTAACATTATGCAGTCAAAACATATATTATTAGGTATTATTTATTACCGAACTCTACAGCATTTAATGTATGTAGCCAAAAGTCAAATCAAACCTAACCATTTGATGAAGTTTAGGGTCATACACCAAACCCCCTTTTTTGTGTAGAGTCTTACCCTTCTGCAAAGATGCAATCGGTATATCCTAAAACCATCCGGCACAAATAATTCTTAGTATGTGTTCATTAAACTTAAATCAGAGTAAAACTCAGTAAGAGGAGTCCATGAGGCTAAGTGCTAGATTGTAGCCTCGAAGTAAGCGAGTTCGAACTCCAGTCAGGCTTTTGCGTTCACTTTTAGATTAATATCTGTGGGAAAGGCATTAACCCTCTTATACCCCAAGGTATTGGTTAAATAGTATCATTGCTGTTTTCATACAAGGATGGCTTTGGAATTAAATAACCCACGACGGGTGATATGCCGTAAAACAAAAGAAAAAAAAACCCGGTAAAAAACAAAAATATCTAAATAGTCATGAATTGGTATAGTAAAACCATTGACATTTTCTGTCTACACTGTTTTAGTTTTTAAATCAAAGGCGCTTTCATTTATTCTTATTCTTTATTATAAATATTCTAAATTCGTGTCTGTTTCTTCGTTTTTATCACAATGTTCTGACTGCTTCATGCTTGTGTCTGTTGCATTTGATAAACTAACTGGAATGTCAAACGGAACTTTTTATTTAATCTATGCTCTCAAAAGAATACACTTTACTCATTCTTCTGCCTGTTACATCCGTCTCCTTTCCAGGAAGCGGGGGGGGGGTTTCCCGTGATGTAGTGGCTAACGTGCTAGACTGTGACATCGTAGTAAGCGAGTTCGAACTTCAGTTGTGCTATTATGCTCACTTTCGGACTAATACCCTTTGGAAAAGGTTTAAATAGCACTACTACTGTTCTTCTATAAGGACTGATTTGACATACGATAACCCACTTAACAATGAAACCAAGACCAAACCTTCACGGGAAATTTTCAAACTAGTAATATCCGCTTCTCATGTTCCTGATGTACATTCTGCTCGAGTTAAACCAGGAATTGATTTATTGATCCATTCATTTTAACGGTATGTAAACTCGTCTTAAGTAATTTAGAAAATTATATCCTTCGTTTCTGATCTCGGATCGTATTTGTGTCGGAAATTTGAGTTTATTACAGACCTCAGAAACTAATCCTTTTATCCCCATCGAGAAACCCTCTTTCTATTTAGTCATCAATTAAAATCTACCGACACCTCTTTCTTATTTAGTTATTCTTTTAATACTTCAAGAAACTCATATCTATCTATCTATCCTTACACACGTCCATACACATACGTTCGCACCCGCATATATATACAAATATAAACGCTACGTCTGTACGCGTACATACCCACATAGACGCACTTTAACCTACACGTATATGCATTATTGATTGATTTTAACGACATTTCAACCGTTCTAGGGTTATTCTATGCTCAGAGGTTAGGGAATTCCGTTTATTGTACTTTCGTATTTACATTTTCTGTGTTGTTTCTTACATATTTTTTGGCACACGGTCCTATCGAATACAAATAATTTTTAAACATCTATTTGATCAATAGATGGGACCCAGAAATTGTAGTAATGGCTTTCAGATGAGCCATAATTAATGATTTTGACCACTAAGGCACTTCTGGTCTTTTGGAGTTAATATAGGGTGTCCAAAAAGTCCTGTAGGGATTTAGAAGTTTTAACAAAGCTAAAAATAGAGAACATCTAATCATAATTAATGCAAGTAGATCTTTATCTTGAAGATTTTATTTCAGGATAAGGACTAGTGGACATAAATGTCATTTAATTTCTATATTTCATGGTGTCTTTTGAGATATCTCGTACTTAGTGTTTACTTATTCCTTAGGCACTTATAGCCTGATGGTTATCGCCGGAGGAAATGGACACAGTGACCCGAGTTCAAATTCTGGACGAGGCTGTCTGCATTTTACTTTGCACTGATACCCTTAGGAAAGGCATGACTTCGTCTCTTCGTCATCTAGCTATAATTGTAGGACAAAAAACCCACTTTAGTCTTGTTAAGGTAAACTCTCTTAGAGAAGGAAAACTGAATTCAGACAATCTGTATTCCGCTTTAAATTGACCTTGTGTCGCTCGTGACCGTGGGGTTGAGTAAATACATACTCATTCCTAATTAGGAGTTAGTATGTGGTGTTGATGTCTATCTGATCGAATGAGTTAAGAATTGCATGTGCACTGCATCTTTCAGTTTTCTTATTTTCTATTGCTTGTTTATATATATTATATTGCTTGCGATCCATAGAGGCTTGTATTTACCCAACCCATTCCACACAAACTGGACGTGACACAAGACCAATTTTTAAGCTGTTATAACTGGTTTGAATTCAGTTATCCTTCTTTACGGTTTGCCCTAGAAAAGTTAAGGAGCCCAGTCTGCCTATTTTCCCATAGCTGGGTGGGAAAATAGTTGAATTGATACCATGGCGTATTATACTCCAGCCCTGTTCGAGGTTCGTATCACATTGGGTGCACCATTCATAGGGTTGTATGCCACACCTAAGCAAAAGGCTAAGTAAATTACTACTTTAGCCCTGATCATAGTGCAACAGAGAACCAGAAATTTTGTGAGAAAATTAAGAGAACTATTTTTGAAAATTACTTAAGATAACATTTTGACTCATACCTGAGAATAACAGAATGTGCTGAATATTAAATAAATAAAAATATGTATTTTTGTTTTGGACGCTAATAAGTATAAAACAAAAAGGGGTAGTTAAGATTTTGGGTAAAAATAAGATCTACATAATGTTGAAACACAAACATTCACGTAATTTACAGTTCTCACCGAAACCTTTATTTAATTTACTCCAATAAAGAATCAATAAAAAGTGCGCTACAAATTGCAAGTATTTTTCAACAGATGAATATAACAAAAAATAAATGTTTATTATCTTCAGTTAACCAAGGTTTTTCAGCGAGTGTAGGATATAATCTTAAAAAAAAAGCTTGATTTACTGTGTTGCCATCGCATATAATATCCTTTAAATCAGCTTGTATCGAGATGATCGCCTGAAATGTTAATTCAATTTGTTCAAAGTAAAAGGTTGATGTTAATTTTGAAATTGGAATCAATCTTGTGAAGAATTAAGGAACCTTATTAAGACATCAACAAGGTTTCATTTGTTTGCACACAAGTAAATGGTTTCAAGCATTGCTATACGAGGTGTTGAAAAGTTCTCAACTCAACCAAAAAGGTAATAATTTTAAAAAATCTGTAAGAGTATAAAAACTAGGCAAACAATACGCAAAATATGATTATCTGTTAATGGAATAGTATGACAATGAGGATATCATCTGAGAGAAAAAGAAATCTGAACGCCCTAACCGTGAAACTTTCAGTCAAGGTTTGTATTTTGAAATAACTCGTTTTACTAACGTAGTAGCTGTTTTTCCTGTTGGAAACAATTACAATAATTGACTCCCCAAGAGATCTTGACTTATAAATCCCAACAGTACAGTTAAAGATGTGAAACATTAGACTACAAAAACAGGGGATTTGTTTATAGTGGTAAAGGCATGTGTAGAACCAGACACATTTTTGGATGAGCTGATAACAGTAGAATGGTGCACTAATGTACTACAGATTATTCCGGACAACACACATCGGGTTCTGAATTCAAAGTTTTTCTTCTTGAGGCCCAGTCGGCTGGGGCTGTAGAATACACAGACTACATCTCTGTAGAGGGGTAAGACTTCCCAACGAGTGTCTTGGATATAATAATAATCAATCTGATGGTTAATCTCCAGTAATGCCTGAGCTTTGGGGAATGCAGAGCTCCCCTTTATTGCCAACGCTCCTATGTCCACTCTGACTCAGAGTGGTTGCAACCGATAGGGTCCTATCTATGTGTTAAATAGAATTAAACAAGGGTATTTATGCTAAACTGAATTGTTTGAAATAGAACTTTTTCACATTTAAACCGTGTACTTATGCTCAAGTGAATTGTTTGAAATAGAACTGTGTGTAAGCAGAAAACTGTACTTGTGCCTGGCGGCAACACTCCACAAGGCACCAACTATACAGCCAACTGCCTCCCATCACGAAAAGTATACAAGTTAGACGAACCAGACACGCAGGACACTGCTGGAGAAGCAAGGATGAACTCATCAGTGATGTACTCCTATGGACCCCTGCATATGGCCAAGCAAAAGCAGGACGACCAGCTCGAACATACATACAGCAGCTATGTGAGAATACGGGATGTAGCCCTGAAGACCTGCCAGAAGCGATGAATGATAGGGAGAAGTGGCGAGAGAGGGTCAGGGATATCCGTGCTAGCGGCATGACATGATGATGATGATATGTATAAAAATGGATTTGGCATTAAATAACCTACAATGGTTGATATGCCATAAACCCAACCCAACCCAACCAAAACCTTTTCCCTAACTGGTTGCCTTACAAAAACTAGATAGTCCAATCTGCCCAACAATTTTACCGATAGCTGGGGTAGAAGGGATGGAATAAACCCTAGGGCTTTTACACAAAAGAAGAGAAGCAAACAGACTTATGATAGGATTTTTTGGAAGGATATGAAAACTTGAAAAATAATGTGAATAGTGTGTTGAAATGTTGATGGAATCACATATAAGATTTATAGCTTCAACTTATTCCAGTTTTGGTTGGGCCGAGAACTTTTCTGCAATATTTATATCTATTTGATAAGTTGAAATCTACATGAGCCAAATATTTATATGCTGCATCATACATAGAAAACATAAAATCACTTCGATAACATATCAAATTCTAATGACATTTGTTGATAAGGCAGCGTTTGAGTCAATCAGCTAGCAGAATGTTTGGTAAAAATTTTCTTAAAGAATAATTCTGATACAAAAGAAATAAACACCGGCTGGTGGTATACAGCTGTTACTTACTGATTTGTAATTTAGATAAAACCCGAACGAGTGAGTGCGCGTACACACACACACACACATACACACACACACACACACACACACACACACACACACACACACACACACACATACACACACACGTGCATACACACACATATGTATATCTAATTAAAATATATGTTCATGCATAGATACATGAGCACACACTTATATGCATACGTATACATGCACATGCAAACACACACACACACACACACACACACATATATATATATATATATATGCACACTATGTATATATGATTAAATTATATGTTCATGCATGCATGTATAGTCACACACACACACACACACACACACACACACACTGGTGAGTCCCCGTGGCATGATGGCTAAAGTGCTGGATTACAGCTTCGAAGTAAGCGAGTTCGAACTCTTTGTGCTACTGTGTGCACTTTTGGACAAATACTTTTGGGAAATATATGAGCCCCTCCATCTCTTCAGTTATAAGTTAAATAGTACCACTACTAGTTTTGACATTCAGTAACCCACGAAGATTGACATGCCATTAAACAAAGAAAACAAAACAACACACACAGAGTCACACACACATGGTTTAATTATAATCTCTATTCATGCATGAATATATGAACACACATATCTATTTACGATAAATCATCGTCACATCATCGAAACAGTTTGTATAGTCGAGGTCAATTATTTAACCTTGCTTAGGGTGGATTTTAATTATGTACACTTTAAGCGTAATGCTATTTCGCTGGTGATTTTTTCAGGTTTGGTTGAGTAAATAGTTGTCATTGAATAGATGATGAACATTCTTATATATAACATTATTATTCTTGGGTGAGAGATAAACTCTAGGAACCACATTCAAATCACAGGGAAGACTATTTGTATTTCACTTCGCTCTAATTTCTTTTCAAAAGCATGACCCCATCTTGTCTCACCCAGCTATGAGTAATTCCTTAGTCAGAATGAGCTCTCTAGCCTTGGAAAAGTTTCCAGTCTAGGAGAAAAATTCTGAATTCAAAACCTGAGGAGAACCGTTCAGGAGAATCTATAGCACAATGTTGCACGATTCTTTTATTATCAGCTCATCCAAAAGTGGGTTTGGTTCCATACAAACCTTCATTACTAAAAACAAATCTCCTGTGTAGATCGGGGTGTCCTCGTGGTGTAATGGTTAAAGCGATGGACTGCGGAATCGTAGTATGCGAGTTCGTACTCCAGTCGCGCTATTACGTTCACTTTCTGGCAAATACCCTTGGGAAAGGTATGAACCCCCTTATCCTCCCAACTATGGGTTAAATAGTACCACTACTGTTCTTCTAGGAGAATGGCTTTGGCATTAAATAACCTAAAAAGAGTTGATATACCATTAGACAAAGAAACCAAACCAAACCAAACCTGCGTAGATCATTTGCTAAGTTTAATTAATGATAATCATCAATTACGATGGACAAATATTATAGATTTATTTTTAACTCTCTATCAATTCATACTTTCGTATTAACATCTTAATTCATCTACTATTCTCCTGCTATTCTTCCTATACATTGATGACATCTCAATGCCATATCATCGTAACCCTTTGTGCTATATATAGGCTTCTCGTTGAAGAGCCATCTTCTTCTTCGGCCTATCGCTATTTCTCGCTGCCGTATTGTTCTCGTGAACTCAAAGTTGCTCCATCTTCTTTATTGACTGCTCTATTCTCTTCGATGGGATTGTACCGAAAACCGGCTCATTCGCCTGGAGAGTAGAGTGTTCGCCATTGGTCCGGGAGACCGAGGTTCAAACCCAGGACGAGTCATACCAAAGACTTTAAAAATGGAACTTGGTACCTCCTTGCTTAACACTGAGCAATACAAGGTATGTTTCAAGTGTAAAGTGGAGCAATCTTGGAAAAGGAGTAGCGCCCTCCCCTACACCTCAGTGTAGTAGCTATTGAAAAGAGAGCCTTCTGGTCGCCCTCGACTACGGTCGTCAACTTTACTTTAAGTATACAGTACCGACCTCATACACCTTGCTGGATCACAGATGGAAAGGTCCCATCTCTTTGACTGGTATCGACAAATCATTCTAAGTTGAAATCTACTCTAACATCTAGGATTTTAGTCTTTATAACCCTCTAATGACAGCCAAGCTTTCAAACGCTCTAAAAATTCACTATCTGTCAATTAAACTGAATTGACTCACGGTATCTTTCCAGGAGTTTAACGGTTATTGAAATCCCACATTACATGTCAAATAAGAGATTCAATCAGTCTGTTATTTAACATTTGCCGACTAATGGCCTATTGGACATTGTTTATTGAGAATTGGAATTGCGTATAATCATAATACATTAATGTTTATTCATACAAATTTCAGAATTTTCACTTTTTTCTATGTTCAATGTCAGTAATATTTTTTGGGGTCCCAAACCCCTGAGACACTCCCTGTCCATTCATACATTCATATTAACATCTTCATCTCTCCCCAACTCTCTAATCATTCTTCTTATACATTTAATGTAACTCACAACCGTATCGTCGTAACCCTTTGACAAGTGGTAGCTAATTTGGGATTGCTTATTGAGGATTAGAGTGGGTTATAATTATAATACATCAATGTTTATTCATACAGCTTCTATAACTTTAACATTTTTTTTTCGAAATTCAAGGTTAGTTATCATTTTCTTGCTTCTCAAAACCACTAATTTGGGATTGCTTATTGAGAATTTGAGTTAAGAATAAAAAACAAAAATACACTTGCACATAATATACAAAAGTTGATGCTTTGGTTTAACAAATTATTAGCACTGAATTGAATTTTCGCTGTGTGATCTGCTAATTGAACCCTCAAAATTTTATTTCATTTTTGAAAAATTTGAATGTTTGGATTGAAACATGACGTGATAAGAGAAATTGAAGACTGAATGAAAAATAACGTTTGTACTTTTCGATTATTTTTTTTTCTTTTGTACAATTTGAGAGTGAGTTCTTGTTCGTGATTGTGTTGTAAAGAACTGATGAGTTTTATTCCTATAGGACACTCGAAAACCATGCACTTGTGTGCAAGTGAACACACACACACACACACACACATATATATGTAAGTGTATATATTGTATATATTTACATAAAACTTATACACCACATTCACTAAATACATACATATACATACATACTTATATTGTTATATTAAAGATAGATGAGAAGTTCAATGACTAAAGACACACCTAATCAATATTTGGTCAGCAAAAACGTGTTTGGCAACTGTTATATTTCAATGTTTGTATTCTTCCTCATCTGAACAGAATTGATTATATGTAAAATGATCTCAGGGTTTCGGGTTTCTTTGTTTAATGGCATATCAACTTTTTGTAGGTTATTTAATACCAAAGCTATTCTTCTAGAAGAACAGTAGTGGTACTATTTAACCCATAGTTGGGAGGATAAGGGGGTTCATACCTTTCCCAAGGGTATTTGCCCGAAAGTGAACGTAATAGCGCGACTGGAGTACGAACTCGCGTATTACGATTCCGCTCTCCAACGCTTTAACCATTAAACCACGAGGACATCCCCAAAATGATCTCAGTAATACAAAAACATCTTCGTACAATTGTTTGAAAAGTTCTTTAATGCCAAATACACCAATATATAAGAACAGCAGTGATACTATTTAACTCATAGCCGGGGGGGGGTAGGCAGAGATGAAAGAGTTCACACCTTTCCCGAGGATATTAGTCCTAAGGTAAACGTAATAACACGACTCGAGTTCGAACCCGCTTATTAGGAAGTCGAAGTCCAGTCATTAGCCACTACATCACAGGTATTCATCGTTGGGAACTTTTGAACACATATAATATCAAGTGTGATTAAAAACGTATCGAGACTGAGCTTTACACGTTTAAAGTTTTGATATATATATAATGTAAACGACGTTTGCATAACTAAGCACCTTATAAAGTGATGATGTCTCGACGTTTAGATGAAGTCTTGATAAGTCAGTGCAAATTGGAAAAAAACAAAAAAAACAAAACAAAAAAAAAACAAGCCCCAAATCCGTCATGGTTACCTGGTCTACCTCCGTGCAGCCTTTTATTTATTTATGTATTTATTTTATTGTTTCCTGAAAATTAATCCTAACATGGACGACATAAAAGAAATACAAATGCGTAGATTCGAACCATATCAAAAGTTTCAGATGTGGTTCGACAAATGAAAAACTTGATGGAATAAATACTAAATGCTAAGAGAACTAATTTGATAAAAAAATGATGAACGTTTCATTCATTGTTTATTTTTGTCTTGATACTTTAAATTTTGATACTCTATAAACACACGTTATATATATATATATATATATATATATATATATATATATATATATATTTACTAATCAATTATCTACCAGTATTCACGGTACCAGAAAAAAACAAAAAACCCCTGGCCAGGAACAAGAGAAAAAAATATCTCGAATCCCGGTCCAGAGGAAAAAGAAAAAAGTTTTTTGGGGTGAAAAAGAAAGAAAAGACCACCTCGTCCTAGTCCTTGAAAAAAATCAAGGGGTACAAAGTCCGTGGCCAAAAGAAAACCAAAAAACCCTCCGCGAATACTGCAATGCTATAATTACTAAAGTGCTCAACATTAAACAATGGAGCCAATTATAAAATTAATTTAAATCGCTAGTCGAAAGTCTTCTACTAAAGTTTCACCTTAACGGATCGTCAGGAAGCCTCGCCTAAACGTTAAGGTGAAACTTTAGTAGAAGACTTTCGACTAGCGATTTAAATTAATTTTATATATATATATATATATATATATATATATATATATTAAGAAAAAACACAAACCTGTCACATTAGGATTATAAATTTATTTCCCTCCTGTTATGTGTTTTTGAAAAATCAAAAAACACGAAAAAATTAACAGGACTTCTTCAGATCTTATGGATAAAATAAATAGATTTATTTTATCGTTCGAATTCCCGTATTACTTTTATCGTATTCGGGGAGAATTGATTTAGGTATTGTCCATAGTTGTATGTATCCCTAGTACTTTCTGCCCGACTTTGGGCCATCATCAGGGGAGAATCTATTACAAAATGATGTAACTTTTGTTTTAGCAAATTACTAGTGTGTAAGGACGTCTTTGCCGTTGAAGATTATGGCGTTTGCTTTTAAATGTAATTCTGTAAATAGTGCCAGTAGCTAAAGATATTTAAGTACATTAGCACTGGTTTGAAAATTAATTCTATTAAGTGCTGGTTGCAGGTTTCTAATATATAGTGCTTCGAGAATTTGAAGTTTTTGTTTATTATTTTGAAGTTCGAGTATTGTTGTGTTGTCGGTGAGAATTTTTCGTAGTTGTGTTGTTGGGCATGAATGTTTTTTTAAATGCTGAGCTATTGAACTTGCTGCCTAAATATATATATATATATATATATATATATACACCTCATATATATATATATACATGCACACACACACACACACACACTCACACACACACATGTATACACATGCCTGCAGTTGGCGTAGACCACTCCCGTTTTGATCACGTTTCACTAAGTGAAGCCATGTTGATGATGATGATGATGATGATGTGTGAGTGTGTAAACGTGTGTGATTATGTATGTATGTTTGTGTTGTAAAATATAATGTTCTTTATTTCATTATATATACATTTGTAAACGTAGGAATTTCACGGACTCGTGCAAAATAATTGCATCAATTTAAACTATGAATAATATTCTAAAAGAAATCTTTTTCAATTTCTATTTTGAAATGTGACGAATTAATAAAAGAAAATATATTTAACGAAAATAAATAAAATATAACCTTACATTTATCGCCTCCTCAACCCACCCTAAATAAAAACTATAATAAAAGTTCAAACATTAACGAAAATACTGAAGATTCTATTTTGTGAAGTAGATTAATGTTTCTTATTTTTGATAAAAAATTTAGTTAACTTTTTATGTGGGTGGTAACTTACATAAAAAAGTTAACTAAATTAAGGCTAGCGTTACTAGTTCACGAAAAGGTAAAAAAAACTTTAACAAGCACTAGCAATCGCATCCGTGAATAACTATAAAATCTATTAACAAAACAGTTGCTTATTATATAATTAATTTTCATAACTATTCAATAATTTTGATGGGCTGAAAAAACCCAGATGATACAATTTACATATCAAAAAATATTACACAAACTGATATCCGGGAAAAAGTTCCATAAAAAAGAAACGACTAAAAACACACGTAGTACTTGAAAATAATCAACCAATAATGCATGCCTAGTTAAAAGAAAAAACACTGACAGAATTTCTTAAGCTAAAGGTAAGAGTGTTTAATACACTGAGTAGAAGGAAATATGAATGCCTACAGAGTCAGAAAGAATCTACCTAGGTTTCACATCACCGGATCATTAAGACGACTCTGACCAAAGAAGGGTTGGACCAAAACTATATTCTATTGATTAAAAGACCGCTAGAAAGAGTAAAATCAGCTTAAAATAAATACATAGATAAATAAATAAGATGAAATTAAATCGTAACTTATCTACCAAGTTGCCAACTTTTTTTTATATCGACAAACATTAAGTATTTCCGACCTTTGATTAAGTAATTCATTGGGATTATTGTAGGAATCTATGGCAAGTTTCTCCTCCCGACATAAATTATAATATTTATTTCCCATTTTATATTTACGGCATTTTTTTTCTCTTCCATTTTAATTTACAAGGATCTTTACCAAGATTTATCGTAGGATCTTTACCTAGATTCTTCTTAATTTCTCATACATAATTAAACTAGCTCTATATCTACATATTTCGCTCTGATGATCCGGTTAGGTGAAACCTTGGTAGATTTTTTCCGACTCAGTAGATATATATACATATATATACGAGGATCATTAAATAAGTTTCCAGACTTTTTTCGTATGGGCACTTTTATTGATAGTACACACATGAAACTCTAGTCCCCTTCGAAGTAATCTCCTCCGGCTGCAGTGCACTTGTACAGTTCCAACAACTTCTAGAAGGCCCCATGGAAGTCATATTGTTTGAGCGTGTCAATGACCTTCGTCACAGCCTCTCTCGTTTCCTCAATTGTCTCATAACAACTGCCTCTGAACTTAGGGAATAACCAAAACTCACAGGGAGCAAGTTCTGGACTATAGGGAGGCTGAGAAACTGTCTTGATGCCCATCTTGCTCAAATAGTCTGTGACAAGGATAGAGTTGTGGACTGGTGAATTGTCCTCGTGGAAATGCCACTGAGCCGATTTGAATAGTGTTGGCCTCGTCCGACGGAATCTCTTCCTGAACTCCCTTAAAGCCTCAACATAGTAACCTTAACCCTAACCCTAACCCTTTGGCCAATCAACTCTGGTGTATTGACTTCCTTACTCCTCCCACACCTCTCATCATCCATCACAGACTCCCTGCCTTCCTTGAATCTCTTATGCCACTCAAAAACTAATGCTCGATTCATGCAAGATGGCCCAAAAGCAGTCTGAAGAGTTCCATACGTTTCTGTGGCATTATTTTTTCCAAGTTTAAAACAGAATTTTATTGCATATCGTTCTTCTAAAGTGTCAGATTGCATTTTTGAGGTTCACTATCTGTGACAATCAGGCTTTAGTAGGGTGTATTTCAATTGCTGCTGTAGCTGTTCATTGGAAGCTGAAATCATGAAAATTGGTCAGTCATCTCATAAGATGTATAGCAAATAATATACTGAATTTTCAAGAGTCTACGACAATTTTAAATGCCTGTACAAAAAAAGTCTGGAAACTTATTGAATATATATATATATATATATATATATATATATATATAGACAGGGTGACCTAAAAAAAAAAAAAAAAACTGAACCCATATATTTTTGACTAAAATTCATAAATTTAATTCTAGATTTTTCTTTTTTTCAGGATATGAAGTAGATTCTGTGCATGAAAGATTGGGACCATAGTATTCATCAACATGTCCAGAAGTTCGAGTGTAGAAAATTAGAATTATTTTGCTTAATTTTTGTAGAAGTAATACAAAGCTTTATGGGTTCTGTTTTTTTTTTTGGTCTCCCTATATATATATATATATATATATATATATATATATATAATGTAATTTGGTATATTTATGACAAAGTGTGCTGAATATTGGTGGTAGAACATATGCTAGTCGAAGTGAGAATAGAGTCATCAGCACTTGGTGACTGTCTGTTTCTTGCCAATATGATCATCCGACCAAGAGCCCCTATAGCTCCCCGGTTTTCAGAGGGCTCTGTTACATATATATATATATATATTTGTATTTTCTTTAGATTTACTGTGGCCTTGTAAACAACAAAACATCATTTAAAAATAAAAGAAAATATAAACACATCACACTTTCTAGAGACATTTGAGACTTTAAAAAATCATACAAAATACACCAGAATTAACCTGTAAAGCAAGAAAAATGCCATCAACTTACGACAACAACAACTCAAAACACTGCAATCTTTACATAGAAGAATATCTGTAGTTACCCTCCCAGAACAAAACAAACTCTTAAATATAATATCAGAACTCATATGCAAATGCAGACATGGAAACAAATTTCTACTCAGTCACCTGAAAAGTAACAACTCTAAAGACAAAAAAATAATGCATAAAAAGTGAAGAAAATAAACAAATAAAAAATGAATGAATGAGTAAACAAAATAAATAAATGCTCAAATAAATGAAAAACGAACCGATGAATAAATACTAAAATATACAAATAAACAGGATATAGAATCAATGAATAGATTTAAGTTAGAATGAGACAAGTAGATAAGATAAATGATGGATGGATAAACCTAGGAAGATATACAAATGTTAGCATAATAGAAATTACAGTAAATAACAATACGGTAAAAACCTGAAAGCCATAAAGAAAATATTAGTAGTGAATACAAATAAATAAATCACAATGGTAAAACAATATAGTCGTATGAATAAGCATTACCTACCAGGAATGGCCAACAATCAAGTCCAGCCTCTCCATCCTTAGTGCACAATGCATAAAAAAACACCAACTACAAACCAAAGACACTTGGCCAGATGAACACATAGGTGAGAAACTGACAGTTGTCAAGCAACGATGACTCTTTGTCAATGCTATTCTAACTTAAATATATAAACTCTATCAATGATGAGTACTCATTATCTATAAATATTTTCAAGCAATATATATACACACACACACACACACACATATATATATATATATATTGTCATCCACAGACAGACTGTTTCGTTGTATCACAACTCTTCAGGGGGCTAGACACGCAAGACGTGTTCGCGCACGCGCGTGTGTGTGAGTTTTCATGCCATTGTTGCACAACATTTTGCAACCAGAGGAAACGCTGCTGACAAAAGAGTGTCAGAAGAAAAGAAAAATCTTTCAGTTGATAGTTCCTATCTGAATATTTATATCAAAAGCGCTTGGAGACTATTTAAAACAAGTATAAACAAAAAGAATATCTAACCGTTTCCAGTAAAACTTTTATGATTTGGTCTACAGTAAATGAAGTGATGAAAAATGACGCCAGACTCTGGTTTTGGAATCTTATCTATTTTTTGTTCTCTTCATAAAACGCAATTTCAAAAACTAAATATAATAAAGGACACTTTAACCACTGAATAAAGTAAAATAAGCAAAATTTACTATCTATTGAGAGATTTGTTTCCTCATAATTCCTTTCTATAGAAGAGTCCATAAAAGTGTCCACAGAAGAGTCTTCCTATCTTGATATTGTCTGTTTAAGATTAATCTCAACTGTATTTAAACTAATCCTGACTATAATCCATGGAATTATATACATCGTCTTTAATATAATCATTAGGCTTTTAAAAGAGTCGAAATTTATAAATATAGAAATATCAGATAAATACAATCCCCTAAAAAGCTCCTGTATTTGGTAGAAGGTATCTATCTATCTGTCTATCTATCTAAAAGATTTCTCTCTCTCTCTCTGTCTCTCTCACTATATGTATATATATATATATAGTGCTATGGTTATCGTAATGGACATGGCAACCCGAGTTCAAATATTAGAAGAGGCTGTTTATATTTCATTTTGCATTAATACCTTTGGAAATGTATGAATCCAAGTATTCTCCCTCTAGCAACGAGAAAATAGTTGGGTAGACTATACTTTCAGTGCCATTACTCCTAGTTCCTATTGATAGCTGTCCATGCTTTCGTTAACCTCGTTTCGATGTCCTTTTCGGTTGATTCGACGCTGCTTCCTAGGTACGTGAATTTGTCTACTAGTTTAAGAGGGGTTCCTTCTAGAGTGGAGATGTCCCCCGTTTGGTTATAGCACATATATTCCGTTTTGTGTGCATTAACATGGAGGCCTATGCTTGCTGCTGCTCGTTCCAGGCTATGCAGAAGTGTTTCGGCTTGGTCAGGTGTATTTGCCAGTATCGCTATGTCATCGGCGTAGTCGGCGTCGGTAATTGTTGTTGCGGGATATCTTCTGCTTTTTTTCTTCGTCAGTTCGAAGCCATTCTCTTTGATTTTGTCAATCGATGTTCTAAGTACGTAGTCTAGACAAATGATAAAGAGATACGGAGCCAGCGTGTCCCCTTGTAGTACTCCTGCTACAATGTCGAAGTATTCTGTGTCTCCATCTGGTGAGCGTACTTTTACTTTAGTGTTTCTATAGAGAATCGTTATTGCCGCTACGGTTTCTTTAGGTATGCCGTACGCTAGTAGGATTTGTTCCATCTTTCCTCTGTGAATGGAGTCGAAAGCCTTGGTAAAGTCGACAACGACTATATGGAAATCAGACCTAACCGATAAAATGAAACGCAGTTTCTTCCAGGCAGCGGTCACATCGATACTGCTATATGGATGCACTACATGGACGCTAACAAGACGGCTGGAGAGGAAACTAGATGGCAATTACACAAGAATGCTGCGTGCAATCCTGGACAAGTCCTGGCGGCAACACCCCACAAGACACCAACTGTACGGCCACCTGCCCCCTATCACGAAATCTATTCAAGTTAGGCGAACCAGACATGCAGGACATTGCTGGAGAAGCAGAGATGAACTCATAAGAGATGTACTCTTATGGATCCCCACACACGGCCGCGCAAAAGCAGGACGACCAGCACGAACGTACATTCAGCAGCTATGTGAGGATACAGGTTGTTGTCCTGAAGACCTACCTAGGGCGATGAACGATAGGGAGGAGTGGCGAGAGAGGGTCAGGGATATCCGTGCTGCCAGCACGATATGATGATGATGATGATGACTCCTAGTTCCACTCTGGAATGGTAGTGCCTGTTAGGGTTCCATGTATGGGTGAAATAGGTCTGTTTAAAATTCATTTGTATACTTGACGCCATATAACAGCAAATTATTTGTATTTAGAATAGTTACTTCCAGCAATAATTGGTTACCTCAGATTATTATTACTTACTGAAAACCATATTTTGGAAGCAACTATAATTGAATAGAAATGATTACTTGAAACCATGTAATTATTAGAAGTAGGTAGGAATACTTGGAACCATATAATTATTAGTATTAGATAGGAATACTTAAAACTATACAACTGTGTGCAAAAAACCTTTACAAAACAATTACATAAAAAATATGAAAATAAATGTACAATGAACGCAACTCCCTAACCTCTTTGGATAATATAACCCTTGACAGGTTGACATACTGTTATAATCAATCAATCAATCAATTAATCAGAATTGTTCTATTATATCAGGTTTTTTTTCCAAAAGATATATATGTAATTATATTTTAAAAGTATATAGGTAAATAACATATTTACGAGGTTCATTCAAAGAGTTATAAGTGTCACCGAGAAAGAACTGCAATAGTTGAGCATTTTTAACGAAGATCTTGGGGACGAGCAAGCTGTCTCCGAGATAGATCTAAAGAATACTGATGTCAGAGCATAGCTGTAAAGGATTGACATTTCCAGGACACTTCTGACTCTCCGACACCTTCTGGGTGAGGTTTTGAACTTTCTGAACGACCCTTGTGTGCTCTGTATACTGAGGTAATGATCTATATTAGTAAGTAGTCTATTTATATTCAAGAAAAATTTAAATGACGATGGAAAATAAATAAATATGAAGTCTTCACTTTATTTCTTATACATATTTACCAACCCCTCCGCTCGGGCAGGATATGACACAAGGTCAATTTTTAAGCGGAGTTTAACAGGTTTGAATTCAGAGTTTTCCTTCTCCAAGACTAGTTGCCTCATCAAGGCTGAGAGAATCAGTCTGCCCTACTATTTACCCATAGCTGGAGAGAGAATAATTGGATTCATACCTTTCCCAAGGGTATTAGTGCTATGGTTGAAATGCAATCAGTCTCGTCCAGGATTTGAACTCGTGTCGCTGTGTCTATTTCCTACGACGATAACCATTACACCACGGGCACCTCCACTTTATCACTTATATGTTCAGAAATGTTTTAAACACTTGCTCTTGTATTTGCGGATTAAGCTAGTCTTCCAATGCAGGAACTAAGTAAGATGGACGACCGGAGTCGAGGGTGACCCGAAGACTCCCTTTTCAATAGCTATGACCATATTTACCCAACCCCTCTGCTCAGGCAGGATATGACACAAAGTCAATTTTTATGCGGAGTTTAACAGGTTTGAATTTAGAGTTTTCCTTCTCCTAGACTAGTTGCCTCACCAAGGCTGAGGAAACCAGTCTGTCCTACTATTTACCCATAGCTGGAGAGTGAATAATTGGATTCATACCTTTGCAAAGGGTATTAGTGCTATGTGAAATGCAATCAGTCTCGTCCAGGATTTGAAGTCGTGTCGCCGTGTCCATTTCCTACGACGATAACCATTACACCACGGGCACCTCCACGTTCAATAGCTATGACACCAAGGTATAGAGTAGGGGGCTATTCCTTTCCCTGGATTGCTCTACTTACCGTTGATCCGTACCTTATGATGCTGAGTGTTAAAGAAGGCGTCAGCACCGTACCATTTTTTGAGTCTTTATTATGACTCTAGCCGGGGATTGATCTCCGGGCTATTGGCGAACACTCAAACCATAATGCTAAATTATATATTCAAATATCATGTATAGGTTTAACCAGCTTTAATACTGCGTTTTCTTCCTGGTGGAACCTCTCATTAACGAATGACTTATGGAGCCACTATTGTTGGAAGAAAATCAAGATAAGAATCCATAAAATGCATTTTAAGAGACATCAGGCATCCCATTTTTTAAATACTCTGTTAGCATTTTGTTAAATGTACATAGTTTTCAGCTCTGAGACTTAAAGGCAAGGGTTCCCATTGGGAAGCGGTTAACGTACTGGACTGCGATATCGCAGTAAGCGAGTTCGAACTTCCGTCGCGCTATTACGTTTACTTTAAGACAGATACCTTAAGCCAAAGTATGAACCCTCTTATCTCCCAGTTATGGGTTAAATAGTACCTCTACTATTATTTTACAAGGATGGTTTTGGTATTGGATAACCCTCGAAGGTTGATATGCTATTAAACAAAGAAACCAAACTTGAGACTAAAAAAAAGTCTTTGCAATACGAATGAATTTTGTATTGTCAGCTAAAATAGATTCAATTAAGCTCTGAAATTCCTGCCAGACATCAATTCTCTGATCTCAGTTCTAATAAAAATGCTAGCATTCAGTTTTGCACCAGTTTTCTCTGTCAAAATTTATGTCAAAATTCACTATATGTCATTGATTTGATGAAATTTTTCATGAGGCTGAGTTTGATGTGAAGCAGTGTAAGGAGGTTTTTTTTTTATAGGTTTGTTGTTAGCGACCGTAGTCAAGGGCGACCAGACGGCTCCTTTTTCAATAGCTACTACACTGAGGTGTAAGGAAGGGCGCTACTCCTTTCCCTGGATTTCTCCACTTTACCTTTGATACGTACCTTATATTGCTGAGTGTTAAGAAAGGAGGTATCAAGTACCATCTTTAAAGTCTTTGGTATGACGCGACTTGGGATTGTCCCCAAGAACAATTTATCGTTGCCTCGTATAATTCTAGACGTTTTACACTAGATCCTCAGTAACATTTGGATTAGAGGATTGGTAAATTGATTTTAACGGTATGTCAGCACGTCTAAAGTTATATTATGCCTAGAGGTTAGGGAATCACATTCATATTTTGATTTTTTTGTAATTTTTAAAGTGTTTTTTTACACACGATCCAATCGAATTAATTTTTAAACAGATCTATTTGATGGGACCCTAACAGATTCTACTACACCTGATAAGAGTGGACTTGGGAGTAATGGCAATGAAGGGGTATCCTCACTCCTCAGATCTCCAGATGTGAAGCCTCATAACCCGTTTAATGTTCTACTTTTTCTTTGATCTCTGCAGGGGTTGCAATTAGCGTGTTATCAGCTTCGCTGACAGAATGGCATTGTGATTAGAGTATCAATAACTTCCTTTTATAGAAGCACCAACATCTTTTTGTTTGAATCATCTTTAGGTATTTTAAAAAATATTGTAAAAGTATTTTATTCTCTTGAATCAATTTTAAGGCCACCTTGTGTTGAACTTTAAAGTAAATACATTTCGACGGAAATTTTTTTTTTGATTGGATATTTGATTAACTTAAATGCTGTAATTGTAGAGTAGAAATCGACCGTCCTATTAATTAATGGGTGCTTCCGTAGGTAAGCATTAAACTACAGAATTACCCTCTCCGATGATATAAAAAAGCCCAGTCTTTAGAGGTAGAACTTTGTTTTTTGTATTCGGTTAATACTGAATTAAGTAATTGAATGTCAATACAACTACTACTTTGTTGTCGCTACTTTACAGTAATATAGATATCCGAATTGGCTTTTTATTTGAATATGGTATGGGAATTACCAAAATATGTTTTTGGAATTACCAAATTTGATCGGATATAAGACCTCTCTTTTTTCCACAAACAATAGTTTAAATTATCTACCGTGTCTTACATCCAAAGTTGAGATATCTTGGAAACTAATGCTTACCCAGACATGTAGCCTACCCGGATTTGTACGTAAACTAACTCCATAAGACGCACCCTTGTCCTTGAAGATCAAAGAAAAAAGATGTTTTTTCGGAAATGTGTACATATTACTATCTTAAAACAATATTGCTTAAAAATTTTTTTGGTGGATATATATGCCATCAATAAAGCAAATTTGGAACTGCAATTATTTTGGTTATGGTCATCATCATCATCATCATCATCATCATGTCGTGCCGCTAGCACGGATATCTCTGACCCTCTCTCGTCACTTTTCCCTATCGTTCATCGCCTCTGGCAGGTCTTCAGGGCTACATCCCATATCCTCACATAGCTTCTGTATGTATGTTCTAGCTGGTCGTCCTGCTTTTGCTCGGCCATACGTGGGGGTCCATAGGAGTACATCACTGATGAGTTTGTCCCTGCTTCTTCAGCAGTGTCCTGCGTGTCTGGTTCGTGATGACATATAAGATCCTGTCCTTTTTTCCATAAAAAGGTGGCTCAAAAATATCCCCTGCCCAAAGTCTTATCTGCAGGGTTGAGGTATATGGTAAGATAATATTTACCTATATACTATAAAATCCCAGTTCTTGTATATTGTCGAACTCTACTGGACTGTAATATTGAATATATATATATATAGTCATCCACAGACAGATCTATTTCGTTTTATCAAAACTCATCAGTGTGGCTAGACATTAGCGTCCCGTAGCTGGGATCGAAACCCGGTCGACTCAAACGCCAAGCCAAGTTTCTAACCCTTCAGCCACGCGGAGCCATTAGCCGTGAAGTAAATTTTAAACGGTTTATGAATCACAATTACAATTGTTTACATACATCCGTTCAACGGCTACCGAGACCTCAATTCAGATATGAAGAGGCTTGCAATAAACGCTAATGGCAACATTATATATATATATATATATATATATATATATATATATATATATATATATATATATATATATATATATAAGGACGAACTCATAAGTGACTTTCTCCAAGGATCCCTTCACAAGTTTAGGACGACCAGCTAGAACTTATCTACAACAGCTATGTACGGAGAGAGATTGTATAATGGAAGACCTGCTGGAAGCGATGGATTATACAGATGGATGGTGAGAGAGAGTTAGAGAAATTTGTTCAAGCGATGATATATATATATATATATATATATATATATATATATATATATATTATTGTACACATCACACGAAACGTCATATAACGGATTTATAGTGTCCATAATTATATATTTTTAGGTCTTTTTGCAAGCTTTGCTGTTGTTGCATTGGGAACATTTTTATGCCAAGATTTTTCATTTGCATATCTCTTTATATATATATATATATATATATATATATATATATATATATATATATATATATATTTATTCTATTTACTCCTTGAGAGTTTTTTTACATCAGTTTTAGCTGATGGTTTGTCACTGAGGTTTGAGTGACAGCAAGTCTCCTCAAATCTCTAGAGCTCTTCTTAGTATTCTGGCCGTTCCCAATAATTCTGTAGTTTGGATGGTCTCTACTCATCCTCCAACTTACAAGTCCTTCAGTATTATTATTATTGATGATGTAGTTTGCTATATTTATAAATAATGATTGCTTGATAGCAATTATAGTGTATATATTTTAGTTAGGATAGCATATACTTGTCTGCGATATCCTAACTTATACATAAATCCCCGTATTGGTCTCTCTCTCTCTCTCTCTCTCTCTCTATATATATATATATATATATATATATAGTCAAATACGGGGATTTCATTGAATCATATTACCATGTTGAATAATAGATGAGGAGCTCGATGATTGGAAATATAATTATCAATATTTGATTAAAAAATAAAAAATTAAACGATCTATCACCCCTCCCCCCATCTCGACCGCCCAAAGGTAAAAAGCAACCTAGCCGACAAAAACCTGTCTTTTTGATTACTGTTTAAAGTCAGAGTGGGAACCTATAGAACAAAATGAAATCAAGGAATCAGAGAAATAATGGATGCATTTATGAGTTGGGTTTAAAAGTTGAATGCATTTATCATTATTGCTGCATCAAAAAATGAAAAAGAAAGGAAGAAAAATATTTTTCAAAAGTTTATTCGTTATCTTTTTTTTTGTTTCAAAAAAAGAATCGCAAGGGGAATTTTTACGCAAACTTAATATAAAGCGAAGTATATATATATATATATATATATATATATATATATATATATATATATAAAGTCTTTGGTATGATGCGACCTGGGTTCAATCCCAGATCGCGTCATACCAAAGACTTTAAAAATGGTACTTGATACCTCCTTGCTTAAAACTCACCAATATAAGGTACGTATCAAGAATAAAGTGGAGCAATCCAGCGAAAGGAATAGCGCCCCTCCCCTACACCTTGATGTTGTAGCTATTGAAAAGGGAGCCTTCAGGTTGCCCTCGACTACAGTCACTAACTTTACTTATATATATATATATATATATATATATATATATATATATATATATAGGCGTATAAGTAAAAAGAAATTAATTATACTGTTAGTTAACTTTAGATCCAAAAGTTAATTACAACCTCTTTCTTTCTTTCTTTCTTTCTTTGTCTGTCTGTCTGTCTGTCCATATATATGTGTATGAATACTTAACCCTTTCTTACGAGCAGGATGCGACAAAAAGTCAATTCGTAAACGGAGTTTAAAAGGTTTGATTTTAGTGTTTTCTTTTTCCTACACCAGGTGCATTACCAAGGTTAAAGAGCCTATTCTGCCCAACTATTTACCCATGGCTTGAGGGAGAATAGTTCGATAATACCTTTCCTAACTATATTGACAGTATGTGAAATACAAACAACCGGGCCCAGGATTTGGACTCGATTTACTGAATCCATTTCCTACGATGATAAACGTTTCACTGCAAGCGCCTCACACACACACACACACACACACACACACACACACACACACACACACACACACACACACACACATTTATATATATATATATATATATATATATATATATATATGTGTGTGTGTGTGTAAGGTGGAGCAGAGGTAATGGTACAGTGAATAACAAAAACATTATTGAATGCCTTATTACTTCTGCCAGAACATATCTTTTTGTACGTACACATGAATATCTTCCTTTTCCAATTTATTCTTATTTTGTCATTCTGGAAACCTCTTTACAAGTATTAACTGCTTGAAAATATTAAAACGATTCCAGGATAATATAGACGCCATTTTTCTATGTGAAACTTGGGTATTTTTTCCTAAGGTTATTTTTTTTTGAGAGGCACATCACCGGCCCCGCAAAAATACGTGAAGATGCAATATCAGTCCTGTAAGTTATTTTTGTTGTACTCAACTTGCAGGTACGAGACACGGACATATTTATTTGTGCAGTCACACACGAATACGAAGTCAGTATGTATTTACCGCGCACACATAGAAAGTACCCAGAAAACGTATGCGCACACTCTTCTGAAATCATGCGATTGCTTCCTTGTTTGTGCATCTTTTCCCGCGTTCACTGCTGCTACTGCTTCTTCTGCCGCAAATTTGCGCCTTTCACCGTATCTTACTGCTTTATTTTTGTTTTTATGAAAAGAAAAGAAAAAAATATACTGGTTGGACAGTGACAACGAACAGGGTGATAGTGATGAAGATTGAATCTGGATGAAAGGGGATGGATGATGGTAGTGGTTGTAGGAAAGGCGGTAGTGTCGGTCGTGGTACAACTTGTTCGATCTGTACACGTAGCTTTGGTATTAGTTGCTATTTTTCCCGCTCAACGGCATATCAGCGTCTCTAACGTTAGACTTAGCGTCAACTCTTAGAACTTGTTCGTCTTTTTTCCTTCTTTTCTTCTTCAGTCCTTTTCTTTCTTTCTTTCTTTCTTTCTTCCCCCTCTTTTTCTTTCCCCTTTAGAATTTTTTTCTTCTTGCTTACCTCTTGTTTCAATTCTGTTTATTTTTTTCATTCTCTAACATATCTTACCATTTCTTCTTTGCAATTCCTCCTCTTCTTTCCTTTTTCCTTTCCGTCATTTTCTTTTTCTCTTCAAATTTGTAACTCTTTCTTTCTTTCTTTCTTTCTTTCTTTCTTTCTAAAGTGTGCCTTCTCCCTTTATTTTTCTTCCTTTTTCTTCTGTTCGCCGTATTTTCCTTTATACTTTTTCATATTTTTCTATC
>OY757934.1:43494512-43614512 GCA_963585895.1 Sepioteuthis lessoniana
CATCTGATGAAGGTTTTAACTTGAAATAAATTTAGAATGAGACCGAGGAAGTGAAATTTTTCTTTTTATTTCTATATAAAAGGATTTTTTTAGCTCTGCACGTTGAGTGTTGATGTTTTTTTAATCCCAAATTAATTATACATCAATAGCCGTTGGCATTGACCACTCAAATTGGATACTCCTACTCGTTGGATTTCCTCCTCGAATTATATAAGAATATATATATATATATATATATATATATATATATATATATACTGTGGAGTTGAAGGGAATCTAGTTTGATGACAAATCCCTAGTGAAGACAACCCTTCTAGGAGAAGTTAACTCCAAAATCAAACCTGGAGAAAGATGTCCTACTTCCTTATAATCTCATTCATCTTGTTTGTTTCTCACAAGTTGAATTAGTCATTAATCAAGATGTTTGAATTGTAATTTAGGTGGTAAAGACAACAATCATATGTCGAGATATGGCAGTTTTCACACACACACACACACACACACACACACACACACACACACACACACACACACACACACACACACACACACACACACACACACACACACACACTATATATATATATATATATATATATATAGATATATATATATATATATATATTTTTCAACATGTTCCAGGATGCATAATTTTCTCTTCGAGATACAATTTTCAGTTATAGTTACCGCCTTTATATGCTTGGGCTGAAAAACAAACCCCTCAAAGACCCCATATTATTCCATTCTATTATGTTTCGTTTTTATTTGACACACATGTCTATATAAAGTTGTACTGTTGGAATATCTTCTATTATTGAAGTTGTGGTCGTGCTATCTAATTCTTTTCATGCAGTTGCATCTGTAATTTTGGCTATCATCTTTTACTTGTAATATTGTAAATTATGTTCGTGGAGGATTGTAGAAAACAAATGAAACTTAAGTAACAGACTTATAGTATCCATAATTCTAATATTTTTAGGTTTATATCTTCTCTGCTATAATAGAATGGAGTACTCTTTTATGGCAAAACCTTTCTTATTTGCTGTTCTTCAATGTATAATATATATATATATATATATATATATATATATATATATATATATATATATATATATATATATATATATCTGCTATCTTGCAACTTCAAGAGAAACATGTAAATAGTCATCTGACGAGACGGAGAGTATATATATATATATATATATATATATATATATCCAAGGAAGATCTAAAGAAGATGCGTTGGGAATAATTCTATTTGGGAGTATTTTTTAAACGAATAAGAACCCATTGAAAGAATATTTTGAAAATTTTTTTCTCTCCATTATGTGATGGCTATCTGAAGAGGCTGGTTTCTTTTTTGGTGTGTCCAGCTAAAATAAATTTAAAATAGCCAAATGACTGTTAGTTGAGTTTTTTCAATCTTATATATATATATATATATATAGATTGATAGAGAGAGAGAGAGAGAGAGAGAGGAGAGAGAGAGAGAGAGAGAGAGAGAGAGAGAGAGGCAGAGAGAGATCATATATATGTTTGGGGAGTTCGTTCAAAAAGTTTTAAGCCTCACCTAGAGAGAAGAGCTATAGTTAAACATCTCTGCTGTAGCAACACACTACCACTTCTTATAAAACTCCAAAAACCAATTTAGTTTTTCTAGTTATATAAGAAGTAGCAGTGTGTTACCCCAACAAAAATGTTCACCTCTGGCTCTTCTTTTTGATTGAGGCTAAAACATTTTTGAACGAACCTCGTACAGTTCAGTGAAATGGAATATTTAGTTTTTGCGAATATCTTCCATATTTCTCGTTCGAATTTGATTAAATTTTGACGGTTTACTCTTAAGAGTATAACAGTTCGATATATGAAAATAATCCGGTACACTGACAAACCAAATTTTCTTTGAAATTTGAAGATTGTTACATTTACTTACAAAAATACAAATTAGCTGCTTTTTATCACGAAAAAGTATTTGCTAATGAACACACCTTTGAAAAACTGTATTAGTACACTTAATACTTTGTTATAGCACCTTTTGCATTTATTATTTCTTTCATTCGTTCAGGTAACTAACCAATTAAGTCACGACAAGTCTCTGGTTACACTGATGCCAACACTTCAGTAATTATTCGCTTCAATTCTCCAAGATTTGATGGATAGTATTTTCTTAATCTATTCTGAGGATTTTTCATAAATTTTCCTTACCCAGTCGGCTGGGGCTGTAGAATACACAGACTGTACCTCTGCAGAGGGGTAAGAACCCCCTCTCCAGCGTGTCTTGGTTATGACACTAAACAATCTGATGGTGAGGTTCCAGTGATGCTGGAGCTTTGGGGAATGCGGAGCACCCCTTCATTGCCATCGCTCCCAGGTCCACTTTAGCCTGAAGTGGTAGCACCTGATAGGGCCCTATCTATGGGTTAAATAGAACTAAGCGACGTACTTATACTAAACTGAATTTATTGAAATAGAACTGTTTTGACCTTTAAATTGCGTACTTATCCCAAATTGAATTGTTTGAAAGAGAACAGTTTTTGACATTGAAACTGTACTTACGCTAAACTGATTTGTTCGAAATAGAACTGTTTTGATATTTAACTGTGTGTAAACAAAAACTATACTTATACTAAACTAAATTGTTTGAATTCAAACTGTTTGTCTAAACTGAATAGCTTGAAATAGAAATGTTTTTGACAATTAAACCGTGTACTCATGTTAAACTGAATTGTTTGAAATAGAACTGTTTGTTTGTATAAAATAGATTTGGCATTAATAACCTCCAAAAGTTGATATGCCATAAACCCAAACAACCAAGCATAAATTTTATATTGGATTTGCATTTGTGCTATTTGAAGACCAATCAAAAACAGTTATCCTTTTCACTCTGAACCATTCTTTTGTAAATTTCACTCAGTGGAGTGGAGCAAGGTGATGTTAGAAGATATTGTCCTCAAACTTTTCCTCAATCCATGGGATAAGGAAATGATCTACGACATCCTGATTGTAGTATTTATCATTATTAAGGAAATTTAATTTATCATTATTATATTCATTATTAATATTATCATAATTATGTCTTAGTATCTATTCATTAGTACAATTATATTTATGAGTACAATTGTATTTATTATTAGTAACATTTATCATAATTATAAGGAAATGATCTACGACATCATCGTAGTTGCATTTATCGATCGTTTCAAGAAGCAGATCTTTCCAACAACGATGCTTGACCTACAACCCCAAGCCATTACAGATTGAGGGAATTTTACGCTAATTTTCATGCATTTAATATCATATCTTTCGTATGAATGTCTCCTGACGAGAGAGCCATGATTACCGAAGGAAATACAGAATCTTGACTCATCATTGAAGATGATCTAGTTCCATTGATCAACGGACGGACCGGTTTTGATAACTTGCGGCCCATAGTGAACGTTTTCGTTTCAGTTTTAATGTTAGTAAGGGCTTCGAAATCGGTACCCTACCGTCATATATGAGCTGATAGAGTCTCCGGAGTGTTGGGATCGAGAAACAGCTACACCAGCATCCTTCCAGGCTTTGGTAATTTCATCACAATTGGAAAATCGATTGGAAATAAGGATCTGGTTTTGATGACATTCATCTGTCATTGTCGTCTTGAGTTTGGAACCACAGTTAGACCGTTTTGAATAGCTTCATCTTCATTTTCGAGATGGCAGGCTGAGTGCATCCCAACTGGACAGCTATCTTGTTTTGAATCTTGTCAGCTTTACCCAACGCTTGAATAATGGCTTTTTTGTACACTTGATATATCTTTAATTCTAATCAGCCATGATCCTGGCGGATGACGTTATTAACACCTGAGATTTCACTCTTTTTTCTACAAATACTTTGTCACTAATAATACTCAATTACCTAATATGTAAATCATCAAATAAATTCAAATTATCAGAGAGAATGCCAGATTTTTTATGTACATTCAACTGATAAATTGTCCAATTCTAAACATATATTAATCTCTTTCTTTCTCTCTCTCTCGTTATATATATATATATATATATATATATATATATATATAGAGAGAGAGAGAGAGAGAGAGAGAAAACTCAGCTGGTTGGGGCTGTTGAATATGCCAACTGCATTTCAGCAGAGATAAGACACAGTTTCCAACAAGTGTCCTGGATATGGGACTAAACTATTTGATGGTTAGGCTCCAGTTCTAAAGTTTTAAGGAATGCGGAGTACAACCTCATTACAATTACTCCCATGTCCACTCTGACCAAGAGTGCTAGTCCCAATTATAGGCCAAATAGAACTGTTTAAACATTTACTATACAGGAAACCATTTCTCTGGGTCAAATAGAACTATTAGTGTTACATAGCAATACTTAAAACCATTTAACTGTGTGCGAACAAATGATCCTGGCTCGTGTATAAATGGTTACCTAAAAATTATATTTAATTCACTGACTTTAAGTAACCTACAAGGGTTGATATGCTGTAAAACAACCAACCAAGAGAGAGAGAGAGAGAGAGAGAGAGAGAGAGAGAGAGAGAGAGAGAGAGAGACGCATCCATATCCATGATGTGATGGTAGAATAAACTTGATACAGTCATAAAACAATGCAAAATGATCCTCATAAATTTGGTCACCTGTACCCATAATTATGTGATTCTTATTCAAATAAATTCAAATAAAAATTACCGAAGAATTAAAGATGCATTATTGAAATATGCACTCAGAAATACTCTTCACGTTTATATTCGGTGCCATTTTGTCAATTAATTCAAATCTTATATCATTGAATAAATGCTTCCCTACTGAAAAGTTGTGAATATCAACAAAGGATTATACGAAGAGGCTGAATCTTGATTTGACATTCTTACAATGTGACGGAAAACAGAATAAGTCTGGTGGTATTGTAAGACACTGCAGGTACCGTCTGGGTTACTTATAATGAGGAATTGGTGCGAAAACCCTGTTTGAACCAGGGTCATCTTTTGACGAATTTATAATTTATTAAGTTTTTGGCTTGGATTTGGCTCAAGTCCCTATGAATGGGGCACCCAATGAGACTCGAATTCACTCCTGAAGTTTTGTACCCGAGCCACAGCTGTGCAGCTTACAATAACTTCGTCTGGGCAGCCCTGACGAAGTTATTGTAAGCTGCACAGCTGTGGCTTTGTTTGCAGCTGCATGTGTATTTAATATTAATAAACGTGTGGATTTACACAAACACTTATACACAAATAAATTAGGATAGCGAAGAGAGAGTGAACGGTGCTCGGTAACAGTCAGTTCCTCGCCCTTGCGTTCAGGTGAGAAACTAACAGTTACCATGCAACATTGACTGTCTACAAATTTTGGGTTATGAGTAACGAAGAATTGGTGCGAAAACCATGTTTGACCTCAGACTCCCTTTTTGATGAGGTTATTGTGAGCCGCACAGCTGTTGCTTCGTGTGTGTCGCATATATATACATGGAGGCGTTCATAGTATAATAGTAACTGTCGTTGGAAATGGACACGGCGACTCGAGTTCAAATCCTGGACGAGACTGTTTACATTTCACATAGCCCTAATACCTTTGGGAAAGGTTGAATCCAATGATTCTAACACCAGCTATGGATAAATAGTAGGGTAGACGGAATTCTTTAACATTGCTATGGCAACAGGAAAACTCTGAAACCTTGTTTAAAAATTGACCTTGTGTCGCATCCTACTCGTGCAGATATATATATATATATATATATATATATATATATATATATATATCCAAAAAGAGAAGGAAGAGAAGTGCAGACTAGAAAGTTATACAAGGTAAGATAAAAATGGAAAGACGCAGATAGATAGATAGATAGACAGATAGATATATAGAGAAAGAGAGATATATGAACTGATTGGGATAGATAGATAGATAGATAATGAACATAAGTAGATAGATAAATAGATCTATCTCAGAATGTTCATTATCTTTCTATCTATCTACAGATAATGAACATAGGTAGATAGATAGATTGATAATGAGCAGATTAAGATACATAGATAAATATGAAAGTGATCCCGTAATTTATAATAAGTTGGTCTAATGGGTAAAGTGTTCACTAATGGTCCAGGAGACGGGGTTCAATCGCAGGTCGAATCATACCAAAGATTAAAAAAATGGTGCTTGATACTACCTTGCTTAACACTAAGCATTATAAGGTAAGGATCAAAGGTAAAGTGGGGCAATCCAGCGAATGGAGTAGCGCCCTCCCTTACACCTTGGGGTAGTAGCTATAGAAAAGGGAGCCTTTGGGTCTCTCTCGACTACAGTCGCTAACTTTACTTTACTTACTTATCATATTTGCTCATAGTATAAAAAGGAGTCATCATTTTTTTTAAAGACACTTCATGTGCAGGGGCTCAATAATTATATGGACAAGGTATTGGTTTGGAGCTGCGAGCAAAAACTTATACTCCTCAGCTGTGTGCGGACATTGAGTGACGTCTAGAAGTCTTTGAGAGAGATATGGCCGATAAGGACAGATGACGAGAGAGAGAGAGAGAGAGAGAGAGAGAGAGAGAGAGAGAGAGAGAGAGAGAGAGAGAAATGGGAATCCGCGCTGTCAGCGTGTTTTGATGATGATAATGATGATGATTAATAATTCATACACAATTACATAATCTCAAGTATTCCTATCTAATAGTCGGAGGAGGTGGAGAAGTTCCCGTGGCGTAATCACAAACGTGCTGGACTGTGACCGCGTAGTAAGCGAGTTAGAACGCCAGTCGCGCTTTCGTATTCACGTTTGGACTAATATTCTTGGGAAATGTATGAACCGTCTTATCCACCCCCAACTAAAGGTTAAATAGCCATATTGCAGTTCTTGTCCAAGGATGGATTTGGTATTGAATAACCCACAAATATGCCATTAAACCAATGAACCAAACCAAACAAAACCTATTTGCTACAATTGATTTATAAATAATTATAATCAAAATAAGAATGGTTTGGTTTATACTGACATAAAAGAGAATGAAATCTGACGACAGCTAAGAAGATACGATTACAGTATTTTTGAAGGAGATTTCTGGTAATAGACAAATACCTAGGCACGTCTCCGAGGTGTCGGTGACATGAATGTCTATGCTTGTCTCAAGAAAAAAGAGGTTCATTTGCTTGTCATTTTACATAGATTATTAGGATCATATCCCTTTAATTAAAAAAATAAGACCGATTAAAGATGATAGTCCGGATGAAAAAAAAAAAAAGATTTATGTTTCATTTGCGATTCAGATCACCCCGAAACAATATAACCGTTTGAGATGCCGAAATTTAATTATTTCTTAATGTTTGATTACAACTCCTGTCGTGCTATTATGTTCTCTTTCAGACAAATACTCTTGGGAAAGGCATGAACTCCCTTATTCCTCCTACAGCTATGGGTTAAATAGTACCACTTCAGTTCTTCTACAAGGATTGATTTGGCATTAAATAACCCACGAAGGTTGATACGCCATTGAACAAAAAAAACTAAATCATTTTTACAATATTTTTAAAGAATAAAATAGAATAATAATAAAACAGTTTAAAAACTCACAAGTCTGAGTTTGGTTGGTTGGTTTGTTGGGTTTTATGGCATATCAACCTTTGTAGGTTATTTAATGCCAAATCCATTTTTATGTAAATAATCTGTTCTATTTAAAACAATTCAGTTTAGCATAAGTACACAGTTTAATGGTCAAAAACATTTCCATTTCTAACTATTCAAGCAGTTGTATGTAACAATTCGGTTAAGTGTAAATACAGTTTTAATGTCGAAAAACAGTTCTATTTGAAATAATTCAGTTAAGCATAAGCACGCAGTTTAAATGTAAGTACGGTTTAATTGTAAAAGTCATTTCTATTTCAAACTAATCAGTTTTACTCAAACAATTCATTTTAGCATAAGTATGCTGTTAATTCTATTTAACCCATAGATAGGACCCTTATCAGGTGCTACCACTCCGGGCCAGAGTGGACCTGGGAGCAATGGCAATGAAGGGGTACTCCGCATTCCCCAAAGCTCCAGCATTGCTGGAACCTCACCATCAGATTGTTTAGTGTCATATCCAGGACACTCGTTGGGGGGGTCTTACCCCTCTGTAGAGGTGCAGTCAGTGTATTCTACAGCCCCAGCTGACTGGGCAATACACAGAGTTAAATGTCAAACAATATTTTTCAGATAATTCAGTTCAGCACAAGTACACAGTTTAGACGTCAAAAACAGTTCTATTCTGAGCAATTCAGTTTAGCACTAGTACGCAGTTCCAATGTCAAAACAGTTCTATTTTAAACAATTCAGCTTAGCACAAATACGCAGTCCAAATGCAAAAATCAGTATAGTGAAAGAAGCACGTAGTTCTATTTAACCCATAGATAGGACCCTTATCAGGTGCTACCACTCCGGGCCAGAGTGAGCCTGGGAGCGATGGCAATGAAGGGGTACTCCGCACTCCCCAAAGCTCCAGCATTGCTGGAACCTCACCATCAGATTGTTTAGTGTCATATCCAGGACACTCCTTAGGGGGGTGATCTTACCCCTCTGCAGAGAAGCAGTCGGTGTATTCTACAGCCCCAGCCGACTGGGCAAAAGTCTGAGTTTGACTTTGCCGATCATCAGGTGAGTTTGTATTCGGCACATACCAAATATACTATAATTTTTTATAGCATATTGTAGTATATATATATATATATATACTTGAAAATATTATGATATAACTCAGTGTTTTTGCGCAGAGCAACGTAAAAATGTTTATGATTAAAAATGCCTTAAGCATTAAATCTTAATTATATGTTGACTGACCGTAGTCGAGGGTGACCGAAGACTCCCTTTTCAGTTGCTGCAAGACCGAGGTGTAGATAAAGAATTACTCCTTTCCCTGGATTGCTCCAATTACCCTTGATCCGGACCCCGTACCTTATAATGCTGGGTGTTAAGCAAGGAGGCATCAAGTACAATTTTTTGAGTCTTTGGTATGACTCCATCAGGGATGGAACCATTGCCGAGCACTCTGATAATGATAATAATAGAAATCGTTATATATATATATATATATATATATATATATATATTGTCGTGCTGATGCTTTTGAGTTTCCTGATAAAGTCTTTGTAATTTTTCATTAGTTACTTTTTTCTCATTAATAGCCGCTACGCTTACTGTAGGGTATCAGTAGTTTCCTGACAGAACTATTTGATCCTGGCACTTGATCTGCGCGATTCCTTCACCCAGCATCTGGTGAAACGCACTTGGTTGATCCACTTTTGGATTCATCCACCTTGTTTCACATCCACCATGCCACATCCTGTGGTTTCTCTTGCTTTACGCCTGTGTGGCTTGTACAATACTCTTCCAGCAAGAGACTGTCATCTAGTTACAAACAAGGGCAGGGAAACTGTTACGGAGTTTAACCTTTCTGGTTTCATTGTTGCTGTGTCATACATCTCCGCTGTTATGCTTGTACGGTTTTGGTAATGCGAGATTTTTCTCAGAAAAAAAAAATTGAAAAGAAAAAGTAAGTTTTATACTCTCGCCCTGAGACCTTTCAAGTTTCAGGTTAGTAAAAATCAAGCCATTCTTTATTTCATTCCAATCAGGCCTCCTGGACTGATATTATTACTTCTGGTGATAATTAATAACCAAAAGTAATAAGATCAATCCATAAAGTCCGACCAAAATAAAAGAAAGAACAATCTAACCTTTAAGAAGGCAAAACCTCAAAAACCCCAAATCGCCAGTATAAAAATAAATAAATAAATAAATAAACAAAAATTCTGTTTTACCAATATGAGATTCTCAACCCTTTTTTCTTCATTTAAAGTTAACTAAGTGAAATGAATATTTTTTCGCCAATCTGAATTGCCCAGCCTACAAAAGTCTCTTTCTTAGATATTGGTCACTTTGGAAAGAAATGTTTACCACGTTTTTATAGAGCGTTTCTATCACAAATGTTAGAAACGTGCTTTCATTTTAGGGGAAAAAGATATATCGGAGTTTAATTCGTTTACACAATTCGATTTTGAGTCTGATAAATTCTAATTTGAGTTATGTAACCCGTTTAAAAACAACAACAACAACAACAATAATAACAATAATAAGGACTCAAGGTAATTGCGAATGAGGTGACTAAAGCTATGAGGGCTAGTAATCATCAACCAGAAAAGAAATTGAAGCAGATCAACTTCTTAAAAGCAGGAGAGAAGATACAGAGAAAGAGGAGAGAGAAAACGAACCTGTTATCTTCCGCGGACGATTGGCAGTTGTTAGTGGATCTGGAGACTCAGATGAAGTTCCCCAGACTCATAGCTGTAACATCGCTAAGACCGGACCTGATATTGCACTCTGATAACACTAAGCAGTGCTTTATTTGGGAACTGACTGTGTCATGGGAGGAATATATTACTCTCGCTAATGAGAGGAAGAGATCCAAATACCAAGAACTGGTCGAACAATGTCAACAAAAGTCATGGAAGATACATTATGACCCCGTAGAAGTTTGTTGTAGGGGCTTTGCTGGACAGTCTTTGGGCAGAGCCCTAGCAAAAATTGGTATAGTCGGGGCAGCTAGAGTGAGGTCGCTGAAGGACATTACCAACACAGTTCTGAAGGCGTCAAAGTGGATTTGGCTTAAGAGATCAGAACCATGGAAGAAATAAAGAGGACGATGGACAGATGTCTATAAGAACGGCCGAAGTCCGGCCATATTATTTTTTTCTTTTTTGCTTTGGTAGAGGCACGAACGTAGCACGTCGCGATCAAGGAGGCAGCTTGGCTCTTGCGGAGTCATACCGGGGTTTCTGTCGGAGCCGATATGATGCAAAAAACCCGAAATCGGCGATGAAGACAGTGCATCATTGAAGACCTACCTTGATGCATCTAGGATGTATGATTGAAATTGTAACAATAAAATTGAAAGAAAATGAAAAGAAGGATAAATAACTCGACCTTACTCGGGAATTGAAAAAACTGTGGAACATGAAAGTGACAATTATACCAATTATAATTAGTGCTCTTGGTACAATCACCGAAGGATGTATAAAGGGGTTGAAGAACTTGGAAGTAAGAGGACAAATGGAAACCATCTAAACTACTGCATTATTGAGACCGGTCAGAATACTGGGAAGAGTCCTGGGGACTTGACCAGACTTGCTGTCATTCAAACTCCAGTGAAAGACCATCAGCTAACACTGATGTGAAAAACTCAAGGACTAAATGATAATAATAATAAAGAAATCGAAAAAAGATATAAGTACCTAAACCTTGCCATAAAACTGATAAAACTATGAAACATGACAGTGATTGTGGTTTTAATTGATGCACTTGGTACAACCACAAAAACATTGGTAAGGCACTAGAGGACGTAGAAATAAGAGGACTACTACATTATTAAGATCAGTCAGAAAACTGAGAAGAGTCCTGGAGACTTGCAATCACTCAAACCCCAATGGAAGACTATCAGTTAATGCCGGTGTGGAAAACTCTCAAAGGAATAATAATAATAAAATCAACCTTGCTCACATCCAATCAACTTTTGCGTATGAACCATCTTATCCTTCCATATATGGGTTAAATAGTATTACTACTGATCTTTTAGAAGCACGGCTTTGACATTAAATAACACCCAAAGGTTGATATACCTTTAAAAAACAAACAAAAACAAACCATCGACCCTTTTCTCAATCCGCTGAAGATCTCTGGCATTCCCTATCAGAAATGTTAGTATCTTGGTGTATTTGATTTAAAAGAAAACATTTTATTTTAAAAAATGTCCAGGTGTACTTATTTATGGACGGTGCATTTATTATTCAGCGAGTCCTATATTTATGTATTTAAGATCATTAAGGCCATGGGATGTATAGTATAGTACTGATAAAAATGGACGATGGAAGAGGTCTATCTCGTGAATGGAAGAAATGAGAAGAGTCTTTACTTATTTATGGGTGATGTATGTATTTGCCCATCCCTACATTTATGTGAGTGCCGATAGATGATCACTTAGGACTTGGAATGTATCATATGGTGCTGATGAAAATGGTCGATGGAAGAGGTCTATCTTGTAAATTGAAGAAATGAGAGGAATCTTCTTTACGGCTGTTGCTGGCACAGACAGTCATTTGGTTTCTTAATGGGAAATATTTTTTCATCTATAGATGTGGGCGTTTGGATATACAGGAATATTGGAGCAAGTATCGAAAGTTCAAGTCAGACATTCCCGGTTAGCGAAAACAACCTCCCTCAAAAAAAAAAAAAAAAAAAAAAAGAAAAAGAAAGAAAAAGAACAGCAACGAAGCAATGCTTATTAATCTTCATGCGTGCTACTTGCTTCTGCCGAGACGATTCTATTTTCATCATTGGTGATTTGTCTATTACAGGATTTGAATTCGGCCATTTTCTTGTTTTTAGTTAAAACAACAAAAGGATGGCTAAGCTCGGTGTTGAGATGCCAGACAGAAAAAATAAATAACATTCATTCCATGTAAGTTTCATTTGGTTCAACGATTATAGAATATATCGATCTGTCATTCCACCGTGAAAGCTTGGTTAAAAGTCCAGCAGTCCGTTGCTACTGTTTGGAGTTCGATCCACACTGGGTCTTCTACTTTTATGGTCGACTGTGACACACTGTTAGAATTAGTATCTATCTATCTAGCTAGCTAGCTAGTTATCTATCACAGTTTCTATATATCTCTTTCAATCTTTTCATATCTATCTTTTGTTCATATCTCTTTAATCAGTTTCTCTTGATATACATCCGTTCAAATATAAACTGTTGTGCCCGTGGTGTAATGGTTAGCGTCGTAGGAAATGAACACGGCGGCTCGAGTTCAAATCCTGGACGAGATTGATTGCATTTCACATAGGACTAATACCCCTTGGGAAAAGTATAAATCCAATTATTCTCCCTCCAGCTATGGGTAAATAGTAGGGCAGACTAGGTTCTTCAGCCTTGGTGAGGCAACTAGTCTAGGAGAAAGAAAACTGTGAATTAAAACCTGTTAAACTCCGCTTAAAAACTGACCTTGTGTCATATCCTGCCCGAGCGGAGGGGTTGGGTAAATATGATAAACTGTTGTGCAATTCATCATCAAATAACTTAACAAAGAGTAACAATTCCGGCGAATTATAATATTCTTTGTATCAATCCATCAACCGAACAGCGTAAAGTTACGTTTTTTTTCTTTTTTTAGATCGAGTCAAAGGAGAACATATAACGTTTGAATGATTTTTGTTTCAAACGTATCAGTCTTTTTTTCCTGCCATCGGGATCAAGAGACAACCTTTTCGTTACCATCAATAATACACCAGAAAACATTACAGTTCAGTTGATAGGATGGTAGCAATGTTACCGGGGATAATGGTCAGCGAGATGTGTCGCAAGAGTCATTGCCGGGAACGCTAGGAGTTTCAACTGTGATGAACCTGTCTGTTAGTTTTATAATTTGGCCATTTTTACCTTCCTTGGAATTTCAAGTGACCTACACAGTCTCTCCGGCTAACAGATGTCTCTCACCCACCTTGAGTTTGTTTCCAAATAGAGATCTATTGGCTGCCAGGGTATGATCGTAACTGTATGTCACAGGTAAGCTCTACAAAAAATAAATAAATGAATAAATAAAATAAATAAATAAATAAAATATAAGAAGCTTAAACGAATTTCAGAATATACATGAATGACTGTTTTTATTGATGAAAATTTCTTTTCAAAATTAAATTTCTCTCGTGCTTGAAATGGTTGGAAATTGATTCCAGTGATTACAAACAAAAGTTACCGACTTCATTACCAGTCTCTGAGAAACAAAAGCAACATCGACATTCGATTATTCCTCTTCCCGCGAGTGGCATCTTTTATGCTTGCTTTGAAAAAAAATTACATAAACCTCTCCCGCAAATTTTGGTTTTTCGAGACTGGGTTTTATTTTTAAATTGAGGTGTTAGGGAGGCCATGTTGCTTTCTCTCTCTCTCTCTCTCTCTCTCTCTCTCTCTCTCTCTCTCTTGGACGTACCATTCATTCTGCGTGCTCGCTTTGCCATACGGAGTGAGCTGTCTTCTCTTTTCCGTTTAATTCTTTTACATTTATTCAGTCTGGGAGTGCTTGTAACACTTCACAATAATAGCCCAATCGACCGCGGCTTAAAATACGTTGTTCCCTTGTAGACGGGTAAGGCCCTCCTACAAGAGAAGGTGTCTGGGATATGACACTTAACTATATCTGATGGTAAGGCTCCAATTCTGTAGATCAAGAGAGTGATGAATACCCCTTAATTGCTATTACTCCCTGGTCCACGTTGACCCTGAGTGTTAGTACCTGTTAAGGTTCCATCAATGGGTCAAATAAATGGGTTTAGAATTATTCGCATTCAATAGGACGGTGTACAAAAATCCTTTGGAAAATAACTACACAAAAATGTCAGTATCAAAGTAAAATGAACCTGATTCCCTAACCTCTCGGTATAAAATAACCCTTGTTGATATGACCTTAAAATCAACCAATAAACTTAACAACATAGACTTTGACGTTGATCCCTCACTATCAGAACATGGGCAGCAAATGGAGACATGGTCAGTTTTCTATTTCATTCTGTTCAACGGCCAACTCCTTTGTTCTCGTGACCAATTATGGTGGTTTGAGGTTCGGCCTGCCGCAATAGCACAATCACTATTGCCCTGTTCTGCAACTCGTCTGTTCTCTGTTTGCTACCAAGGTGGACAGGAGACGGAGCCAAGACCCCAGCCAGACTGTCAACTTAGGTCGCTTTTCTACTCATCTATATCCCGATTCCTTCATTGAATATATGGGCCCTAGGATCCGGGAAAGAATCACAGAATCACCTTCTTACGTCGATCACCCAGTGCTTTAGAAAACGAAGCCTTTGGCGACTAAACTATAGGCATACTAGCACCGAAGACTTGAGGTTATAATGGATAGTTAGAAAGTAACCCTTTCATCCCCACCGAGAAATCCTCTTCTTTTATAATCTATTAAAAACTGCCGATCCCCCTAAATTGATTCGGTATCCTTTTGATACAGCTATGCACTTACATACATACATACATACATACATACATTCCCAATACTCACAAATAAATATATATGCTCACACTCACATACATACACTGGCACTCATAGGCATATACATTCATATACTCTATACCTATATACATACATACTCATATAGATCAGTTCGAATCAATGCACATATGCATTATAACACCTAAATATATGCACATAAGAACAGAAGAGCTTATTGCGTCCTCAGTTAAATGGTTTCAAGTATTGCTAACACGAATTATTCTATTTGATATTAATCATTTGTTTGCAAACAGATAATTTCAAGCATTGCTATCTAACAGTAACAAATCTATTTAATATTAATCATTCGTATGCACGCAGTTAAATGGTTTCAAGTACTCCTAATACCAATAACTCTATTTGATAATAATCATTTGTTAACGCACAAATAGGGATAAATATTACTATCTCAGCGCAATTGAGCCTCAGTCATCAACTTCCAGCACCTTTAAGATAAAATGGCCTTATGAGTAGAGTGTTTGCCTATGGTCCGGGAGACCAGGTTTCAATCCCAGATCGGGTCATCATCATCATGTCGTGCCGCTAGCACGAATATTCCTGACCCTCTCTCGCCACTTCTCCCTATCATTCATCGCCTCTGACAGGTCTTCAGGGCTACATCCCGTATCCTCACATAGCTGCTGTATGTATGTTCAAGCTGGTCGTCCTGCTTTTGCTTGACCATATGCAGGGATCTATAGGAGTACATCACTTATGAGCTCGTCCCTGCTTTTCCAGCTGTGTCCTGCATGTCTGGTTCGTCTAGCTTGGATAGTTTTCGTGATGGGAGGCAGGTGGCTGTATAGTTGGTGCCTTGTGGGGTGTTGCCACCAGGACTTGTTCAATATTGCTCTCAACATTCTTGTGTAATTGCCGTCTAGCTTCTTCTCCAGCCGTTTAGTTAGCGTCCAAGTAGTGCATCCATATAGCAGTATCGATACGACTGCTGCCTGGAAGAAACTGCGTTTCAATTTATCGGTCAGGTCTGATTTCCATATGATTGAATGTTACTTTTCTTAACACTGAGCATTATAAGGTAAGGATCAAGGGTAAAGTAGAACAATCCAGGTAATAGAGTAGTGCCCTCCCTTACAACTCGCTGTAGTAGCTATTGAAAAGGGAGCCTTCGGGTCATCCTGGACTAAGGTAGCCAACTTTACTTATTTGCGTCAGGAGACATTTGAATCATACAGTCGGGAAAATCATATTGGTCCTAGAGCATAAGATGACCAACCGATTGATCGGATCGGGCCTCTCCGACCGCTCGTCAAGTCCAAATTTGAGTGTTGCGAGTCACGTGACCACTTCAGTTGCCGAGTCACGGATTGCCTTGCCACCGGGATCTCGTACTGAAGCATTAAGAGTCGCTACCCACGGCCAACCAATAGGTACCTTTGTTGGTGGGCAGAGGGACTCTTCATCATCATCATCATCATGTCACGCCATCAGCACGGATCTCCCTGACCCTCTTCCGCCACCCTTCTCTATCGTCCATCGCTTCCGGTATGTCTTCAAGGCTACATCCTGTATCGGCACAGAGCTGTTGTACGTAGGTCCTTGTTGGTCTTCCTGCCTTTGCTCGTCCATGTGAAGGGGTCCACAGGAGTACGTCACTTATGAGTTCGTCACACCTTCTCCAGACTCTTACCCCTCTGTAAATGTGCAGTTGGCGTGGTTTATAGGCTCAGTTGACATGACGCCTGCCAGAAACTAGATCGAAACTGAAACTTTTTTAAAAGTGATATTGTACAAGTATTTTTGAAAGGTTACAATTCTAAGGATAAGAATGTCGATTTTAATGTGATGTTTTAACATAAGTCTTGTGTCAACACTGTACTAAAAGATAACAATATTTAATAGATGAAATGAGTATTATGTGCTGGCCTGATTCAAACATCTACTATTTTTTTTCGATGCTCTAAATATTTTTTTCCAATTTTGTTAATTGTTTTCATTTTTTATTCCTTTCTTTTGTGTTGAAATAGAATTTTCTTCTTTGCCAAAAAAACTGGCATCATTTACTATAAATCTTTCTCATTTTTCTTTAACTCATGGGTGACTGTTGAGAAACTGCAAATACTGTAGGTAACCTGAGTAAAGCTTAGTTAATAACGGCTTAAGGTTAAGTCATGCTGAAATAAGAGGTTCCTGCCAAATCACCGAAGTTGAGCAACGAAGATGAAACAACAGGTACCGTAAGCAACCTGAGGCCTGTGTGGCTTACTAAGTAAAGCTTAATAAATTGCAAGTTGAGCAGCAAAAGACTTGCTCAGTACTTAGATCGATGACCACTTGAAACAACAGGTACTGTAAGCAACCTGAGGCCTGTGTGGCTTAGTAAGTAAAGCTTAGTAAATAGCAAGTTGAGCAACCAAGGGCCTTCTCAGTACTTAAATGGGTGATCACTCAAAATAACAGGTACTGTAAGCAACCTGATGTCTATGAACAACTAATGAAACGATTCAGTGGGGCATTTTATCTTATTTTGTTGTCAAATGTAACTATCGAATTATACCTAAAACAATATTTTATAAAGAACTGAATCCTGATAATCCAGATAAGTAAAAGTTTACGTACTGGAATATTTTATGCTACAATATTAGTCATGTGGCTACACTGTACTCAGAGACAACTGTATTAAGCTGTTAAAATGGTTGTTAGCCTCATTAAAGCATCCGTTCCTTTGTGTTTCAACAGCTACAACTGTTCCAAGAACAAACATATATCAAATTTACAACCCCCTAATAGATAAATTTAATGGGAATTTCTCCTTGTCTTTACGAAATAAATCGACAATTTGGTATTTGATTGATAAATTTCCTCACAAAGGTAGGTCATTATTGTTCTGTATACAAGCATTTAACTTGCTCAGTTAGAAAAAAAAAAAACTCTTTGAAAAGTTACATCGCAGTTCGGGTTGTCTATAACAACTGCTTTCAGAGATACGAAAAAGATAAAATAGTTAAAATACAAGTACACAAAATGGCGATTGCATCTTTTTAAAAATATAATATAATATCATCATCATCATCATCATCATCATCATATCGCGCTGGTAGCACGGATATCCCTGACCCTCTCTCGCCACTCCTCCCTATCGTTCATCGCCCTAGGTAAGTCTTCAGGACAACATCCTGTATCCTCACATAGCTGCTGAATGTACGTTCGAGCTGGTCGTCCTGCTTTTGCGCGGCCATGTGTGGGGATCCATAAGAGTACATCTCTTATGAGGTTCATCTCTGCTTCTCCAGCAGTGTCCTGCATGTCTGGTTCGTCTAACTTGAATAGTTTTCGTGATAGGGGGCAGGTGGCCGTACAGCTGGTGTCTTGTGGGGTTTTGCTGCCAGGACTTGTTCAGGATTGCACGCAGCATTCTTGTGTAATTGCCATCTAGCTTCTTCTCCAGTCGTTTTGTTAGCGTCCATGTAGTGCATCCATATAGCAGTATCGATGTGACCGCTGCCTGGAAGAAACTGCGTTTCATTTTATCGGTTAAGTCTGATTTCCATATAATCGATAGCCTATTGATAGCTGTCCATGCTTTCGTTAACCTCGTTTCGATGTCCTTTTCGGTTGATTCGACGCTGCTACCTAGGTACGTGAATTTGTCTACTAGTTTATGTGGGGTTCCTTCTAGAGTGGAGATGTCCCCCGTTTGGTTATAGCACATATATTCCGTTTTGTGTGCATTAACATAGAGGCCTATGCTTGCTACTGCTCGTTCCAAACTATGCAGAAGTGTTTCGGCTTGGTCAGGTGTATTTGCCAGTATCGCTATGTCATCGGCGTAGTCGGCATCGGTAATTGTTGTTGCGGGGTATCTTCTGCTTCTTTTCTTCGTCAGCTCGAAGCCATTCTCTTTGATTTTGTCAATCGATGTTCTTAGTACGTAGTCTAGACAAATGATAAAGAGGTATGGGGCCAGCGTGTCCCCTTGTAGTACTCCTGCTACAATGTCAAAGTATTCTGTGTCTCCATCCGGTGATCGTACTTTTACTTTAGTGTTTCTATAGAGAATCGTTATTGCCGCTACGGTTTCTTTAGGTATGCCGTACGCTAGTAGGATTTGTTCCATCTTTCCTCTGTGAATGGAGTCGAAAGCCTTGGTAAAGTCGACAAATATTAATGTCGCTTGTAGGTTCTTTGCCCGTACACCTTCGAGGATTCTGCGGATGGTTAATATTTGTGAGGTCGTGGATCTATTTCTTCGGAAGCCATTTTGGTTTTTTCTAAGTATGTTGTCGATTTTGGGTTCTATTCGGTTTCGTAGTAGGGCATTGTAGATTTTGGCAGCTATGGATGTAAGTGTTATGCCTCGGTAGTTTTTGGCTAATCCGAGGTCCCCCTTTTTAGGGAAGGGAAGTATGCATCCCTTCATCCATCTATCTATCTATCTATCGGATTTTGATTGTATACTGCGTTGCAGTGTCGGAGCAGTATGTCGTCAAATTGTCTGGTCTTCCATACTTCCGGGGGAATTTCGTCCAGCCCTGCAGCTTTCCTATTTTTAATTTTTCTGAGAACCGAGTCGAGTTCTTCTTGTGTGAACGGTCCTAGTTTAATGTCTAATTGCTTGCTAATTATTCTGGTGATTGGTTCATGCGTTATTTTTGGTGGGTTTCCAAGTAAGTTTTCGAAGTGCTGTTTCCACAGTTTTATTCTTTCTTGTTGGTTTGCTGCTTTAAGTTTTGCTTTGGCTGTGTTCTTTCTTCTGCTCACTTCGTTTATTGTTTGCCAGGCTATTCTAGATTGTCTATCTTCCACCGAGTTTCTAATCTTATCTATCTGATTTTGAATGTATTCTGTCTGTTCCTTTATATATATGCCTGCTAATTGATATTGTGCCGTTTTTAGTTTTAAGGCATTTGTGTTTGTTGGGTTTTTTCGATAGTTTTTGGAGGCTGTTTTCACTAGTGCACGTTTTTCTCTCACCGCTAAAGTTTCCCATGGGACTCTATATTTAGTTTTAATTTTTGTTGGAATGTATTTTGCTGCTGCCTCGAGGTGTGCATTGACGAAATTTTCGTATTCGTCTTTTGGTGTACTTTTTTCCGTCTTTTCTTGTAGTGTTTCGAATCTGTTTCTTAATTCTAATACGTATTTATCTCTTATATCTTTGTTGTTTAATAGGGCCCAGTCATAGTGTTTGGTGGTCGCTGTTCGTTTGGCGTTTTTTCGTAGGCTTAACCGTATTTTCGCCGTGACTATTCGGTGATCGGTGGACACACCGTCAAAAGAGGAGTATGCCTCGCAATTCAGTGCACTATTTTTCCATTTCTTGTTTATAAGGATGTAGTCTATCTGAGCTTTAGTATTGTTTGCGTACGTGTATGTCCATAGTTTGCCCTCTCTTTTTTGGTAGTTTGTATTGAGGCATGCTAATCTATTTTCTATCATGAAATCTGTTAGATGTTGCCCATTCCTATTTGACGTGTTGTGGAGGCTGTATTTGTTGTTTCCGTTTTTCCCGATTTGGGCATTCATGTCTCCGCCAATGACTAACATGTGTTTCGGGATGCTACGCACTAATGAGGATAACTCATCGTAGAAGGTGACTAGTTCAGTTTCTTCACTAACATTGGTGGGGCTGTAGCATGAGATGATTGTTGCTCTGGGGTTTCCGTTAAATGTAGCTGCCATCATTCTAGGTTGTATTTTCTCAACGCAATTAAGCGTTTTTAATGCTCTAGGTCCTATAAGTAATCCTACCCCTCCTACTGCGGCGTTGACAGAGTTTTTCCATGCGGATACAGTGGCGAGCGACCAGCCATTGCCAGTTTCGTGATATTTGATATCTTAATATAATATAATATAATCTATCTATCTATCTATCTATCTATCTATCATATTCAATATAAACTTCGGTGTATTTATATTTCACTATTTGATATTAAAAAAATAGAACAAAATATATTAAAATAGATTTCTAAAACCCAAATTATCAAAGAAGAAAAAATTGTTTGATTTTTGTAAGAACCCCCTTATCCCTCCAGCTTTGGATTAAATAGTACCGTTACAGCTATTCTATAAGGAGGGATTTGGCATTAAATAACCCTCGAATGTTGATATGCCATTAAACAAACCAAACAAAACCAAAGTAAATTCTTTTAAATTTATATCTATTGCAATGTTTTGACAATCTGGTTTCATTTCAGAGTAATCAGTAATACTGTTTACTCTGAAGTGAAACCAGTTCTCACTTCGGCTGTACATATACTAAAATCAGTAATACTGTTGTCATAGTAATTCTATTGTCATAGTGATGCATGCCATAGAATACCTTATGTTACCATAGTAATCCTTACTCTTTCGTTAGGCCAGTTTTTGTGATATCTATCTATCTATCTATCTATCTATCTTGCTTTGTCAGTGACGTGCAAAAATAAAAGGTGAGTTCTTGATAAACCCTTTGTTAAACAATTTAAGAGGATAACGTATCTACGGAAAAGAAAAAAAAACATGGAATGCCAGGTGATAAAATCGTAAAAGACAAATAGAAAGAAAGAAAGAAAGAAAGAAAGAAAGAAAAATGGGAAGAAAGAAAGAAGTGAAAATAAAACAAAGAAATTGAAACGGAAAGAAAGAAGCAACCCCCCAAAAAAAAGAATGAAATGAAGAAAGAAAAAAAGAAAGAAAGTGAAACGGGAAGAAATTTAAAAAAAGTGAGAAAAAGAAAGAAAGAAAGAAAGAAAGAGATAGAAACAGAGAGAAAAAGGCGAAGGTGAAAAAAAAAAAGGAGAGAAACTGGAATGGGAAGAAAGAAAGAAGCAAAAGTGAAAGAAAGAAAGAAAGAAAGAAAGAAAGAAAATTACTACTTAATTAGTAAATGCTGTCGGAATCGGTACAGTTTAACGAAGATAATAGATTGATTGGTTGGTTGGCTGGTGGTTGTGTTTTACGGCATATAAACCCTTCTAGGTTATTTAATGCTGAATCCTGTTTATACATCTAAATTAGATATATAGGATTTGTAAATGAATATTTTTAAGTAACATTTCTTAAAAGAGTCAGATTTCATTTGTTTGCACACAATTAAATGGTTTCAAGTATTGCTATCTAATAGTAATAATTCAATCTACTATTGATAAACTGTTCTATTTGACTTATAGAGGGTATCCTAACTGGTACTACCACTCCCAGTCAGAGTCGACTTAGAAACGATTGTAATGAAAGGCTACAACACATTCCCCAAAGCTTCAGGTGCTTCACCCATCAGATGATTTAGTGTCTCGTTGGTGGTGGTAAGAGTCTTACCCCTTTGCAGAGATGCAGTCGACGTATTCGACTGGGCTTAACGATGATGAGAGTTTATGACCTCATGATGTTCTCAAGTGATGAGAGGGGGATTAGTAAAATATAGAGCATTCACAAAAAGTTTTCTTGTTTTAAAAGAAGTTTTCATTAGCCATTATTCTTTTATGTAAAGCTGCATTATTCCACATATCTTCTTCTTCTTCTTCTTCTTCTTCTTCTTCTTCTTCTTCTTCTTCTTCTTCTTCTTCTTCTTCTTCTTCTTCTTCTTCTTCTTCTTCATTTCTCTGTTTTCTTCATTCTTCTTTTTTTCCTTTCTTGTTTTTTGTCTTCTTTCTTTCTTTCTTTCTTTTTCCTTCCTTTCTTTTCTATTTCCTTTTCCTTCTTCCGTTTTCTTTCCTTTTTGCTTCTTTCTTCTTTCCTTCCTTTCCTGTTCTTTTCCTTTTCTTTTTTCTCTCTTTCCTTCTTCCTTCTCTCTTTCTTCTTTTTTCTTTCCATTCTTCTTTCTCTTTCCTTTCTTACTTCTTCCTTCCCTGTTTCTTCCTTCTACCTTTCTCTTTATTTTCTCCTTCCTTTTTTCCCTTCTCTTCTTCTTCCTTTCTACTTCTTTGCCACGTTTCATTCTTCCTTCTACCTTTCATCTTCCTGTTCTCCTTCCATACTTTCTTCTTTCTCCCTTTCCTCTTCTGTCTCTCATTCTTCATCTTTTTTCTTTTTTTCCTTCCTTTTTTCCTTCTATCTTTCTTCTGCTTCCCTTCTTTTTAAGCTCTTCTACTTTCTCCCATTCTTCGACTTTCCCACTTTATTAATTTCTTTTTTCTTCCTTTTTTTCTTCCTTTCTCCTTCCCTTTTCTGTGTTTTTCTTCTTATGTAATTCTTTTATACTTTCATTCACATCAGATTGTATTTCTTTTTAACCCCTTTTTTCACCATTGTTTCCGTTGATTTCTTCTTCTTCTTCTTCTTCTTCTTCTTCTTCTTCTTCTTCTTCTTCTTCTTCTTCTTCTTCTTCTTCTTCTTCACTCTGTCGGCTGGAACTGTAGAAAACACCAACTACACTTCTGCGGAGGGGTAAGACTTCCCCGAGTGCCGAATAAAGCTACCTGTTGGCCGTGGGTAGTGACCTTCAGTATAAGATCCTGGTTGATGAGCAGTCCGTGACTCTTCAGAATGTGGTCATGTGACCTGCAACACTCTAGCCGCGCTAGACGAACAACCAGAGAGGTCTGATCCGATTAATCGGCTGGTAATGTCAAACCCTAGCACTAATATAACTGTCCCAATCGTATTCTTTAATTTGTTCTTGTAACAAGCAAGAATCCAATTCTATTTTATTGCCCAGTCGGCTGGGGCCGTAGAATACACCGAATGCACCTCTGCAGATAGGTATGACCCTACCAACAAGTGTCCTGGACATGACACTAAACAATCTGATGGTGAGGTTCCTGTAATGCTGGAGTTATGGGGAATGCAGAATATTCCTTCATTGCCATCGCTCCTTGGTTCACTCTGGCCTGGAGTGGTAGAACCTGATAGGGCCCTATCTATGGGTGAAACAGAACTTAACTATGCTTTTGTGAGTTTACTGTTTTTCCATTTAAACAGCGTATTAATGCTAAACTGGATTGTTTAAAATAAAACTGTTTTGACATCTAAATTGCATACTTATGCAAAACTGAATTTTTTGAAATAGAACTGTTTTGATATTTAAGAGTGTGAACAAAACTATACTTATACTAAACTGAATTGTTTGAATTAGAACTTTTTGAATACACTGAATAGCTTGAAATAGAAATGTTTTTGACAAATTGTGTACTTATGCTAAACTGAATTTAACTATCCGTGTGCAAAGAAATGAGCTCTGGCTTATTTTAAAATTATGTTACCAACAAAATATTCCCTTACAAATAATGTGTGTGTCTGTGTGTGTGTGTGTGTGTGTGTCTGTGTGTCTGTGTGTGTGTGCGCGTGTGTCTGTGTATGCTTAAACAGGGTTTGACAATAAATAATCCACCAGGGTTGATAAGCCATAAAACACAACCAAACCGATATTCGTTTTTCTATTCTCCATCATCGTATTTTCTTCTCTCACTCCTTCTTGTAAACCTTTTTCATCTTCTTTTCCACGTTGTTGTTGTTGTTCTTCTTCTTCTATTAGAAATTTATACTTTCTTCAGAATCATTCAACTTAATTACACTAAAACACTTCAATTCTCTTTGAGCCGACATTTTCTTCTTTTATTTTTTTTCATGTCACTTTCTTTCTTTCTTTCTTTCTTTCTTTCTTTTTCAACTTCAAGAATTTTAGTAGTAGTTGTTCTATTAAGGCAAGTTGTAATAGTATTAATAGTATCTTAATTTCTTTTGGATAAAGCCCTATCAAACATTATTAATTTTTAAGTTTCTTTCATCTTAATTTCAATTACTTTTCATTGTAACTATTCAGGCTATCAGGCAAGGCTTAATAGTGTTGATGGGAAATCAGAATTGATTATTCTTTATTTCTGATCTGCCCTGCTTACTAATGACCATAGACTGATGGTCTGATTAGTTGTGATGAAAAGCATATAAAATTAAGATGAAAGAAATACTAGTCAGAAATGAAGAATGGCTGTAACTTCAGTTCGTACATTTTTCTATGTCACGAAAGTAACCTTCACACAAAAAAGCACCCCCCCCCAAAAACAAACAAACAAAAAAAACAAACAAACAAGCAAAAAACTAACAAAAAAGAAAAAAATCATACAAAGTTGAAAATTTGTTGGATAATGACTTTGAAACATTGTCAAAAATAGCATTCATACAAAATGCAGTCCGAGCACAAATGCAACACTGTCCTGTCAGCTGAGGCTGTCGAATACGACCCCCAACCAGTGTCCTGGGTATGACACTAAACTGCATCTGATGGTGAGGTTCAATTCCTAGAGCTTTGAAGAAGGAAGAGTACCCCTTCACTGCCATTACTTCCAGGTCCACTCTGACCCGGAATGGTAGAACCTTTTATTGTCCAGTTCATGAGTCATATTGAATTGCTTAATCGTTTTCTATTGTTTGTTTGGGTTTTACGGCATATCAACTTTTGTAGGTTATTTAATACCAAATCAATTTTGATACAAATAAACAGTTTTATTCTAAAAAATTCAGTTTAGCATAAGTACATAGTTTAATTGTTAAAAACTTTTCTATTTCAAGCTATTCAGTGTAGTCAAACAGTTCTAATTAAAACAATTCAGTTTATTATAAGTATAATTTTTTTGTTTACACAGTTAAATGTCAAAACAGTTCAATATTAAACAATTCAGTTTAGTGTAAATACAGTTTCAATGTTAAAACAGTTCTATTTCAAACAATTCAGTTTAGCATACAAAAGCAGTTCTATTCTAAACAATTCAGTTTAGCATAAGTACGTAGTTTAAATGTCAAAACAGTTTTAGTTCAAGCTATTCAGTTTAGCATAAGAACGGAGTTTAGTTCTATTTGACACATAGATAGGACCCTATCTGGTGCTACCACTCCGAATCAGAATGGTGCTGGGAGTGATGGCAATGAATGGGTACTTCGCATTCCCCAAAGCTCCTGCATCACTGGAACCTTACCATCAGATTGCTTGGGGGAGGTCTTACACCTCTGGAGAGGTGCAGTTGGTGTATCTACAGTCCCAGCCGACTGAGCAAAATCGTTTTCTAAGGATTTTTATTATTATTAGGAAACCATATTGCTTTGTGCAAATTATTTATACTACATAGGAATTTTTGATAAATAAAATTACTCATGTTCAATATTAATATTTGAAACCATTTAACTATGCAAACAAATGCTTAATATTAGAATTATTAGTGCTAGATAGGAATACTTGAAACTATTTAACTGTGTGCAAACAAATTAACTCTAACAACTCATTTAAAAATAAAGTTACCGACAAATTATCCGTTCACAAATCATATATATAAAAGTGATTTGGTTTTAAATAACCCATCAAGGGTTGATATGCTATAAAACAAGCAACCAACAAATGCAGCACTGTCTAAATTTCCCCGTCACTCAGAATTTTCCGTGTCACTAACAAAGGGTGAGACAAAAGTTTTGTCAAATTTTGTACGTGCTCGTTTGTGGTGCGTATATCACGTGACCGAAGTAGCTAAAGCCGTGGAATGATACTCGTTTTGGTTGGTAGTAACGTGATAGATGGTACGCTGACACGTTGTACATTGCTTCTCTCAGTCTGTGATTTGAAAGCTGCACAGACGAACATGCAATATAGTCTTATTGGGGGAGTTATGATTAACGAGTTGTAACTGGGCCATGACGTGGAAGCAACCAAAAACATTTGTGCGAAAAAGGGAAGGTGCATTTGATCACAATACATTAACAACATGGTTTGATCAGGTTGCAAGAATTTCGTCAGTTAAACAAGGTTTGGTATGCCGTGGATTACAAGGACGTGCTCCAAGTCATTGAGGAAAATCCTGTGAGCGGCACTCGGAGAGTATCAGGTGAGTTTGGCATCTCACTGACTAGAGTGGTTCATCACCTTCATGACCTTGACAAAAGCATCCAGAGCAGTCGAATTGTGCCTCACGTACTACCAAAATATTGCAAAACTTTTGACTCACCCTCGTATATAATTATTAGAGTGGATGAAAATTTTGAAATATTTGTTTTATAAATCCTACTCGTGATATCACAGATTTCATAAAGACCTATTTATGAAGATTTTTGTTAAAGACAATTAACTTTGGCATATGTATCCACATTCCTTGAGCATTCTGTAGACACCATGGATCTGCTCCATGATAGAGAAGTGGCAGTTGCTTGGACACATAAAGAGCAAGGGCCGACACAGCTTGGCATTAGTACCCTTGCAGGAAATTGAAGATAAACGTGGGTTTGAATTCAGGCTTGTCCTTCCCCTAGACTTGTTCTCCACCAAGGCTAGAAATCCCAGTCCGCTTCGTTATTTTGCTTGTTGCTGGAGAGGAAAACGAAGGATATTCATCTCTTTCTCAATGGTAATTGTGTCGGGTAAACACAACCTCTGCCACTCTGTCACCTGGCTATGAATACGCTGACTGTATCCCACTACAAACTCCCCCAAGGGATGTTTTCTGTGCGATACTAAACTGCATCTGATGTTGACAGTCCTGTTAGGGAGATCTGGGGAGTTTCAAATAACCCCTCATTGGAATTACTTCCAGGTCCATCTTAACCAGGAGCCGTAGTTCTTTTCAGGGTCCCATCTATGAGTAAAGTATATCTGTTTAAAATTAATTCTATCAGACAACACCGTGTGCAAAAAAAAAAAAAAAAGAAAAAAAGAAAAAAAAGAATAAAAATCCTCTTAAAAAATAACACAAAAATGTAAATGTGAAATGTACTATGATTACCTAACTTTTAGGCATAAAATAATCCTAAACACATTGACACGCCATTAAAATCTATCAATCAGTCAACAGCCGCTTGCAGAATCTGAACTTGGCTTTCTGCTTTTATTTTCCACTCTGTAAATCATTACATCACTCGCAAATCTATGGGTAAAGGACTTACTAAAACCAGCTTGTGAGTTTTCATTTGTTGCCATTGCAAGACGAAATCTGCATAAATTGCTTTCGAATATTTATGTAAACAGCGGCATAATGAGACACATAGTTTGTCATCTCGAAGTGAGTGCATTATTTAAAAAAATGCTTCAGGTCCTATTTTAACGTTAAATATATAGTTGGTTTAATCTAAAGTACTTAATGGTCGGTCACTGGGGTTTAGATTATTCTTGATTTCAGACAAGGAGAGAAAAATAGAAGTGCAACCTACGGCAAAAAATTAGGGAATCCCAACACTGAGACGATATTCATCCAGCCATTTTTATACTTCGTCTCAAATAAACAAGTCAGATAAGACACAAAACGATTTTTGTTCAATAGCTGAAGATTTTGGCATCAGAAAATATACCTTAAACGAACTAGAAGTCTCCATGCCGTAGTGGTTAACGTACTCGACTGTCACATCGTAGTAAACGAGTTTGATGTTTAATTGTATTATAGTTATTTTCAGACTAATACCCATTGGTAAAGGCATCAACGCTTTTTTTCTCCCAGCTGGGAGTTAAGTAGTACGACTACTATTTTTTTTTTTTAACAAGGATGACTTTGGCATTAAATAACCCATGGGAGTTGATAAAAAAGAAATCAAACGAACTAGATTAAACTATGTAAATAAATAACATTTTTTTTTAGATCAAGTTGAAGAAAAAGAAGGAATTACTCAATGTTGAGAACCGCTCTGTTGATAGGAATTCGAATGCACTGAGTGTATTTCTTGCAGATCGTCCTCATAAAAAGGAGTACCTTAGGTATGACACTAAACAGTATCTGAAACTACATTTCTAGAGATCTAGTGAGTGTGGAATATCCCTTAATTGTTATTACTCCCAGGTCCACTCTGAAACGAAGTGGTAGTATCTGTTAGGGTCTCATTTATGGGTCAAATAGATTTGTTTTAAAATTATTCATATTCGATAGGAATACTTGATGCCATGTAACCGTAAAATATTTCTATTAAGAATAACAGCTTGAAGTTATTGTTTATTAAGGATTATTATTAGTTACTTGAATAATGTAACAGTGTGAAAACAAATGATTATCAAATAGAACTAATTGCTTGGAACCATATAAGTGGGGAGTATCCCTTTATTACTATTACTCCTAGGTTCGCTCCGTCGCATTTAAGAATTTTTTACACAGGTATATGATAACGAGTATTCCTATCTGATACAAATAATTTGTACACAGTTGTATAGAGTCCAAACTGGAACAGTGGAATTCACCGACTGGATCTCTGTAGAGAGGTAAGTCCTCCCCAACGTGTGTCCTGGATAGGGAATTTAACCGTTTGATATAGAGGCTCCAGCCCTGAACCTTTTGAGAATATGAAGTACCACTTCATTGCCATTGCTCCCAGGTACACTCAGACCAGGAATGGTAGCAATTGGGTCAAATAGAACTGATTGGCATTTCAACAGTGTGCAAACAGTTATATTTGTGACTTATGTTAAACCGAATTGTTATAAATAGAAGTGTTTGATAATTTGATTTGGTTTCTTTGTTTAATGGCATATCAACCTTCGTGGGTTATTTAATGCCAAAGCCACCCTTCTAGAAGAAGTGGTGGTGCTATTTAACCCATAGTTGGGACGATAAGGGGGTTCATATCTTTCCCAAGGGTATTTGTCCGGAAGTGAACGTAATAGCGCGACTGGAGTTCGAACTCGCGTGCTACGATTTCGCAGACCATCGCTTTAACCATTACACCACGGGGACACCTCCTTGATAATTTGACTGTGTGTTTAATTAAAATGTTACTGATACATAGCAATACTTGCAACAATTTAATTGCGTGTTAACAAATGGGTAATGCTGAATAGAATTATTAGTGTTGATTAGCAATACTTGAAACTCTTTAACTGTTTGCCTAAATTAAATTGTTAGGGTTACATAGCGATGCTTGAAACCATCTAATTATGTATAAATAAAAATATTTATGTCAGCAATATTTGAAACCATTAAAGTGAGTACAAACAAATGATTAATACTAAATAGAACTATTCGTGTTAGAATATTTGGAACCATTTAACGGTGTGCAAACAATAGTAATACTTGTATGCAAACAAATGAGCTCTGATTCATTTAAAAATAACATTACCTAAAAACTATTGACTTACAAATCATAAGTATATGCAAAAAAGTGTATGCAAAAAATAAGTTCTGGCTCATTTAAAAATGTTATTTGTGTAACATACTCATATGCATGCAGAAACATAGTCAACACGATAATGACCAACGAAACACAGTTCTTTAGAAAAATATACCTCTCACACTTTATTCGAAAGGGTACGAAAGGGTTATGCGTGAGAGGTGAGTTAGAGACTGAACAAAATCTGCAACATATTGACCCCCAGCTCTTCTTGCTATAGCAGCACTTCTTTCTCATCCTGCGGGCCTGTTCAACCGGGGGCCCTGAGGGCCCAGCCTCTGCTGGGTCTGGTTCTCACTCCTCGAACTGCAACAACTGACTCCAAACTCTGATCTCCAACACGAACTTCCTGTAGCCCTGGGTTATATAATTGTTTGACATCCAACTGCTTCAGTGAGCGTCGCATCTGCACTCAATTCAACCCGTCACCAGTCAAGGTTATCCCCTGATATCTTCGACCGGATGCAGCTGTTATTTACACAGGTGCATTTCTTATTTGACACCTCGGCCCGGTTGGAGGCCAATATGTTACATTTGCAAACTATGCATTTATAAATCATAATATGTATCTAGAAGATTTAGCATTAAATAACCTACAAGGGTTGATATGCCGTAAAACTAAACCCAACACAACTAACAGTAGAACAGTTTCAAGTATTCATATATAATCGGAATGATTTTCAAAACAAATCCATTTCCGCCATAAATGGGACCCTCACAGGTAATATCACTCCGGATCAGAGTAGACCTGGGAGTAATGGCCATGAAAAGGTACTACACACTCATCAGAGCTTCAGAACAAGAGCCTCATCATCCGATTCAGTTTAGTGTCATAACCAGGTCACTTTTTTTCGAGTACTTCTTACCCTTCTGCAGGGAATACACTCTGTGTATTCTAAGCTCGGCCGACATAATGTCTATTTTGGGGGTAGGGTCTTACCACTCTGCAGGGAATACAGTGAGCGTATTCTAAGCTCGGCCGACATAATGTCTATTTTGGGGTTAGGGTCTTACCATTCTGCAGGGGATACAGTCAGCGTATTCTAAGCTCGGCCGACATAGTGTCTATCTAGGGGGTAGGGTCTTACCCCTCTGCAGGGAATACACTCTGTGTATTCTAAGCTCGGCCGACATAATGTCTATTTTGCGGGTAGGGTCTTACAGTCAAATTAACAGAATTGTCTTTGGCGAATTGTCTTTGTCACTTATCATCTGTTTTCTTGATGCGATGTGGCATCTCATATGGAAAAGGAAATGGTTTTCTTTTAGGATTTTGGACGATTTCTTTTCGGAAATAGGAATATGTCCATATAAGTATTATCAAGTATGCAAGTGGCAGGTATGAAGCAAATGCATTCCTCCTTAAAATTCATCGTAACAAATGCACTCTCTTTGCGTAAACCTGCGTGCACAAATTTCGGACAATTTACGAAAGTATTCATGTGTTTCTGAGAGTGTAACTACATATTGATTTCTGCCGCATTGTTATTTATTCAAACAATCATGTAGCGTAACGGTTATAGCTGTGGGGCGGGCTAAGTTCAGCTGACGAGGAGTCTACGTCTTAGCTCGTGCTAATGTCTTTAGGAAAAGCATGATTCCATGTTCTTACCTTAACTTAAAATATGTATCTATCTAACGCCTCTACAACGGGTAGGATGTGACACAAGGTCAGTTTTTTTTTTCAGCGGAGTACAGCTGGTTTGAATTCAAATTTTTCTTCTCCAAGACTAGTCAGCCCAGTCGGCTGAGGCTGAAGAATTCAGCAATTGTATCTATGCAGAGGGGTAAGACCCCCCCCCCACTATTTGATTGTTAGGCTTAAGAAATGCTGGATCTTTGGGGAATGCGAAGTATCCTTTAATTGCCATCTTTCCCATGTTCACTCTGGACCTGAATGGTATCACCTAATAGGGCTATCTATGGTCAAATAGAACTGTTTGACATTTAAACTGAGAGCAAACAAATGACTTATGCTAAATTGAATTGCTTGAAATATAACTGTTTGATCATTTAACAGTTTGTAAACAAATGACTGATGTTTAATAGAATTGTTTGTTTGGTTGGTTGGGTTTTATGGCATATCAACCTTTGTAGATTATTTAACGCCAAATCCATTTTTATACAATTATTCAGTTCTATTTCAAACAAATCAGTTTAGCATGAGTATTCAGTTTAATTGTAAAAAATATTTCTATTTCAAGCTATTTAGTTGAGTCAAACAATTCTAATTCAAACAATTCAGTTTAGTATAAGAATAAATTTTGTTCACACACAGTTAAATGTCAAAACAGTTCTATATTAAACGATTCAGTTTACCGTAAGTACAGTTCATTTCAAACAATTACGTTGAGCGTAAGTAAGCAGTTTAAATGTAAGTACACAGTTTAACTGTCAAAAATATTTCTATTTCAAGCTATTCAATTTAGTCAAACAGCTCCTTTTCAAACAATTCAGTTTAGGATAAGTATGCAGTTTAGTTCTATTTAACCCTTGGATAGGGCCCTATTAGGTGCTACCATTTCGGGCCAGAATGGACCTGGGAGCAATGGTAATGAAGGGTTGCTCCGCATTCCCCAAAGCCCCAGCATCATTGGAACCTCGCCATCAGATTGTTTAGTGTCATATCCAGGACACTTGTTGGAGAGGGGTCTTACCTCACTGCAGAGATGCAGTCGGTATATTTTACAGCACCAGCCGACTTGGCAATACACGGAGTTAATGTCAAAACAGTTTTATTTCAAATAATTCAGTTTAGCATCAGTACACAGTTTAGATGTCAAAACAGTTCTATTTCGAGCAATTCAGTTTAACACAAAGACGCAATTTAGATGCAAAAACCAGTAAACTCAAACTCTATTTAACCAATAGCTATGACCCTTATCAGATGCTACCACTCTGGGTCAGAGTGGACCAGGGAGCGATGGTAATGAAAGGGTACTCCGCATTCCCCAAAGCTCCAGCATCACTGGGGCGTCACCATCAGCTTGTTTAGTGTCATATCTAGGACACTCGTAGGGGAGGGGTCTTACTCCACAGCAGAGATGCAGCCAGTGTATTCTACAGCCCCAACCAATTGGGCAATAATTGAATTGTTAGTGATACATAGCAATAGTTGGAACCATTCAACTTTGACCAATGCTAAATTTGATTGGTTGAAATAGAGCTGTTTGATCATTTAACAGTGTGTAAACAAATGATTAATGTTTAATTGAATTGTTAATGATACGTGACATTACATGGGACTTTTTAACTTGGACTTATGCGAAACTGAAATCTTTGAAATAGAACGGTTTGTTCACTGAAGTGTGAGTAAATAAATGACTGATATTAGAGCTACATAGCAATACTTGGAAATATTTAACTTTGACCAATGCTAAACTGAATTGTTTGAAATAGATCTGTTTGATCACTTAACTGTGAGATGTTTAATTGAATTGTTAGTGAACTTGGAACAACTTAACTTTGACATATGCTTACAAATCATATATATCTAATATATATGAATAAACCTGATTTGGCATTAAATAACCTATAATAGTTGATATGCCATAAAACCAAATCGAACACACACACACACACACACACGCTCAGGCTCAATTATAAATGTTACTTCTAAAATGTGTTTACAAATCATATATTTGATATCTTTGTACAGGATTTGGCATTAAATAACCTATACTGGTTGATATGCCATAAAACCCAACTCTACTCAACCCAATCAAATCAAACTAAACTGAGACTAGTTGCTTAACCAGATCTAAAAAAACGCCACAATCTACCCTGTTATTAACTCATTGCTTGCATATGCAAAGGTCCAGGTAAACATGGGAGTCTTTGTAGTGTAGAGGTTAACGTGCAGGATTGCGAAATCCCAGTCAGCGAGTTCGAACTTTAGTCACGTTATTACGTTCACTTTTGAACTAATACCATTGGGAAAAGTATGAAGCCCTTTATCTCCTCAGCTATGAGTTAAATAGTACAACGACTGTTTTTCTACAAGGATGTCTTTGACATTAAATAACCCTCGAAGGTTATTAAGCAAAAAAAAACAAAAAAAAAACAACAAACAAACTAGGCGAACAGGGACTTCGGTTTGCGTACACTTGTCGATTGAGATAGCACTGCGTTGAGCTTGATACCACTGTTCAGTTGTTGGGCGGCAAGCAGGCAAACGAGATCATGCTGATCAAGGGTTGGTATCAATCTTGAAATGTTTGCGCTGTACTTGATATTGTCCCATTCCATGTTGGTTCGATGAACCTTGCGGAATAGTGAATTAACTGCAAATCAATATTAGAACCGGTTAGACTACGGAGAATCTTGCAGACAATTGCATAAGTGGAAGCAAAAGGTAACCGGGAGAACTCAGATGCAATCAAACTCAGTAAGGGGCCATCGAACCTCAAGAGAAACTCCTCTTGTTTCCAGTTTGTATTGTCGATATTAACATTGCCCATAATTCCAGTTGCCCAGTTGGCTGGGGCAGTAGAATATACCGACTGAACCTCTGCAGAGAGGTAAGACCACCCCACGCAACGAGAGTCCTGGATATGACACTAAACAATCTGATAGTGAGGTTCCAGTAATGCTGGAGCTTTGGGAAATGCGGTGTAGTTCTTCATTGCCATCGATCCTAGGTCCACTCTGGCTCGGAGTGGTAGCACCTGATAAAGTCCTATGTATGGGTCAGATAGAATTAACTGCGTACATATACTAAAGTGAATTACTTGAAATAGAACTGTTTTGACATTTAAACTACGTACTTAAGCTAAACTGAATTGTTTGAAATGGAACTGTTTTGACATTGAAACTCTATTTTCGTTAAACTGAATTGGTTGAAATAGTACAGTATTGACATTTAACTGTGTGCAAACAAAAACTATACTAAACTGAGTTGTTTGAATTAGAACTGTTTAACTAAACTAAATAGCTTGAAATAGAAATGTTTGTGCAAATTGTGCATTTATGCTAAGTCGAATTGTTTGAAATAGAACAGAATATTTGTATAAAAATGGATTTGGCATTAATGATATACCGTAAAACCCAATAAACATACATAATTCCAGCACAGGTCTCAATATTAGCGTCCAATTCGTTTAGAGCTTTAGAATTGGAGCCTCACCAATCAGAGACAGGGTTGGTGTCAAACACAGGATATCCCTTTTTTAGGTGGGTCTTATCTAATTGTTTACAGTCAACTGGGCGTTTAAACATTCACAGAACTGTAGATATGTAAAATAGTATAAAACATCTCCACTTTTTGACATAGCAGAACTGGAAATCAGTAAAGATTAATTGAGGTCTAATGTCCTGTAACCACCTTCCCAATCCATTTACGGGAGTTGGGTTGAGGCACGCCCTGATTTTCTTGCCGACTGAAATAGATAAATACCATGCTGCCTATTATAGAATTATATGCAGATATCCTTCTATTCTAAAACCGTGATATATTTTATTCGATTTCGTAGGATGTCAAATATCAGTAAATAACCTTTAAATTAAACTTAATACACGCAATACTTTTATATAAGAGACAGAGGCGCGCTTAGAGGAACGGTTATCACCAAATAAAGTATAATCGGCAATGCAGGTTCAAAACCTGGACAAAACAGTTTGTGTTTCACTTTCACGTTAATGCCCTGAGGAAAGGCATGAATCCATCTGTTTCCCCGCTATAGGTAAATAGTAGAGCAGTTTGCGTTCTTTAGCTTTATTAAGGCAACCAGTCTATGAGAAGGAAAACTTGAATTCAAACCAGCTGCTGTACTCTGCATAAACCATTTTCACGTGGTCTCTGACCCGGAGTGGTAGTACCTGCTAGAGTCTAGTTGAATACTAATCATTTGTTTGTACACAGTTAAATAGTTTCAACAATAGAAAATTATTAAATATTTCTATTTGATACATAGATGGGACCCTAATAGGTACTACCACTCCGGGTCAGATAGCCAGCTGCTGTACTCTGCTTGAAAATTGACCTTCTCTCACATCCTGTTCGTGGCCGATGAATTTAGTAAATGCCTATATAAGAGAAAATTTCCTCGTATTTGAATCTTAAGGCAGATGACATGAGCTCCAATGATTTAGACAGTTGAAACACCCATTTAGAGATCAAGGTGTTACCATTTTCATCAATGTCCTGGATATGACACTTAAATGCATCAGATAGAGAGACTCCAGTACCCCATACATTAACCATTTTCATTTTCATATGGTCTCTGACCCAGAGTGGTAGTATCTGCTAGAATCTCCTTTCTAAGTCAAATAGAACTGTTTTAAAATTATTTGTTTGTATGAGATAGGAATACATGATAAATAGAATTACCAATTTCTAATAGCAATACTTGAAAATATTAAACTGTGTGCAAACAAATTATGAATATCAAATTGAATCATTTGGTGTAATGGTTATCGTCGTAGGGAATGGACACGGCGACACGAGTTCAAATCCTGGACGAGACTGATTGCATTTCTCATAGTACTGATACCCTTGGGAAAGGTATGAATCCAATTATTCTCCCTCCGGCTATGGGTAAATAGTAGGGCAGACTAGGTTCTTCAGCCTTGGTGAGGCAACTAGTCTAGGAGAAGGAAAACTCTGAATTCAAACCTATTGAACTCCGCTTAAAATCATTGACCTTGTGTCATATCCTGCCCGAGCGGAGGGGTTGGGTAAATATAATTAGTGTTAAATAACAATACTTGAAATCATTTAAACTGTTTGCACAGTTGAATAGTTTCAAGTATTTCTATCTAACTCTAATAATTTTATAATCATTTATTTGTACATAGTTGAATAGTTTCAAGTATTGCTATTTAACACTGATAATCATATTTAGTATTAGTCATTTGTTTGCACACAGTTAAATGGTTTCAAGTATTGTTTAATATTAGTAATTCTATTTGTCAAATGTTCCTATGTAATATAGATAATTTGCTCACAGCTATATGTTTTCAAATAATAATGTTTAATGATTGAACTGTTCTGTTTGACCTAACCGGTACTACCACTCCAGATCAAAGTGGACCTGGGAGTAATGGCAACATTCTCTAACTCCAAGACGGGACCCTGACCATCAGATGTAGTTCAATGTAATACCCAGGACACGATAAGGATGAAGAGAGAGAGAGAGAGAGAGAGAGAGAGAGAGAGAAACTCTGTGGTCTCAGTATCATTTGATGATGATGGTTATAAAACAGTTTTATTTTTGTCGAGTGTCACATGTTTAAAAGTTGAGCGCCAAAAATATGTTCCTTGTGTTAGCTCGATAAGCCTCGGTGACTACAGTTTTGTAAGAGGATATATTTGACTCGAACCGTTTTATTTGGAGTCATTCGAATTAACAAGGGTTCCTTTCAAAGAATTTGCTTGAACTAATCATGGTATTCAGAAGGAAAAAAATTACCTGTCGTTCATTTACTCACTTGTTCTTTTCTGACGTGAGTTGTGACAAAAAATGCAGATAAAACAAAATAATGTCTAATGTGAAAGGATTGTTTTGTGTATGTATTTACTAACCTCTCCGCACGGGGAGGATGTAACACAAGGTCAATTTTTAAGCGGAGTTTATCTGGTTTGAGTTCAGGCTTTTCCTTCTCCTAGATCGGTTACCTAACCAAGGGTTAAATACCCATCAGCCCTACTATATGTCCATCGCTGGAAGAAAAATACTTGGATTCATACCTTTCCCAAAATTATGAGCGCTATGTGAAATTCAATCAGCCTCGTCAAGGATTTGAACTTGAATCACCGTGTATATTTCCTACGACGATAACCATTACACCACAAGCATATTTTTTCATTGTTTTTCTTTATCAAACCGGTGAGGTCAGAAAGCTTAATCCACTGTTGCAAAAATCGAGCAATAAACGAAATCGTTGTTTTACTGTCCAAGACGATTTACCCAGCCAGTGACTAGAAACTTAGTTTACAGTGTATCAAAACGCCTGTTAGCACCTGCCACTTTACCAATTTTCCAAAGCTTTTTATTCTGTCTATCTATTATTCCTTCCTTCTTGGTATTATTCTTTCCTTCAAGAGAAATGGCTACCGTCGTACGAAATGGACAAGGGAACTCGATATCAATTCCTGGACGAGGCTGTTTATATTTCACTTGGCGCTAGTACTCTTGTGAAAAGTATGAATCCTGCCAGTCTCCCTTTAGTGATGAGTAAATAGTTGGACAGAGTAGGCCCTTTAACCTTGTTATGTCAACCGGTCTAGGAGAAGGAAAACTCTGAATTCAAACCTGTTAAACTCCTCTTAAAAATGACATTATGTTGTACCCTGCTTGCATGTGTGTGTGTGTGTGTGACAATATATCCACACGGCCGGTCCCCACTATCTCAACTTCTTAAACCAGTTCATGGCCATCTGATCGTCCATGGCACCTCCCATCTCCGGCCGGGGGCATTTCACATGCTTTACAAACACACAACAAACACAGCATATATAACCGAGAGTGGAAGAGAGAACAAACAAGCACAGATTTGGGTTACCCCCAAGCGCAAGAAGGGAGAAGTTTTGGCATTTTTCTGTGCATCTATGACTACCGCGAGCGTGTATCCGAGCGAAATTCCCTCGCAGACACCAGGAACGCTGACTTATGTTTTCGCGTTGACCGACCCGGCCTCTGTGTCCACAGGTCCCAACTCCCCGCTCAGCAGCCGCCTTTTTCTGACTATCGCCTTTCCCTAACTGTCGCTAACTCCTATCTTCCGTTGACTGCTCTGGCACCTTGCCTTTTCTCGTCTTCTTCCAGTCTCTTAGGAAATCTCACGCGCAAGCCCCTTGTGTGGCTTTCAGTCAGTGGTTCCTGTCAACTTTTTATTTAAGGGATACATGATTTCAATTCAGACATTCTGCTTTAACCTACTGTCTTTTATGTCTGTCCATATTTATTTACAAACTGAATTCTAACCTTTAATTACTTAAAACCATACATCTGCATGCAAATTATTTGTGTTAGATAGGAATACTTGAAATCATACATCAGTATGTATATTATTTGTATTGGATAGAAGTAAGTAAGTAAAGTTGGCGACTGAGGTCGAGGGCGACAAGAAAGCTCCCTTTTCAATAGCTACTACACCAAGGTGTAGGGGAGGGCGCTACTCCTTTCCCTGGATTGCTCCACTTTACCCTTGATACGTACCTTATATTGCTGAGTGTTAAACAAGGAGGTATCAAGTGCCATTTTTAAAGTCTTTGGTATGACGCGACCTGGGATTGAACCCAGGTCTCCCGAACCATTGGGGAACTCTCTACACACTAGGCCAATGAGCTGGTGAAGAAGTACTTGATATATAATTGTTAATTATTTGTTCTAGGAGTGGCTACTTAAAGCTATAATTGTACAGTAAGGATTATTATGAGTTAATTGAATCCCTACAACTGTGTGCAAAGAAATGACTATTATCATAATAAATAGAAAATAATCTCTGGAAATCATATAATCATTAGAGTTGAATACAAATACTTGAAACCATTCAACAAAATGATTTGTATTCTATAGGAATTCTTAATATCACTTAATTGTGAATAGAAAATCTTAAGAAATAACTATACAAAAATGTATATACAATAAACACAATTTCCTAACATCTAGGCTAAAAATAACTCTAGATGGGTTGACATGCCGTTAAAATCAATCAGTCAGTAAATCATTATATGTATAGATACATATTTACAAAGTGTAACTAAGTACGTCATAAAAGATATTCGAGATCACGAAGATAGTGTTGCATCAATTATCCAAGATGAGGAAGCATACATTAAATAAAAAAACTATTTGAAATCTTGGATTTTTATTTGGTCTTAATCATAACCCACTGGCACCACTCCGAAAATTTTTGACTATTTCAGCTGAGAAATAGATCACATGTATTGACACATTAACTTTTAAAAAATGGTAGTGCTTACTTGTACTATATATATATATATATATATATATATATATATTACTGAGCAGGCTTGTGTATCAATCCAAGTCTATATTAGTAAACGTATGTATCAGTTCATTTGTCCGTCCCTATTGAATAACGTCAGTAATTTCTGTCGTCGCTTCTACTTCTCTGGGCATAGGAATAACAATTAAACCCACCGTTGTCTGAAGAAGAAGAAGAAGAAGAAGAAGAAGAAGAAGAAGAAGAAGAAGAAGAAGAAATTTCCAGATGGACAATAGAGTAACCGAAAAAGAAGCTCACGTCAATTTCAGACGCTTGACTGGGTGCGTAGGTAGTGTAGACTGGAATTTGTTTATAGTATTAAGAGAGACATATGCAAAAGTGTGGGTGTTGTTAATTGTGGCGATACGGAGAAACGTTTGTTCGTGTGTAAGAATATTTCAAGATGGCTGACTCTAAAGAATCGTTCAAGATTCATTCCGGTTAAAGTAATGGTTTGTTCAATAGACGCGTACAAGGAAAAAGCATTCGTGACTATATGTATATGGGGGCGGGGAATGGAGACCAAAATAGATATGTGTGAGGTAAGATAGGAGACAAAATTAGATATAAGAGGGGTAAGATCGGAGAGGAAATTAAATATGTGTAGGTTAAGATCGGACACAAAAATAGATATGTGTAGGGTAAGATCGAATAGAAAAATAGGTGTGTGTGGGGTAAGAGAGGATACAGAAATAGATATGTGTGGGGTAAGATCGGACACAAAAATAGATATGTGTGGGGTAAGATCGGACACAAAAATAGATATGTGTGGGGTAAGATCGGACACAAAAATAGATATTTGTGGGGTACGATCGGATACAAAAATAGATATTTGTGGGGTACGATCGGATAAAAAAATTGATATTTGTGGGGTACGATCGGACACAAAAATAGATATTTGTGGGGTACGATCGGATACAAAAATAGATATTTGTGGGGTACGATCGGATACAAAAATAGATATGTGTGGGGTACGATCGGATACAAAAATTGATATTTGTTGGGTACGATCAGATACAAAAATAGATATGTGTGAGGTACGATCGGATAAAAAAATAGATATTTGTGGGGTACGATCAGATAGAAAAATAGGTATTTGTGGGGTATGATCGGATACAAAAATAGATATGTGTAGGGTACGATTGGATACAAGAATAGATATGTGTGAAGTACGGTCGGATAGAAAAATAGATATTTGTGGGGTAAGATCGGATAGAAAAATAGATATGTGTGGGGTAAGATTGAAGACAAATATAGATATGAGTGGAGTAACATTGGAGTGAAAATTATATAAGTGTGGGGTAAGATCAAAGAGAAAATTAGGTAAGTATTGAGTAAGATCGCATAGAAGAATAGATATTTGTGGGGTAAGATCAGATAGAAAAATAGATATTTGTGGGGTACGATCGGATAGAAAAATAGATATTTGTGGGGTAAGATCGGAGACAAAAATAGATATGTGTGGGGTAAGATCGGAGGCAATCCTGTCGTAACGTTTATCGTCGTAGGAAGTGGACTCGCCTCCCTGACTTCAAATCAAGAACGAGGCTCTGCATTTCACATAGTGCAAATAACCTTACGAACCACATAAATCCGACTATTCTTCTTCCAGTTATGGGTAAATAGTAGGACAGACTAGGCTTTTTAACCTTGGTATGTCAATCAGTGTAGGAGAAAGAAAACTCTGAATCAAAATCAGTTGAAAGCTCGGAGAAGGATGAGCCCTGCCGGGCTATTTCTGCTAAAAACACACTACATGAGTCCCGCCTCTCACGTCGAAAACCAGGTTTCGGAACCAATAAAGATCGGAGACAAAAGTAGATATATGTGGGATAAACCAAAAATGATTTAAGAAATCTTTTCTTTTCTACATTGTTTAAAATACTTTTTCTTAATCAATTAGAATCATAGATAAATTATCAATTTTTTAAAAACTTAATTTCGAACCTACTTCAATATTATAAATAACGATAAAAGTAAGTATTTTTTCCAGTAGGTATGGAATTATACTGTACCTGCTTAACAACTGTGGTTTATATCTTTTAGATGAAAATCTACATTCTTTTCCTTCAAGAGTGCATGTATTCTCATAATCTTTAAATTATCTTAAACTGTACGAATACATCATGGTTTGCATAAATATTTGTACTGCTATTACAGCTTTCGCTTGCAGTATGGAAAATTTCAATTAAAGTCCTATATATGCTAACGCAAAAGTATATTTTCCCACTACATAGTGACACACTCTCACACAGATCTTTCACTTACACAAGATATGTTCATTTAAATTAAGGCTAACAAAAACTACTATATTTCATGTAGGAATTTTCACTTTCTCTCTTAAAATATTTACGCTCCGATCAATATTATCTTTTCTTACAATAAAAAAACTTCGTAACTTCTGTTTTCACACAATTTAAAGAAATGAAAATTTATTAATTTGTCGATCGATGTTTTATTTAATTATTTACATCTTTGTCTGCAATAGTGAGGCTCCAGTTCTGGAGCTCTCGAGGAATGTGGAGTTGCCCTTTATTGCTATTACTCCCAGTTCAACTCTGACCTAGTTTTCAGGTCCCATGTATCGTTCAAAGAGATTTGTAAACTATTTGTAGTAGATTTTTATCATTAAGGTTTTTCGGACTATTGTCTTCATCTTTATTCTTATTTCCACAACGTTTCGGCCGATATGTCCTCCGGCCTTCTTCAGGTGTTTGTCGAACTAGGGAACCTTCACGGAACTTCGAACTACGTCCTTCATTGAAACCACGGGGGTCGCCTGTTCTGATTCCGTTTTGTTACTCGCCTGTAGTGAGGATTGAACCTGAAACCTCCAGCTGATTGTCTCTCTAGAAGCTTAGGGAACCAACGCCTATAACCGTTACGCCATGCATCCTTCGTTGTGGAAATAAAAATAAAGATGAAGACAATAGTCCGAAAAACCTTAATGATAAAAATCAACAAGCTTCGTCTCAGAAATTTAGACAACTATTTGTAGTAGATAGGAATATTTGATATGGACTACACAAAAAATATAAATATGAACATACAATGTATGCAATTCCCTAACCTCTGGCATAAAATAACCCTACATAGGTTGACATCCCATTAAAACCATTCAATCTATACCGAAGTCATTTTTTCCCAAATAAATATATGGTTTCAAGAACTAAATGATAATCATTTGTAAACAATTATAGCTTCAACTATTCTCCTTACAAATAATTTACACTCAATTATATGGTTTCAATTATTCCTATTTAATACAAATAATTTATAAATATATCTAACCCAATAGATGGGAGACTAAAAGGCACTACCACTTCGGATCAGAGTTGATTTAACTACGAAAGAGGAATTTCATTCTAACCATAGCAGATCCTCATCACCAGATGAAGTTTAGAGTCATACCGAGGACACAACAAAGTAATGAAAAAAATAATCCGTCGGCAGTTTTACCACGGCGTAATAGCAAAGTGGGATTGAGTCCACAAGCAGAAGTTGAGCCTCATCACCGGATGCAGTTGAGTGTCATGCTAAGGGCACTCTTTTTTTTTTTTTTTTGGAAGCGTCTTAATCATTTTCAAGGAATACAATGGGCGTAATTCAAAGTTTGTAGATCGGGTGGATATGGAATCATGTTGTACAAAGCGTTGGATTGAGATGTCTCCTTGTAAGGGTGGTTAGCATCTTTGTCACTCAACGTTGATCAACATTGGAACCACCTTTGATTGGTTTGGTTTGGTTTTATGCCATATTAATCATTGGAGGTTATTTAATGCCAAATCCATTTATATACATTTAAACAGTTCTCTTTCAAACAATTCAGTTTAGCATAAGTACAGTTTAAATGTCAAACACTTCTATTTGACTCATAGATATGAACCTATCAGTTGCTACCACTCTAGGCCAGAATGGACATGGGAGTAATGGCAATGAAAGAGTACTCCGCATTCTCCAAAGCTCCAGCATTACTGAAGCCTCACCATCAGATTTAGTGTCATACTCGCTGGGGAAGTCTTACCTCTCTGCAGAGATGCAGTCGGTGTATTCTACTACCCCAGCCGACTGGGCCGGAACCACCTTTGAGGGCCCACAGTTCTCATGTGCTGCTGATGCGTGTTAAAAATCCGCAGATCGTTGTCTTAGCATTATTGCTGCTGTCATATACGAAGTTTAATCTTGTTTGGCAAAACGACAGTTTGGAACACAGTTAGAATCGAACCCACTAGTAACGGTCTCCTAGAATAGCTTGCTAACTATTACATAGTCCGTCTTGTCGGCTGGGGATGTAGAATACACCGACTGCATCTCTTGTAGAGGGGCAAGACCCCCTAAGTATGACACTAAATTGTATTCGGTAGTGAGGTTACAGTTCTGGTGTTCTGGGGATTGTGGAGTCACCCCTTCCTCGACATTTCTACCGGGTACAATTGAAATCGTTTTTTTTATTCATTGCTTTGTGGTTATGTTTTTGGATAATCCGTTGAACCTAATCCATAGAACGGTAACTAAACGTTATTGTTTTTTTAGTTACATGTTTTTCATGGTGTAAAGTTTGGTGATAAATAATACATGATAGTATCTATTTTGATTGCATAATTTTACACTCAGAATGAAATTCTGATATATTTGGTTTAGAAGAAAATTAACATCTCATTAAAATGTATCTATTGCCCATTATATATATATATATATATATATATATATATATATATATATATATATCACCAACCTCTTTACATGACCAGGATGTGACATCAGGTAAATTTTTTAACGAAGTTTAACTGGTTTGAACAAAGGGATATATATATATATATATATATATAGTCAAATTGACAGCACAGATTCACTTGATTCTGTCTCGAACCATCAGCCCCTATCATTCATCAGTTTTGAGAAGTCCTTTAGATGGTACCCAGTGTCTGCATAAAGCTGATTAATGTAAGTTTTTTTTTATTACTGCGTCCATATGTAGGAATCTATAAGGAGAACATCGCTTCTGAGTTCACCTTTACTTCCTAACAGTGCCCAGAATGTTTATTCGTCTTATTTGGATGATTTGTGAGATGGTAGGCAAAGTGGCCATACAGATGCTCTTTTGTGGAATTCTGCTTCCAGGATCTGTTCAAAACAACACTCAGCATCCTTATGTAGCTCCCATTAAGGGTTTTCTCCAGGCGTTTCCTTAAAGTCCAGGTCGTGCAGTCATATTATAGTACTGACAAATTTATAGCCTGAAAGAATTCCCGTTTTCTCTTAACAGAGAGATCACATTTTTATATGGTCGATAATCTATCGATAGCAGTCCATGCCTTTCTTTAAGCGTATATCGACATCACCTTCAGTACATGAGATGTTACTACCAAGTTATATGCAATGGTCTACTAATTTCAGAGGCTTGTTATTTGATGTTAAGAAAATACCATCTGGTTTAAAACACGATTCTGAGGTTGATTTTCTTGGAAGAAAAGGGAGGTAGCAACCTTTTATCCACTTCTCTATTGAATAATAGAAGAAGTATGTCTTCTAATTTCTTGGTCTTCCTTACTTCCGGTGGTATTTCGTCGAGACCTGCTGCTTTTCTGCTCTTAACTTTTTCAGAACTGTGTCAAGTTCTTCCTCCATAAAGTCTCAAAGTCTGATATCTACTTGGCCATTATTAATCTCTTTGATAGATTTATCTCAGATTTCTGGAGATTTTCTAAGCAGATTCTTGGAATGTTTTCTTTTCCACATCTGAAGCCTTTTTATCTTAAGGAATTTTCTTTATTATCCGTTGCTTTGTTTTAATAAATAAGTATAGCTTAAAGAATCTGTTGCCCGATTTTTTACAATTTTTTAAAAAGAGAATTTAAGTATTTTCTATAAGAATTTATGTATTTTCTATAAGAATTGAAGTATTTTCTAAAAGAATTTGACGAATGTTTGAGCAGGTGTTGTGGTTTATCTAATGTGTTGCAGGAGTTTATGAAAAAAACAAACAAAAACAAAACAAATACAAAAAAATACAAAACCCCCAAAAAACAAAAAACAATAAAAAACAATAAAATTAAATGAAATAACATGCTCGTTATCTATGAAAATATCTATAAGAAGAACTGATGCTTATATTCTTCTTCTCTATCTCTCCATCCATCTGTCTGTCTGTCTGTCTCTCTTCTATATATATATAAATATATAAATCGTATGCAAACAAATGAGCTCTTGCTTGTCTAAAATGTTATCTACAAAGTATTCATTTAGAAATCTTAGGTTTAACATATGCAAAACCATAATTTGGCATTAAATAACCTACAAAGGTTGATATGCCATAAAATCCAACCAACCAACCAACCAACCAACCAACCATCTATCTATCTATCTGAATATTTACACAACCACTCTGTTCAAGCAGGATGGGACTCAAGGTCAACTTTTAAACGGAGTTTAACAGGTTTGAATTCAGAGTTTTACTTCTAGACTGGTTGCCATACATGGGTTAAAGAGCTAAGTCTGTTCTATTTACCCATAGCTGGAGGATTTGAACTCGGGTCTCTGCGTTCATTTCTTATAGCGATAACTATATATATATATATATATATATATATATATATATGTGTGTGTGTGTGTGTGTGTGTGTGTGTGTGTGCGTGTATGTGATAAAATGAATAGGTCCACGAGTAGATTTCTTTTCTAAGTTATTTATTTTTCTTCTACACGTCTTTCAAGTGCATTGACACTTTCATCAGGAAGTTTATGATATTTAATGACGGAGTCGTCTTTGATTTATATAGTGGCGACTGTCTTGATAAAGTTGTTGTTCTTTTTAATTCCAGAATTTTTGTCTGAGAGTTTCCAAGTCACGTTAATGCGTTAATTATCCGTGACAGATATGTATGCATGTAAGTATGTATGTATGTATGTATGTACGCATATCTGTGATTTTGATATATATGCATTTCAATATTTTATATACAAAGGTCATTTAATAAATAATGTGAATGCCGCCTAAAGGGTTGACAATAGAAACCACTATTTACAGTTCCAATTTTTTCAAGAAAATCAATAGTGAAGGATCCTTTCTTGTCCTAGAAGAATGTCAGCATGTCTATTTTTACTGACCCTAGCGCTCGGAATTTTTTCATTACCAGAGAGGCAATGTGTTCTCACTCCATAGTTTGTCTTTTCGACTCAATTTCGTTGCAGCAAAATCATGTCTAGCCCATTTGTAAACATTTTTTTACTAAAATAGATTTTATCGTACACATCACACATTATTTTGTAAATTTCACATGGTTTGTACTTTTCAGATACGAAAAATTTGATTACAGACCTCTGTTAAAATCTAGAGTTCTCTATTTGATTTGCTACCATTTTAAATAGCCTCAAAACAAATATTTCTGCGTAATTAAAATAATTCTTAGTCTAAACCAATTCTAAACAATGCAGAGTGGATATTTTTTGTAAAAAATTTTGTAAAAAAATTCTTTTTTTCTAAAAAATCTTATTGATTAAATAGATCTTATATATATATATATATATATATATATATATAAAAGAAAATATAAACCCTATTATCTATTAAAAATATGTATAAGAAGTCTTCCTCGTCCTGTTTCTGTCTCTGTTTCTCTCTATATGTATATATGTATTAGAATTGCAAAATGTTACATATGTTGGCATTCTTATACGTTTGCCTTTCAAATTCTTAATATACAAAAAGCTTTCTGTTGGATATTGAACATTGTTACAGGAAATACTGCCAGACAACTGTAAGCAATTCTATAAATTATCGATTTCATGATAATCAATCATAAGTTGACCAATACACAAGTAATGATTTTGTAAGGTTGTAATTCAAACATTGAGAAGGACGAGGAACAATCCTTGGCTTTAAAAAATGACGTCTCTGAACTAATGATCTGATGAGCATAAATGAGCGGTCGACCAATACACGAGTAATAATTTTGTAAGGTTGGAATTCAAACATAATGAGAAGGACTAGGAACAATCCTTGGCTTTAAAAATGAATTCTATGAATTAATGATCGGATGAGCATAAATGAGCGGTCGACCAATACACGAGTAATAATTTTGTAAGGTTGGAATTCAAACATAATGAGAAGGACTAGGAACAATCCTTGGCTTTAAAAATGAATTCTATGAATTAATGATCGGATGAGCATAAATGAGCGGTCGACCAATACACGAGTAATAATTTTGTAAGGTTGGAATTCAAACATAATGAGAAGGACTAGGAACAATCCTTGGCTTTAAAAATGAATTCTATGAATTAATGATCGGATGAGCATAAATGAGCGGTCGACCAATACACGAGTAATAATTTTGTAAGGTTGGAATTCAAACATAATGAGAAGGACTAGGAACAATCCTTGGCTTTAAAAATGAATTCTATGAATTAATGATCGGATGAGCATAAATGAGCGGTCGACCAATACACGAGTAATAATTTTGTAAGGTTGGAATTCAAACATAATGAGAAGGACTAGGAACAATCCTTGGCTTTAAAAAATGAATTCTATGAATTAATGATCGGATGAGCATAAATGAGCGGTCGACCAATACACGAGTAATAATTTTGTAAGGTTGGAATTCAAACATAATGAGAAGGACTAGGAACAATCCTTGGCTTTAAAAAATGAATTCTATGAATTAATGATCGGATGAGCATAAATGAGCGGTCGACCAATACACGAGTAATAATTTTGTAAGGTTGGAATTCAAACATAATGAGAAGGACTAGGAACAATCCTTGGCTTTAAAAATGAATTCTCTGAATTAATGATCAAGGGTCGACCAATACACGAGTAATAATTTTGTAAGGTTAAAATTCAATAATGAGAAGGACTAAGAGCAATTTTTGGCTTTCAAAATGAATCCTATAAATTAGAGATATCGTAACCTAAATCAATTGTCGACCTGTATTCGAGTATACATGGTAAGAGACACGGCGTGAATTTCTTAGAAATTGTTGTAAAATGAAACCTTGTTAATATTTGTGATAAGAAATTTGACCCATCACAAACGTGGTTGGTAAGTACACGTAAGATCATCAACTATTGGCATTGTAGGTAGAGTGTTCACCAATGGTCCGGGAGACCGAGGTTCAATCCCTTGTCGAATCATCCCAAAGTCTCAAAAATGGCACTTGATGTCTTCTGGTTTAACACTCAGTATTATAAGGTGTGGATCAAGGGTAAGGGGAACAATTTAAGGAAAGGAGTAGTTCCCTTTCCTACACCTCTGTGTAGTAGCGATTGTAAAGGAGTCTTTTGGTCCCCCTCTTTACTATATTTACCCAACCCCTCCGCACGAGCTGGATGCAACACAAGTTCATTTTTAAGCAGAGTTTAACAGGTTTGAATTAAGAGGTTTCCTGCTTCTAGACCGGTTGCCATAGCAATATTAAAGAACCCTGTCTGCCCTTCTATTTACCCATAGTTCGATGGAGAATAGTTTGGTTCATACAATTCCCAAGGGTACTAACGCTATGTGAAATGCAAATAGCCTCGTCCCGGTCTTGAACTCGGGTCACCGGATCAGTTTCCTACGACGGTAACCATTACACCACTGGTGTAGACTATCAATGGCCGGATTTAAAATACGAAAATATAGATCGCCGAATATTGTTGTACACAGCAAACATATTCTAAATAAATTACCTTATAATAGATAGATATAAATATCCTTTTTTCCCGTGAAAAAAATATGCATATATATCACGTAGGTAGCAATCAAACATGTTCGTGTGGACAAGAAAGAGAATGAAGAAAACTCGAAGGACCTTTTACAATATCAAGGCAATTCCTTTCCATATATTTGCATTTATAAATGTTTTGACAATACTAAATAGCCACATCTATCTATCTATTTTGACTCCATATTAAATTTATTAACTTACTATATGACTATTCCGATTTTTCTCTCTCTCACTTTCTCTTTCTCTTCACACACACACACACACACACACACACACACACACACACACACACACACACACACACACACATTTAGTTTTTTTTGTTTTTAATGAATATCAACTTTTGTGGGTTATTAAATGCCAAAGCTATCTCGTAGAAGAACAGCTGTGGGACTATTTAACTCATATCTATATATATAAACGTTTTGACTTTCTTCTAGCTGCCTATTTTGTTCTGAGTAATATCTATTTTTGATGATAGATAAACATCTCCAATTTACATTACATATTACAAAAGTAAAGCACTAGTCAAGGGTCAAACATTGTTGATGGACGGTATAGGACTAACATAACCTCCTACATTCTTAAGTCTCTTAATTAAGACCCTTGGGATTTTTTCTAAACCATTTTTAATGAAAATGAAGTGTCTTATTTGTTTTTAAATACGGTGTTAAACTGATTCTTTGGTATTTGTGAAGCAACTCTAACAAGCACAAGGATAGAATCATGGAGCATTGAATTCCCGAATAATATTCTCCTTGCTTAGCCAGGTGATCTTTACATAACAGACGGTGTCTTATTAGTCTTTTTTCTCTAGTTTCGCAAAGTTGTAGGAAAGAAAAAACGTATGAGGCACCCAGTGAGGATTACTAGTAACAATCTACTAGCCTAGCTCACTTACCATTACACCACGCGAGGAACCTGATTTTTTCTGTTAATATTGTGCCTTGGAGTAGTCTTCGGATAAGATAGCTCAAATCACTTGGCAGCTTTTCCTTTTTTATACCATTTTTAAGATAGAAGATTATTTTGCCAAGTCCATTGCTGAGCCATACAGTTATATCCTGGTGTGCGTATGTGTAATATAACGTCTCCATATCAAGGATTTCTGATAATATCTCAATATCTCAATATCTCTCTCTCTATATATATATATATATATTGTAATTTGCTCAAATACGATGGCAACTCATACTTACACATGCACATACATACGTATACATACACTCACCTCCTACTCCACACGCGTATATAAGCTCTTAGAAGCCAGCAGAAAAATCATTGTTTGATTAATCCAAAGAGCCTAATATTCTGCAAATTTCTTCCTGTTTTTTTTCTTTTGGATTCTCTATTATTCTGATTAATGTTATTCCAATGCAGATTTCACATTTTGTGAATCTTTTTGACAGCACAATTGCTTTTGCAAATTATTTATCAAGTATTTGTTTGTATATTCTGTTTTTTTTGCTTATCAGTTTTACTTTTTTCTCCATTTTCATTCCTTCCTATTTTTGCTATCAAAGATGACCATTGATACGTTTAATTGTTTCTCTTATGAATTAATAAACATAAAATGAAAATATCTAAAATGATATTAAAGTATTATAAGCAAAAGGTATCGAGTTCTTTCATTAATAAATGAAAATAAAGATATCTAATAAGATATTAAAAAAATATCGAAGTATTATTAGCAAATGGTATCGAATTCTCTTACTAATTAGTAAAAATAAAGATATCGAAAAATATCGTCGTATTATAAGCAAATGGTATCAAGTCATCAAAAAATCCCGAAAGACGAGAGAATTCAATACTCTTCAGTAAGATGATACACTTGACCTGACAACGTAGAAATAGGATTTTTTTTTATAAACCCCAGTATATATATATATATATATATATATATATATATATATATCACGGAGTTTTGTGATTCGGGCTCTATTTCCCTTGTGATGGCTGGATTGTGAATGTAGAACGAGAAACCAAAGATCCGAGAAGAACGAAGAAGTTAACATGAATGGTTCGTTGTCTTTCCCCCTGTTTCCACGGTCTAAGAGAGTGAATGTAGCAATGGTTGGTTTAAGTATGAAAATGGAATTTAACACTACCCAGAGCAGATGTTCACAACTAGATCGTGTCATACCAAGAACACAACAAGGTAATAAAAATAATCATTCTGCAGTTTTTCCTGCCAACTATAGCCAGGTAGGATTGGCTCCTCAATTCCAGAGCCTCAGAAGTTGAGCCTCACCACCGGATGCAATTGAGTGTCATGTTAAGAGCACTCTTTTTACTGATCAAGTTAATATGGAATTGTATTGTAAAAATTACTGGATTGAGATCTGATTTGATGTCTCCTTGGAAGAATAGTTAGCATCCTTGTCATTCATCGGTGATCAACACTGGTTGGTTTGGCTTGGTTTGGTTTTATGGCATATCAACCATTGTAGGTTATTTAATGCCAAATCCATTTTATATATCTAAACAGTTCTATTTCAAGCAATTCAGTTTAGCATGAATACACAGTTTAGTTCTCTCAGTTGCTAGCACTCCGGGCCAGAGTGGATCTAGGAGCGATAGCAATAAAGAAGTACTCCGTATTCCCCAAAGCTCCAGCATTATTGGAACCTCAGCATCAGATTGTTTAATGTCATATCAGGACACTCGTTGGGGGTGGGTTATTACCTCTCAGCAAAGAAGCAGCTGGTGTATTCTACAGCCCCTGCCAAGTGAACCATGAACGTGATGAGAATCAAACCAGAAAATGCACAAATAGTCGAGTTGTATTTTTGTGTGTTTATCTCCCAAGCCAAGAAATAATCTCACCAACATACGAGGTGCATACGATAAGTTTCTAGACTTTTTCGTATGGGCATTTAAAATTGTCGTAGACTCTTCAAAATTCACTATGTTATTGCTATACATCTTATGAGATTACTGACCAATTTTTATGATTTCAAATTCAAATGAACAGCTACAGCAGGAATTGGAATACACCCTACTAAAGCCTGTTCGTCACAGCTGGTGAATTTCAAAAATGCAATCTGGACGTGAGGACACTTTAGAAGAACGATATGCAATAAAATTCTGTTTTAAACTTGGAAAAATGATGCCACAGAAACGTATGGAATGCTTCAGACTGCTTTTGGAGCATCTTGCATGAATCGAGCATCAGTTTTTGAGTGGCATAAGAGATTCAAGGAAGGCAGGGAGTCTGTGAGGGATGATGAGAGGTGTGGGAGGAGTAAGGAAGTCAATACACCAGAGTTGATCGGTGGAAAGGATAGTCATTTGGGTGACAGTGCTACATTATTACATGGGATATAAAACTTTTTTTCTTTTTTTCACCACTTCTTTCTGTTTTCTTTTCCTTCTCACAGTGTACATCAATTCCTTATACTCTTCCTTTTCACCATGAACATGGTTGATTGCTACTTACGTGATATCTACTATAAGTTCCTAATATACAATTATTTCATTATTCAATCATAGTAATATAATACATCCCGAGAACAAAGATAACTTTTCAGTCCTGCCAGAGATTTTACAGATATGTTACATTTCTGGCAGAGCTAGTTTGTCTAGACACTCCGCTTATGGTTTTACCTGATCGATAGATCTTCTTCATCGGACCCTCCAATTATCCTGCTATGCAATATATATATATATATATTAGATATATATAAATCAAATATATATAAATATATATATCATCATCATCATCATCATGCTTTTGCACGTCCATGTGTGGGGGTCCATAAGAGTACATCCCTTATGAGTTCGTCCCTGCTTCTCCAGCAGTGTCCTGCGTGTCTGGTTCGTCTAACTTGAATAGTTTTCGTGATAGGAGGCAGGTGGCCATACAGTTGGTGTCTTGTGGGATGTTGCCGCCAGGACTTGTTCAAGATTGCTCGCAGCATTCTTGTGTAATTGCCGTCTAGCTTCTTCTCCAGCCGTTTTGTTATAGTCCATGTAGTGCATCCATATAGCAGTATCGATGTGACTGCTGCCTGGAAGAAACTGCGTTTCGTTTTATCGGTTAGGTCTGATTTCCATAAAATCGATAGCCTATTGATAGCTGTCCATGCTTTCGTTAACCTCGTGTCGATGTCCTTTTCGGTTGATGTGACGCTGCTTCCTAGGTAAGTGAATTTGTCTACTAGTTTAAGAGGGGTTCCGTCTAGAGTGAAGATGTCCCCCGTTTGATTATAGCACATATATTCCGTTTTGTGTGCATTGACATAGAGGCCTATGCCTGCGGCTGCTCGTTCCAAACTATGCAGTAGTGTTAATAGCTCTATCTTAGATGTTGAGCACGCTCCATATTATATTGCACTTGGTTCGACACATACTCACAAAGGGATTTAGTGACAACCAACACTCTTATAATATATATATATATATATATATATATATATGTATATATATATAGTTCGATTCGCTATCATCAGCATCTCAGTTTTTTTTCTATTTTGCTTTGTGTTTACGTGATTTTGTAATGTTGTTAAAAACCCTAAAAGATTTCATTTAAAAACACTCTTTACACATGCAAACAACCCATGATGGATGGCCTGTGAAAGGTCCGAAAGCGCTTGGGATACAATTTTGGTAATTTCATCTACCAATTTCAACCTAAAACCAAGACACTTATCATGAAACTTGAAAGGATCTTAATAAAAATATATAGACAAAATGTGTCAATATTATTTGATAAAACATACTTAGATATATATTAGAGGTTTCTTTCTTTAATGGTATATCAACGTTCATGGGTTATTTAATGCCAAATCCATCCTTGTTGAAGAATTGTAGTATCTAATCCGTACTCCCAGAATAAGGGGGTTCATGCCTTTCGAAAGTGTATTAGTCGGAAAGTGAACATAACAGTGTGACCTGAGTTTGAATTCGCTTACTTCGCTGCCGCAGTCTAGAACGTTATCCATTACTCCACGGGAACTCCTTCAGATTATTTAGAACAATGGTAAATTAAATACATCTCTTGAGATCTCACGCACTTACGCAATATCCCTTCCATTTTTCAAAAATACCTGCAAAGTTCACTTTCAGAATTACTATCAGCTGCCTCTTGTATTTTCCTTAATCTCGACCGCGAACTGAAATTCTTCTCTTTTAATTTTGGAAAGAATAGAATACGCAGGAAGCTAAAACTGGTATGAGGTGCTGATTAAATAATGTTATGCTTTGCTAAAACAAAACTTAAAGAATGGGCAGAATTACTTGGGTGAGTCAAAAGTTTTGCAATATTTTAAAAGTCCGTGCTAGTTTGCGGCGTGTTTATCACGTGGTCGAATCAGTTTGAGCCGAGTTAGGTACTCAGTTTGGTTGGATGTATCGTGGTATTTTGTGTGCTGACATATTGTGCATTGTTTCTCTTTATGTGTGATTTGAAAGCTGCAAGGAAGTCTAATTCGGAAATAGGACTTTATGAATTTGAACTGGGACATAAAGCAGCAGAAGTAACAAAAATTATTTGTTGTGTGAAAAATCAAAGTGCAGTTGATTACAGTACAGTAATCAGAGGGTTGAAGAAATGTAAAGGTAAATCCAGTGAGTTTAACACAGAGAGAGTGACAGGCGAGTTCCGTATATCACAGTCTAGTATGCTTGGTCACCTTCATGACCTTTGGGTGCCCCTTTCATATGGCCTTGTGCCACATCTAAGCAAAAAGCTTAGTAAATTACCACCTTCATGACCTTGGCAAAAACATCTGGTGCTGTCGAATTATGCCTTACGTGACTAAAATATTGCAAAACCTTTTGACGCATCTTAGTACATCTGTTATACATGCACGTCGTTTTTCTTTACTTTTTTTTTTATACCAGGGTGTTATCTACAATGTACATTTACCAATGGTAGATGCAAACATTTCTTCTTTGTAAAAATGTCTAGAACTAGATTTCGTTATGAAAGTGGATAAATTAAATTGCACTTAAATACACTGATGTTAATTAACAACCAAGATGAGGCATTAGTATATTTTATAATAATTATAATTCCTCATCTAAAATATTCAGAAAAAAATTAAATCGTTCTATTTTCTTTATTACATAAGTATAGCACCTGTCAGTGTGATGTAATACATACGAAATGTCTCGGCAATCGTTCATCTACAAAGAATTTCTCATACGATATATCATGAAATGGTTCTAAATGGTTAAATTGCCATTATTTTTATGGAAAGGAGTCAACTTGCAGAAACCGCTTGTGGGGGGGGGGAGTCACCGTGGCGCAGCAGTTGACATGCTGGCCTGTGAAATTGTTGTAAGTGAGTTCGAATCCCAGTCGCTCTATTACCTTCACTTTTGGTGTAATACCCTTAGGAAAGGCATGAAAACCTCTATCCCTCCAGCTATGGGTTAAATAGTATCATTGCTATTGTTCTAAAAGAATTGTTTTGGCATCAAATAACTCGCGAAGTTCGATAAGCCATAAGACCAATGAGAAAAAAACTTTTTTGATATTTGCTAATCACTAAAGAAATATTTCAATACCGAACATTTCAGATTAAAAAAAAAATTTTTTAGAAGAAATGTTAAATTTTAAGATTAAAGTGAGAATATTACAGTTTTTTTTATTTATATAACTACAATTTGTAGCAGTGTGTGACACAAGGTTAGTTTAACGAGAGCCAAACATTGCTCAAAATAGCACCGGTCTCTGCAACTGGTATCGCAAGGTCCAGACTCACTTCTCTTTTTACTGCGTTCTGTTCGAAGATACGCACACAACTGGGAAATGTGAACAGATACTCCACAGAAGAAAAAAAATAAATAAATAAATAAAATGAATAAGAATAAAAGATAAAAAATGAAATAAATAAATAAATAGACGGATAAAGATGTTTTTGTAAAATTTTACTGCTTGCTTAAAAAAAGTATAAGATTTTTGCCTCATCCCTGATGAAAAATACGAATTACGTCCCTTGCATTATGCAACAAGTCTTCGGGAATCAGAATATTTTTTTCAGTCATATGTTATTTTATTTCCATTTTAATTTTAAAGTTAAGTAAAGAATATTGTTCAAGACAAGAACTTAACTTACTGAGAATAGATAGACCGTTTTATTTATTTATTTTGAAGTGAATATGCAAACATTATCCGTAACAGGGATCTCAAACACGCGACCCACTGATTACTTTTGAATGGAACGTGGCAGAGCAATTTTCGTGACTAATATTTTCCTAAAACTTGGTAATTTTCTTCTGGCCCAGGCTCATGTTGTTATATAATTGCGGAAAGATTTTTTTTATATTATCATTTTTCATTGGTTATATCTTATCTTTCGGTTTAGTTAGGCTTAGAACTATTCGGCTTAGCGCACGGGCAGGGGCACACATTGAGCCCAGGTGTTCACGTTCGTGCGGGGAGGATGTGACAATCACATATGTCATAATAAAAACCCCGGATAGAAATGGGACTGGGGATGTGAATGACATCATGCCCGGAAGCGATGGGCTGAGGATTTTGGGTGATTTTTGAAAAAAAGCAGTTAGTTGAGATTTGAAGCTGGACAAAGCGAGTTGATTTTTGAACCTGGGCGAGCCCAGTCCAGTTATGGACTACGGGATGCCCGCGCGTTGTTAGGTCAGATGGGACAGTCAGCATAGTAGAAATTGTGTCTCTCTCTCCTCGTGTTGAAAACCTAAAAGTCAAGAAGGTAATAAAAGTTTCGTACTGTTTCGTGATTCCTATGCATACGAACGTTTCACGTATCAGTATATTTCACGTATTCGTATTTGGATATGTTACAATGTTTCTCCACAGAAATGGGCAAAATAAATCTTGATATTTCAGTAGCTTTCAGAAAAACTCAAAAGTAGAAATAACCCAATTTTTATATATATTAAGAGATCAGTCTTCATAAGAAGGTTTGTGAAATTTTCATTGACGTTCCAAAGACCAACGGTAGAGAAAAGTTGACTGAGATTATTGAAAATTAACTCACACAACAGAACACAAGGAATTTTTTGTTCCATTTTGTGAGAATGCATAGATTTGACAGCACATATGAGCGGGGTTGGTTGGTTGATTGGTTGGGTTTTATGGCATATCAACATTTGTTGGTTATTTAATGCCAAATCCATTTTTATACAAATAATCAGTTATATCACAAACAATTCAGTTTAGCATGAGTACACAGTTTAATTGTCAAAAACATTTCTATTTCAAGCTATTCAGTATAATCAAACAGTTCTAATTCAAATAATTCAGTTTAGTATAAGTATAGATTTTGCTTGCATACATTTAAATGTCAAAACAGTTCTATTTCAAACAGTTCAGTTTAGCGTAAGTAGTTTCGATGTCAAAAACTGTTCTATTTCAAGCAATTCAGTTTAGCATACAAAAACAGTTTCATTTCAGAAGAAGCAACTGGAAATTATGTTAATCTATTTCTTTTTTTTTTTTTTTTTCAGGTAAGACATTATTTTTATTTTCCGGGAAAACCTTTCAACGTTTTCGGAATTCCGAGATTTTTGCAGAATTTTGGTAAGTTGCTATTTAAAATTTTGAAGTTGTTTGAAAGAATGTAGCTGAGGTAAATGATAGTATCTCTCGTAGACAAAGTTATGATAAGTTATTATATAAGTGAGACCCAATATCTATTTTATTAGATATTCACTGAATTGATTTTCACAAGCGCTCTTGTCTGACTAATACCAACAAGATAAACGAATAGGATCGTCTTATAACAATCCATAAAGTTTTTTTAATTTTCAGAATATTGTTTCCAGCGGATACATGATCGATTATTTCGCACCTTTGGATACAGTGTGAAAAATTAAAATATTGAGTAAACTCTTTAGAATTTTGGACAAAGAAGCACACACAGTTTGCAGAATAAATGCTAAAACTATTTTCTTCTAAGTTACAAACAGTTTAGGCAGAATAATGAACTTACAGACTAAAATATGCTACTTTTTCGAAAATTATATAAAAAATTGTTCTATAACTGAGCGGCAATGGCAAAAAAAAGAATTCATTAGAAAAAAAATTTGAAAATATATTAAACCTTTCACCCTTATAGGATTACATATTTTTTTATATTATTCGCAGAAATACCCATCATATACTGGGTTCAGAAAGAACCTTTAAAAATTGTACTTTAAATTACATATACTGAAACAATTTACACTGACCAGATGTCTCCCCGGAAAATAAATTCCAATTGGACATTGCAAAATTAAACATAACCAAACCAAACCTATCTAGTATATATATATTGTCATCCACAGACAGACTGTTTCGTTCTATCAGAACTCTTCAGTGTGGCTAGACACGCAGGACGCTCGAAGCTGGGATCGAAACCCATCCAACTTTACGTTAGACTAAGTTTCAGACCTCTCGGCCACCAAGCGGACCACGTTGGCTAAGGGAATTTTAAGGTATTTATTTTAGCAACAGCAGCAGCCTTTGTTTACATTTTTTATACCCTATCGGCTACCAGAGTGCTCAATTCTTTCGAAGAGCTTTGCATTACGCTAGCGGCGGTCAACAATTCCTTCGCCAGAGTGCTCAACCCCCATGGGGGAGCGTATATATTGTCATCCACAGATAGACTGTTTCGTTCTATCAGAACTCTTCAGTGTGGCTAGACACGCAGAACGCTCGAAGCCGGGATCGAAACCCGTCCAACTTTACGTTAGACTAAGTTTCAGACCTGTCGGCCACCAAGCAGACCACGTTGGCTAAGGGAATTTTAAGGTATTTATTTTAGCAACAGCAGTAGCCTTTAAATACGTGAATATACTCATATATTTACATGTGTACCTATTCGCACACACATACACACACACACACGCGCGCGCGCGCGCACACACACACACACACACACACATTAATAGATACTTATACATACAAAGAACATCTGCAGAGACCAGAGGTCTTACACGGACTATTAACTCCAATGGAACATTCAAGAATACAAATCTGGGAATTAAGAAAATCACATCCTATCAAAACAGCTATAAGTATAAAACAACAATTGACACTTAACCATTCAAAATCTCCTGAAGAAGATCATAAACCTGAAACACAAGTAGAGGAAACAATAAAAACCTAAATACAAAATTTGAAATCCTTTACAGACCTATTCATTTTAAAATGTCAGAATCTAAAAGAATAAATCAATAAATGGTTGGCTGATTGGTTGTTTGGGTTTTTATGGCGTATCAACCTTTGTAGGTTATTTAACGCCAAATTCTGTCTCTCTCTCTCTCTCTCTATATATATATATATATATATATATACCTTTTACCAATGAATACTTTGTAGGTAAAATTTTCTATAAGCAGGATTTCACTTGTTTGCACATGATTAATCAGTTTTAATTCGTCATATTTTTTGTACAACCCTGTTTCTCGCAAGAAGGACAGAACGTTATCTATTTTGATGTTTTCGAACAATTCGATTAAACTAGTCACTTTGAAAAATCGCTTTCTGATGACAGCGAAAGCTCTGCATTCTATAAGAATGTGTTTAACCGTGCAAGTTGTCTGACACGTCAAACACTGTGGTTGAGGTTCCTGTTTCAGTATGAAAGCGTGAGTAAGCCTTGTATGACCCATGCGCAGTCGGGATATAACGACTTGTTCTCTTCTCGACGCTCTAAAAGTTGATCTCCATTCTCCCAAGGTGGGCTGAATTTGGAAGAGTTTATTATTGATATTCATGTCCCATCGTTGTTGCCATTTTTGGTGAAGGAATTTACTGATTATCGGTTTCAAATCGGTATATGGAATGGAGATAGCTTTAGGGCCGATTTGGCTGCCGAGTCTGCTCTGATTATCGGTTTCAAATCGGTATATGGAATGGAGATAGCTTTAAGGCCGATTTGGCTGCCGAGTCTGCTCTGATTATCGGTTTCAAATCGGTATATGGAATGGAGATAGCTTTAAGGCCGATTTGGCTGCCGAGTCTGCTCTGATTATCGGTTTCAAATCGGTATATGGAATGGAGATAGCTTTAGGGCCGATTTGGCTGCCGAGTCTGCTCTGATTATCGGTTTCAAATCGGTATATGGAATGGAGATAGCTTTAGGGCCGATTTGGCTGCCGAGTCTGCTCTGATTATCGGTTTCAAATCGGTATATGGAATGGAGATAGCTTTAGGGCCGATTTGGCTGCCGAGTCTGCTCTGATTATCGGTTTCAAATCGGTATATGGAATGGAGATAGCTTTAAGGCCGATTTGGCTGCCGAGTCTGCTCTGATTATCGGTTTCAAATCGGTATATGGAATGGAGATAGCTTTAGGGCCGATTTGGCTGCCGAGTCTGCTCTGATTATCGGTTTCAAATCGGTATATGGAATGGAGATAGCTTTAGGGCCGATTTGGCTGCCGAGTCTGCTCTGATTATCGGTTTCAAATCGGTATATGGAATGGAGATAGCTTTAGGGCCGATTTGGCTGCCGAGTCTGCTCTGATTATCGGTTTCAAATCGGTATATGGAATGGAGATAGCTTTAGGGCCGATTTGGCTGCCGAGTCTGCTCTGATTATCGGTTTCAAATCGGTATATGGAATGGAGATAGCTTTAGGGCCGATTTGGCTGCCGAGTCTGCTCTGATTATCGGTTTCAAATCGGTATATGGAATGGAGATAGCTTTAGGGCCGATTTGGCTGCCGAGTCTGCTCTGATTATCGGTTTCAAATCGGTATATGGAATGGAGATAGCTTTAGGGCCGATTTGGCTGCCGAGTCTGCTCTGATTATCGGTTTCAAATCGGTATATGGAATGGAGATAGCTTTAAGGCCGATTTGGCTGCCGAGTCTGCTCTTTCGTTTCCTCTCACTCCGATGTGGCTTGGAATCCAACACAAAATTATTTTTAGAAAAATATCAATAAATGAAAAGTATCTCGTATGTTATTGTAATAAAAAACACAACTGTCATGTAGTAAACTTAGAACTATCAGAAAAATCAAATTGTCTATGTCATAAATAAATGGAAAGTCTCTCACTTTCTTTCTCTTTCGCTCTCTTCCTTGTTGCTGTCAATGTAGATTCAAAAGATATATAACCAAGCAGACGAAATCAAAAACTGAAGAAACTGTTCCGTTGTGACGTCAGTCTACTTTTCCGACAACTTGTTTGCTTTCTTTTCCTTTCTCTTTCGATGTGGCCAGCCACAAATTACATGATTCTTTCTTTCTTTCTTTCTTTCTTCAAAGATTACAGCAAAAATGCCAGAGATCTCACCTTCCGTTCTTTCTTTCTTTCTTTCTTTCAAAAATATTATGTATACAGACACCCAGATGTACCCACAGAACGCTACGCTTGTGTTTTATATCATTAGATGATTTTGAATGGAAACAAAAACAAAAAAAAAAAAACAAAACAAAAGAAAAAATTAATAAAATTTGAGAATAGTTTTTATTTGAATTAATAGGGGAAATCTTTCAGCTGCAAATAAGGACACATTTTACATTCTTAGCTAGCTCCTCTTATCTTTCTCATTGGTGTTCATAAAATCATTTTTGTGTCGGTCAGGGACTGGGTATTTCTGCTTATATATATATATATATATATATATATATATATATATATATATATATATATAATTAATAATATATCAATTCTATGAGTCTCTACGAAAGTGTTTTGGGGCGTAGGTTAATAAGTGTTCAGAGAGTCCACAGTCTTAAGATTTTAAATAAGAGATTTATTGTTTGCTGATAAGTCGGTTCTATATGCAAATTTGGTTTGGTTTGGTTAATGACATATCAACCTTCGCGGGTTATCTAATGTCAAAGCCATCCTTGTAGAAAAAACAGAGGTGGTACTATTTAACCCATTGTTGGGGGGGGGAGGTTTAATAAGGAGGTTCAATACCTTACCCAAGCGTATTCGTACAAAAATGAACGTAATAGTGCAACTTGAGTTCAAACTCGCTTACTTCGAAGACGCAGTTTCTCCCTTTACGCCGTAGGAACTTCCTCGTTCTGTAAACATTATTCTTAGACAGCAGTTCCGTTTTGGGATGAGATGAACAATTGTCTGATTTTTAAAAAAAGTTACCATTGTGAGAAATGAACTCGAACTCTCTTAGACTTTCTTTGCATTCATAGTTTTGTCCGGATTATTGGAGGTACCAGAGTATCAGTTTTCCGGAAAATCGGCAGAGTACATGCACTCTTCTGTCAGTTAACTCTTCTGCCTCTGAGTTCTTTAAACTTCTCTCTCCTGTCCTATCGGCTGACCACACGTTTCCGTGGCAACGCCCGTGACCTTCACTTCTACTAACCAACTCGTAAGATGGTATTTTTTCCTCTTCGTTTTCTTTCTTTCTTCAGCTTGTCGTCCCGTGTACAACGACAAAACCACATTGCTATCACCCTGCTGACACTTTAGCATTCATCCTTACCAGCACACCCTCGAATTTAACTTAAATCTTTATTTCTTAACTGTTTTTCTTCTCTTTCTCCTTCTATATTTCTTTTCTTTTTCTTTTTTTTTTAAATTCTGGTCAGCTTAAGTGCATTGGCGTCTTTAGCGGACGCCATTATCCAACGCTGTGGCGCGTCATTTGAGCATGCACAGAAAGTTGACACATGACAATCGCAGACAGAAAAGAAGTTGAGGTTGTTATTAAATTTAAATGCGATTATGTGAGGTGTGAATCTCGTACACTGAACGTGGCTCACAAATCTCATAAGAAAACTGTTGAATCATTTATAAATTAGAATTAAATGAACTGGCGATTAGATTTTGAGTCCGACAAGTCTAGAACGTCTTCCAAGGAAAAAAACAACAACATTTGTTTGCGTACGATTTTAAATAGCAAATGATCCATGAAAATTTGTTAAACATTAAATATGCTAAAAGAGAACTGAGTTGACGGACAACGGCTCAGAGAATGGAATCAGTTGAACCAAATTCAAATTCATATTCTGAGGGAGTTCATTAGTACAATTATCCTTTGGAAAGGCACATACCAACTTATCCCTCAGCTGTGGGTAATTAACAGGGCACTTTAACCCTTTAAGTCAAGGCTTCTCAAATTTTTACTTGATGCATCCCTTATAAAATATCTAATTTCCATTCACTCTAAGTAAATTGGAGGAGTCCCTTTGGGAAAGGTATGAACTCCTTTATCCCCCCCAGCTATGGGTTAAATAGTATCACTGCTGTTGTTCTGCAAGGATAGCTTTTGCATTAAACAACCAACGAAAGTTGATATACCATTAAGCAAAGAAACCAAACCAATTAGATCTATTTACCTTTCTTGAAATAGAGTCGTGGTAACTGTACAGCAGCCAATCTCTAATCTCACATCTATATAAGATGAACAAAATATACTGGACACTGCTGGAGAAGTAAGGATAGACACTTTAGGGATGTCCTCCCACTTAGACAAACAAGTGCTGGATACCGTCATAGACATCAGGTCTGTGCGGACACCGGAGGCTGTCTAGAGGTTCTGCCAGGATTGATGAACAATAGGGAAGGATGGAGAGAGAGGGAGGGAGGGAGGGAGAGAGAGTCAATGGATACAATGCTATCAGCACAACGTGATATATATATATATATATATATATATATATATATATATATATATATATATATATATGCGTAAGTGTGAGTGTATGTATATGTGTGATTGCTGGTTAGAGACAGCAATTATTGATTATATTCTAAGTCCACTAGTGGCACGCAGACTGTTTGTATGACAAAGACGTCATCTGGTTTGTAATTATCGACAGTCATTAAAACGTCAACTGTTTTCTTTTTTGCCTTTTCTTTTTATAATTTGTTTCTTTTTTTCTGTTTTCATTATCAAACTGCCAATCTTCAGAAAAGCTGTTCTTTGCTATAATGTAGCTTAACACCTATGCTTTCTCTCTCGAGAAACAAACTTACGCAGAAGATACAAAAATGGATCTTTTGCTAACATACTTTCATTTTCGGAGCCCAGTCGGCTGGAGCTGTAGAATACACTGACAGCATCTTTGCAGAGAGGCAAGACCCCCCCCTATGAACAAATGTCCTGGATATAACGTTTAGCTATCTGATGGTAATACTCCAGCCTTGGAGATTTGGTGAAAGTGGAGTACCCCTTCATTGTCATTTCTCCCAGGTCTACGCTGTCCCGAAGTGATTGCACTTGATAGGGTCCTATCTATGGGTCAAATTGAACAAACTGTGTGCAAACTGATGTGAAATTATGACTGCTATATAGCAATACTTGAAACTGTGTGCAGAAAAGAGCTCAGACTCGTTTAAGAATGTTATCTACAAAAATTGTTTACAAATCCTATATATTCAATATATATGTATAAAGAGGATTTGGCCTTAAATAACCTACAATAGTTGATATGCCATAATACCCAACCAAACCAAATCAAGTATATTTAATATAATGTATAAATAGAATTTGATAACGCGCGCAAACACACACACACACACACACACACACACACACACACACACACACACACACACACACACACACACACACACACACACACACACACACACATATGTATATATATATATAAACACATACACACACATATATATGTATACACACACACATACCCATATATATGTGTGTGTGTCAGACAAAATAATATATATATATATATATATATATATATACATGTACGAGACTAAGCCAAGCTTCGTAAATAACAACTAATATGCATAACAAAATATCTCATGAATATCATATATACATAAAAACGTGGGGGGAGTCCCTGTGGAGTAGTGGCTATGGCGTTGGACATCGTAGGAAGTGAGTTCGAACTCCAGTCGCGCTGTAACGTGATAGGGTAGGTTTAAGTTAAAAAGAGAACGAGAGGCTAATTTTTGAGGAAGGAGAGAGAGAGAGAGAGAGAGAGAGAGAGAGAGAGAGAGAAATGATAAGACGAAAAAGAAGTTGGTGAGTCTACGTATGGTGCCAGCTGTCCCCTGAGTGACTCAGTTTAAAGCACTGGTTGTAAGTCAGCCAGTCACGAGTGAATGACTACGATAATTAAAATGACTAGAAAACCCCCCCGGAGGGCTCAAATCTTCTGCGCCGGTGTGGAACCATTGGAAACGGATATGGTCCTCCCTCCGACACCAGGCAGAAGTAAGCCGACGACAAGGATTTGAAAATGAGTTAGTAGCCGGACACGAAGAGATAAAGACGCTAGTTGAATACCAGCCACGAAAATTGTGACCCCCATTTTGTGGTGGGCTCTAAAAAGGGGTCGCATACCAGATGTGGACCTGTGAAGCCGAAACTAGCGAACAAGTACGTTAAAACAATAAGAGAATACGGAAAGAAAATTCAAGGTTTGTGTCTGCTCTCTCTTTCTCCCCAGGACACGTTGTTCTCTTTGTCCAGCTAACGTGGGCAACAAAGTTTTCATACACTCTTTCTTCCTCCGGACGACTACTTGAAAATTCTAGTAGCAAATAAATTTTCGTGTTTGTGAACTAAGAGAGATTTTCGTGCGTTTGTCATTTTTTCCAACGGCCAGGTTACAACTGGGTCTGACTACTACTTAAGGTATAGCGATACACGCATCAATCCATTTGAGCACTTGGTGCTACAACCGTACATTTGATGCGTAACTTTACAACGTCTATTTGGTATCGTTATGTTACAGCGCTATTACGTTCACTTTTGGACTAATACTCTAAGGAAAGGTATGAAAACCCATTATCCCCCGGCTATGGGTTAAATAGTCTCACAGCTCTTCTTCTCTAAGGATGTCTTTAGTATCAAATAACCCACAAAGGTTGATATACCATTAAACAATGAAACCAAACATAGAAGCGTTAGAATAAAATATTTGAATAATGTCAACGAGTATGAAATATATTAAAACATGGATCTTCAAATGAGGCAGAAAGTTGTGCAAACACCCTGTAAATGTCATCAGACTAATTTAAATATGTAAATTTCCTTTGGCTGAATTAAGGGATGTTATAATCTTTTGATAAGATATCACATTATCATAAGACGAAGTGTCTTGTTAGTGAAACAAAACAGATGATTTGCGAAAACGAATAAACAAGGCCGTGACACTAAATCTTTAATTTGCTAAGACGAGTTATCTCGTCCATAACACGAAAGTGACGACTACAGAAGACGAGTTATATTGTCTGTAGCACTAAATTGTCGACATACTAACATGAGTTATCTCGACCGTGGCTCTAAACTTTGTACTTGCTAAGACGAGTTATTTCGTCTGTGGTACTTATCGTTGATTGACATAGACGAGTTATTTCGTCTGTTGCACTAAATCGTTGACTAAATAACGCGAGTTATCTCGTCCGTGGCACTAAATAGACGCTAAGACGAATTATCTCGACCGTGGCACCAAATTCTTGACTTGCTAAGACGAGTTATCTCGTCGGTGATATTAAACTGTCGATGAAGTATTATAACTCAGGCAGGAAACGGGATTTATAGATAGAAAAATTTGACAGCATTTTAGGAATTTTGTTAAAATCTAGTTTTGTTTGAAATTAAATAAAAATAAAATATCCATAATTTTAAACGAAGGCGTTTCTTTGAAATTTGATTGAGAATTCCGATTTATTTTAAAGAAAGAAATATAAGAGAGAGAGAGAGAGAGAGAGAGAGAGAGAGAGAGAGAGAGAGATAACTTTTGAAATTTTATTTTGGATACGAACGAGAATCTTGCCTGACAGTTTGACGACGTCACTGCTACGAAAGCGAATATATGTCCGGCATTACTTTTCTCCTGGCCAGTAAATAATCGAATGTCGACTATATATCACAGATTTTAGAGATAGTGTTTCGCAGGACAGGCCGGCGGACAATAGTGAAACTTACTGCCACTCAGCCCGTTTACCGTTAATGGGTGAAATGTGACTCGAGCCACGCAACGGGAAAAGCTGGGTACTACAGCAGCAGCAGCAGTAGCAAGAGTGCGTAATGGCAACAATGCTTGGGCGATAGAATCGTTGGGTGATAGATTTAGCACTGTTGTTGCCAATATGGCGCCGCTAAGACTTGATATGCTAAATGGCGGTTTCCGGAATAAATATATCGTCTGGGGTGAAAAGAAAGATTTCATATATATTCAAAGAGAGAGAGAGAGAGAGAGAGAGAGAGAGAGAGAGAGAGAGAGAGAAAGAGAGAGAGAGAGACTACGTATAAGAAAGAAAAAAAAGAGAAACATAGATGTAAAGGGTGGGGAAGAAGTTTACTGGAGAATGAGAAAAAGGAGAGTGTAAAAGAAACTTGAAAGAGAGAAATAAGGAAGAAAAGGAGTATAAGAATGAAGAGTTTGGGAAAGAAAAAAGATAAAGAACAAAAAAAAAGTACCTGGAAATAGAAAAACAACTGTAAAAGTAGTATTGGATAGATAGATTGAGAGAGAGAGAGAGCTTAGAAAAAAAAAAAAAAAAAAAGGAAATGGGGAATTAAAAAGAAAAAAGTGAATAATGATGACTTAATTCAAAGGGCCAACTTGATTGAATAATACAAAAGAATATATATATATATATGTATATATAGTCGTGGGTCATTCAACAATGTGAATTTTTCAGAAGGAGTTGGAAACAGGAAACAGTTTTTACAGTTTTCACGTTAATCAATAGTGGTCGGTCGTTTCATGTTCTATAAGACTGTCAGCATAACATTCTTTACTCACTGCTGCGCCTGTAACTTTTCTTTTTGAAGAGTCAGAGTGTTTCTACTCCATAGACTGTCTTTTCAGTTCAAGCTCGTTGTGGAAAATTCATGTTTAGCTCATTTATAAACAATTTTTGACAAAATTCTGCGTACACATAACATATTCCTCTATAAATTTCATATGGATTGCACTTCTCAGGTACCAATTATTTTATGATGGAAATCTGTTCAAGGCAGGTACAGTCTATTTTTTGCCAGCATTATGAATAGCCTCAAAACAAATATTTTTACCTGATTAAAATATTTTTTTGCCATCAAGCAATTCCAATGAATGCAATGTTAAAAAAACCCTTTTTTATTGAATGATTCCGATATATATATTAATTAGATTACCAAATCCAGCAAACACCCACCTGCAACATACGGAACACTGAACAACTGTTTCGACCTTTTTGGGTCTCATCATCAATGATCTCCACCACTAGAGATCGAGCCGGCAACCCCAGAAGGCAGAAACCCAACTTCTACCAAAGGGCCACCAGTTCATGCCACACATTAGCCATTCCAAATCAACTATTCATGATATATATATATATATATATAGAGAGAGAGAGAGAGAGAGAGAGAAGAGAGAGTCAAGTTGAATTTAGAGGAAGTGAAAACAGTGAGAGTTTTAGTTTACATATACTGCAAGTGAACGATCTTTTCAACAGGAAATGATTAAGTGATAATTTTCCATTATATATATATATATATATATATATATATATATATATACGTTTGGGTGAAGATCGCTGACGGTTTCTTTCTTAAAATCTTCAAATGAAGACGTTCGAGTCTTCTTGCTATTTTTCTTATGTCTGATAAGAAGACTCGATCGTCTTTCTTTGAAGACGTTAAGAAAGATACAGTCAGCGGTCTTCAACCAAACATGTTTAGATAACGACTATCTGCAAAGTATACAATATGTGTGTGTATATATATATATATATATATATATATATATGGTCGATTGGTTACCTTTCATAGCATATCAACCCTTGTTGGTTATATCATGCCAAACGCTGTTATACAGATTTACATTAAACATGAACTGTAAACGCATAGTTTGTAGCAAACAACTTTAAAAGAGCCTGAGCTCATTTGTTTGCAAATGCAAATGGTTTCAAGTATTGCTATATAACACTAATAATTTGATTTAAGATCAATCATTTGTCCGTACACAGTTAAATGGTTTTAAGTATTGCTATATAACACTAACAATATGATTTAAGATCAATCATTTTTTTGGACAGAGTTAAGTGGTTTCAAGTTTTGGTATGTAACACTAACAATTTGATTTAAAATCAATCATTTGTTTGGACACAGTTAAATGGTTTCAAGTATTGCTATATAACACTAACAATTTGATTTAAGAGAAATCATTTGTTTGCACACAGTTAAATGGTTTCAAGTATTACTATATAACACTAACAATTTAATTTGATATCAATCATTTATCTGTACACGTTTAAATACATATACATATAGTTTGAAAGTGAATAATTTGTTAATCTTATTTTGAAAAAAAAATAGCGCTAATTTGTATGCCCTCAATTACGTATTGCTATTGTCTGCACACAGTTACACTGCCATAAAACAGTAATAATTCTATTTAATATTAATGACTTGTTCGCACACAGTGAAGTGGTTACAAGAATTGGTATTTAACACTAATATTTCTATTCAACACCATTCATTCTTTTGCACACAATCAAATGTTTCTAAGTATATTTATGTAATGCTAACAATCTTATTTTTATGCACAGTAAAACAGTTTCAAGTATTCCACTCAAATAGTTTTATTTCTACACCATGAAATGGTTTAAAGTATTGCTATGTAACACTAAAACTCAATTTAACACATCATTTGCTTGAACATAGGTAAATAGTCAAACCCGTGCCCGTGGTGTAATGGTTATCGTCGTAGGAAATGGACACGGCGACACAAGTTCAAATCCTGGACGAGAGTGATTGCATTTCACATAGCACTAATACCCTTGGGAAAGGTATGAATCCAATTATTCTCCCTCCAGATATGGGTAAATAGTAGGGCAGACTGTGTTCTTCAGCCTTGGTAAGGCAACTAGTCTTGGAGAAGGAAAAATCTGAATTCAAAGTAATTCGAGTAATAAACTTATATTCGAGTAATAATATTCGAGTATTATATTCGAGTAATAAACTTATAAAGTTAAAATTCCAACATAATGAGGTGGATTTGGAGTAACCTTGGTTTAAAAAGATGAATTCTATGAATTAATGATTTGATGAACTTAAATGAAGGGTCGACCAATACACGAGTAATTATTTCGTAAGGTTGAAATTCAAACATAACGAGAAGGATTTTGAGCAATCCTTGGCATTAAAACATATTTCTATGAATTAATGATTTGATTGCCATTATTCACGAGTCATAATTTTTATGGTTGAATTTTAATAGATTGATAGTCGGTATTATCATTAAATGAGATAAATTTTGTTTAGCACAATGCCCGAAGTATTGGCCCGCAGTGTAAATCGAACTCACTAATGGAAGTTCTCTAGCCTACCTTGTTAAACATTCTACCTCACGACGCGTCAAATATGAAGATTGGTGTTGAGAAAAGAAGCCATAATGCAATATTCATATATTTGTATGTTAAATTCTGTCAACCAAACTTTTAGGCAAGAAATTGTCGGCAATCTATAAACGGATTATTATTTTGTAAAGTTGAAATTCAACCATGAGAAGCACAAGAAGCAAGAATCAGTTTTTAAAAAATTATTTCAATAAATAAGTTATTTCCTGACCATAAACTAAAGTTCGACCTTTGGACAAGATCGACTTATACAAGGGAGTTTTAGGTATTAAAGAGAAATAGAGTATATCACTGAGCAAACGTTGGATTTAAGAATTAATTGCAAAAATTAGTGATTTCTTGATCATTATACAAGTGTCGACTTATACACAAGATCGTTTTCACCGCATTTATAAGGCATAATAAATTCCCTTTTCATAATAAGACTACTTATTGATACACCTTGGCCTTGTGGTAAACTAAGCAAAGCTTAGTAAACGACAGTTTATATATATATATATATATATATATATATATATAAAAGTCAGCTTTTGACCAAGATTTCACAAAAAGACTAAATCAAACAAAACAGAAAATAAAATAGACGAGCACATATATAAGGCAATAATGGAAATATTCAGTTTCTGCGCGCAGTTAAGAAAAGTAAGAAAGAAAAAAAAGCATCCCATTTAATGGTGCTTGAATCTCGATGAGCTTAGAAAAAAATCAAGAAATGATTGATTCCTTTTTCTCTAGAGACGTACATAAAGAGAAGGAGAATCCTTAGGGGCGGGTCCGCTGATGGCGATCAATCAATCAATCAACTCCCTGGCTGTAAGTCTGAAAATGAATCCCATTTGACTTGCCGGGATTTTGCCATTCATTCTAGGTTTGTGATTATGTCATTCATTCATTGGTGATAAAATGTCGACTCGAGAAGTGGACATTTTAACAATACAATGGTCTGAGCTGAAGTAACAAAAATAAGAAGCAAGCAGCAATATTGCCTTTTAGACTTTACAATATAAGCATATTTTCATGCTGCTCAATGAATTTCATCTCTATATCTATTTAATCTATATATAAAAATTCCTTAATTGCGAAATTATAAAAAGATAACATATATTCTCTTGCCTTGATCAACAAGCATTTAAAAATATATTTTGCAGTTTTGTAGAAAGTCTGTTTAGAAAGTAATGAGACTGATTGTTTTTTTGTTTTTTTTTAAATCAGAGCATTTAGTTACATTTCCTTCAATTTCTACATGGCCTCTCCAAAGAACCATTTTAATCATACATCCTAGATACATCAGTGAGGTCTTCAGTGATGCACTGTCTTCATCGCCGATTTCGGGTTATTTCTGCATCTTATCGGCTCCGATAGTAACCCCGGCATGACTCTAGAAGAGCCAAGCCGCCTCCGTGATCGCGACGTGCTACGCTCGTGCCTCTACCAAAGCAAAAAACCAACTAATAAGGCCGGACTTCGGCCGTTCTTATAGACATCTGTCCTTCAGTAAACAGCCAATGAAAACAGGGCATTCCACAATCCTCAGCTATATATAATACCATCTTTACCTCATCCGGTTTCGACTGGCTACTTCCGGATTCGGTACCGAGGTAAGATGTTATTTTTAATACTCGTCCGCGTCCATGATTTGCACTTCACAAAACTTACACGAATCTCCCGCCAAATCTATCCTATACTAATACTTCCAAACTAACATGAATTAAGCCCACAGTCAAAACTATTCAGTCCGTCTTTAACTCTTACCTTATACCCTTATTCGACTTATTCTATTACCTACACATGACTGGAAGGATAACGGATGGATTCATGCCTTTCCCAAAGGTATTAGTGCGAAGTGAAACACAAAGGTTTGTCCAGAATTCGAATTCTTTTTGTGACATTGCTGCAATTGTGGGGGTGAGAAGTGCTGGAAACTCAGGGGCGCTGAGGAGATATCTATGGTGTTCTTCCTCACTGCCGGTTGTCTTTTTTCGATTCCAGCGGGTAAAAATTCCGAATTTGGGCTAGGGATTGCTCTATTCTCTCCTCCTCTTTCTGCGACGGGGCCGGCATTTATATCTATCGCCGAGTTCATAGAATTCTCTAGAATCTTCAAGACAATCCACAACATTCGTGAAACAAGAAGAATATGGTTATTTTGTTTCTATGTTCCGTTTTCTGCGGATAGCCTCATGCTTACTCAGGGTCACGAGGTCGATTCATTCAACCGATAAAACCGGCGCGAATATGACACATTACTATGATTCCTTCTCTGGTCTATAGGAGGTGGGGTTCAAATAACAAAGGGGTTCCATTTGGATGCTACTCGAACTCAACAGAAACCACAAGAAAATAAGTAAAGAAATCTCTCCACGAACTAAAGCCTCTCCAGCAAAATCACTCACCGAAAAATTGAGTAACATTGAAAGACTGCAACAGCCAGATACCACATTTGTCTGTCTCTTAAATACAACAAAAGGTGACACGATTTCGATATATATTGTATTGTTACACTTTGTGTTTCAATAAATAGATGTTAATTGTTAACAGAGAGTGTTTCTTGTCCTTGTGAACACAGGCGGCTTGTTCCTACGAACCATCCCAGAAGAAATTCCGGTTAGATAGTGTCATCTCCCATCTGTGGATATTTCATGTTCAAATACGTGTCTTCATGGACAAAAACACATTTTCCTATTCTAAGACGTGTGTTCATATTCAAGGACACGCCATCATGTTTAAAGACACATCTTCATGTTCAATGACGTTCATAATCAGAAACACATCTTCATATTCAAAGGCGTGAGTTCATATTCAAGGGTACGTCTTCATATTCAAACAGGAGTGTTCATATTCAAAGACACGTCTTCATGTTTAAGGATACGTCATGTTCAAAGACACGTCTTCATATTCAAAGACGTGTGTTCATGTGCAAAAAAACAAAAAAAACAAAAAAAAAAACGACTTTATGTTCAAAGACGCGTCTTCATGTTTAAAGACAAATCTTCCTTATACGTCTTGATACAGCACATGACTCAACTAGATTGACTGGTTTTACGGCATGTAAAAAATTGTTGAATTATTTAAAGTCAGTATATTTTGCAAGCAATTGTATAGTTCACAAATAACTCATGATAATAATCATTTGTAAACAATTATCGTTAATTAACTATTCTGAATACGAATAACCTGTATATATTTACGCAGCCCTATCCGCAACGAGAACGATGTAACACGAGGTCAACTTTTAAGCGTTTAACTGGTTTCAGTTATGAGTTTTCGCCCGTGGTTAAAGAGCCAGTCTGCTCTACTATTTATTCATAGCTGGAGGTAAAATAGTTGGATGCATAGAGCTATGTAAAACGCAAACTGCTTCGTCCAGAATTAAAACTCTGGTCGCTGTGTCCATTTCCTACGACTATAACCGTTACACTGCGAGTGCTTCATATACAAATAACTTTTACACAATTACATTGATTCAAGTCTTCCTATCTATTGTGAATTGAATTACCATGACCAGAAAATCCGGCGAACACTTGTGCGTGACATACGGAACCACTGGACAGCTGTTTCGACCTTATTAGGTCTCATTAGCTGTGCATACCATGATCTCCTCCACAGGAGATCGAACCAGTGACAACAGAAAGTAGAGCCGAAACTCTACCACCGTGCCATCAATTTACATCGCACACAAGTGACGCCAAATCAACTAGCCATGGTAATTGCGCGGTCAATTAACCTGAATGTGTCTTGCAAGTTACATCCGTACTCTTTACAGGGGACACGATCACTTCCAGGACCATGTCTTCCCAGGAGGATTGGAAATACGCATCCGCGTAATTATTATAATCCCAAGGGCATGGACCTAGCATGGTAGAGTTTTCTCTACTTAAAAAAGAAAATGTACATCTATTCCTATCAAATACTAATCATTTCTAAACAGATCTATTTGACCTTTAGATGGGTTCCCGACAACTATCACTTAGAATCAGAGTGGACCTAGTAGTAATAGCAACGACACTATACTTCACAGATCCCCGGAACAGGAGCATTTCCACTGGAAGCAGTTTAGTGTTATACGTAGAGCATCCCTTTGTGGGGTCTTACTCCTTTGCAAGGGATGCAATCGGCGTATTCTTATCATATCGTCAGGGTACGTGATACAGCTTGATGCTATACTTTCACAGGAGTCAGTTCAACATTGACATACATTTTATGAGGTTAAGCCGTGCTGTTGAATAAATAGATTAAAAATTGCACGTCTCATTTCACCCTGTTGGCGGATTTCTATGTCTCATGTATGGAAGACACTACATAGCATCATTTACCCTTTGAGGTCACAAAAGGAGCCACTAGCTCCATAACAATAATAACAATTCATGGTACGTATATAGATAAAGTTGAATACCATAGTTGTTTTGACGGATGATTATGAATGGATGAATGAATGAGTATTTAGTTTGAATTATATTTATTAGCCTATTTCTCAATTTTATTGGAAAAACGGAACATTACTTTGCAGATTTCTGTACATCAGGAAGACGAGATTTATCAGATAGTGAGAAAGTGCAATTAGCAACATCAGAGTTTAAAAGATTCAAGCTGAACGACTGCAATGTCTTTAGTAAATACCACGAGGGATTTTCCATTAAAAATGTTAATTACACAGTTTGCATAACAGGACAAGAACATTGAAAGCAAAGAGAATTGGAGTGAAAGCTCCGAATAAAAATGGAGTTTCTTTCTGCGTTGGTACAATATCAAATTATATTTTAGGAGACACGCTTAGCGTAGTGTTTATTTACTTGAGAAATGAACTCAGCAACCTAAGTTCAAATCATATACAAAGCTGTTTGCGTTTCACTTTGCGCTAATGCTCATGGGAAAGGCATGAACTCAAATTGAGAGAAATCTAAGTGTTTATTGGGGGTATTTATTGAGGTGCTTAATTAGATATTTAGTGGGGTACATATTGAAGTGTTCTCTTTTATTTTCAGCTCTGAAAATATTCCTTATTAGAGTTCTTACTGGAGTGTTTATGAGGAAACATTGAGGTGTTTATTACGGTGCTTATTGAAGTGTAATAACTTCTTTGTAGCTCTGAAAACATTATTTATTGGGGTGCATATTGAAGTGTTCATTGGGGTGTTTATTTACCTCTTTATCATCTGTCTAGACTACGTACTTAGGACATCAATCAATAACATTAGGGAAAACGGCTTCGTGCTGACAAAGAAAAGAATCAGAAGGTACCCCACAAAACAATTACCGACGCTGACTACGCCGATGACATAGCGGTACTGGCCAATACACCCAACCAAGCCGAAACACTACTGCATAGTTTGGAACGAGCCGCCGCAGGCATTGGTCTCCATGTTAATGCACACAAAACTGAATTTATGTGCTTCAATCAGAAAGGTGACATCTCCACACTAGACGGAACCTCTCTGAAACTGGTTGACAAATTCACCTACCTAGGAAGCAGCGTCTCATCAACCGAAAAAGACATCGACACACGGCTAACGAAGGCATGGACAGCTATCGATAGGCTTTCGATCATATAGAAATCAAACCTGACCGATAGAATGAAACGCAGTTTCTTCCAGGCGGCGGTCGTGTCGATACTGCTATATGGATGCACTACTTGGAAGCTGACTAAACGGCTGGAGAAGAAGCTAGATGGCAATTATACAAGAATGTTGAGAGCAATATTGAACAAGTCCTGGCAGCAATACCCCACAAGGCACCAACTATACGGTCACCTACCACCTATCACGAAAACTATCCAAGCTAGACAAACCAGACATGCCGGACACTGCTGGAGAAGCAGGGACGAGCTCGTGAGTGATGTACCCCAATGGAACCCCACATATGGCCAATCAAAAGCAGGACAACCAGCTCGAACATACATATAGCAGCTATGTGATGATACGGGATGTAACCCTGAAGATCTACCAGAGGCGATGAATGATAGGGAGACGTGCAGAGAGAGGGTTTGGGATATCCGTGCTGGTCGCACGATATTACGATGATGATTGATGAGTTAGTTTGGGTGTTTAGTGGAGTATTTATTGGTGTGCTTATTGGGGCGTTTATAGAAGTGTTTGTTGGGTTGTTTTTTGTATGCTTATTTCGATGTTTATTTTGGTGTTTATTGGGGGTGTTTATTTCCGATGCTACAGAGTACCCTTATGAATTATAGAAAAACAGGTATAAGGTACTGAATTATCCGACACCCCTTTAAAATTAAGACTTTTGCTATTAGAGCCTCTTGCGGGAGGTGTTTAACGTAACGTTTTTCGTTGTAGGAGATGCATTCAGGGTCCAGGGTTCAAATTCTGGATAAAGCTGTTTGCGTTTTACCTAGTGCTAATACCCTTGGGAAAATCATGAATCTATTTCCTGTTCTTCCAGCAATAGGTAAATAGTAGAAATTACTGATCCTTTTAGCCTTAGTACAACAAGCAGTCTTGGTGTATTTAATCTCTGAATTAAAACTAGCAGTACTCTGTTTAAAAATTGACATTATGTCGAATCCTACCCATAGCAATTGACAGGCAGACTAGACTCTTTGGCTTTGGTACGGCAAGCGGTCTAAGAGTCGTTAAACTTTGATTTCAAACCTGTTGTGCTTAGAAATTTTCCTTTTGTTGCATCCTACTCATGGTGCCAGGGCGGGTGTAAATGTATACTAGTTGACACAAAACCAAAAGAAAGTGAATCAGTTTTCTGATTTTATCATTGCAAAGGAACTCTCTGTTATTGCATCTCGTATTTTATTGATATTTTTCTCTGAAACAAAAAAAAAAAAAAAAAAAAAAAAAAGAAAAGAAAAGAAAAGAAAAGAAGAGCAAAATAAATTCTATAGGAACTTTGTAATCGATATCAATCGGAACTTGGTGTTTGATCTTTGGGAGAATATGAAATCAAATATTGATTTTATGGGAAATTATATCGAGAAAATTGAATCTAACAAACGTATTGACAGAGTTTATTTTTCTAACTAATGACAAAATAAGTTTGCTGTTATAGAATAGCAATTTTTAAACCAATATATGTGGATAATGGAAGTCATTATTAACAAGTGCGTTCTTCTCAAAATTCCCCATAATTGAAGCTTTGAACTAAACTTAGAATACTAACAATATTACAGATTGTTTCAAAATTTATGCAACCATTTTTTTGACAACTTGTTGGCCCAGTCGCCAAGGCTGTAAAATACATCGACTGCATCTCTGCAGAGGGGTAAGACCCCCCCCCACGAGAGTCCTGGATATAATATTATACATTCTGATGGTGAGGCTCCATTAATGTTCGAGAATGCGGAGTACTCCTTCATTGCCATCTTTCCCAGCTCCACTCCGACTCGGAGTGGTAGAACCTGATAGGGTCCCATCAATGAATCAAATAAAACTAATTGACATTTAAACCGAGTGCAAACAAATGACTTATGCTAAACTGAATAGTATGAAACGGAACTGCTTGATCATTTAACTGTATGTAAATAAATGAGTAATGTTTAATTGAATTGTTAGAATTAAATAGCGATGTTAGAAAACATTTAACTGTGTGTACACAAGTGATTAATTGTAAATAGAAACATTCGTATTAGGTAGAAATAAGTGAAACCATTTAACTGTGTGAAAAAACAAAACAAAACAAAAAAAAAAACGAGCCCATGCTCGTTTAAAAACGTTATCAACAAAATGTGTTTAGAAATCATATATTTAATATACGTCTAAAATGATTTGGCATTAAATAACTTAAAATGGTTGATAAGTCATAAAACCATACAAAACCTAAATAAACAACTTGTACTTGAACTATTTTAACTTTGTCGTCCTGAAAACAGCAGTTGGAGACAGCCCAAACCGGAAATTAATCATTCACTTATATAATCGAAATCTTCTATAGCTAGCAAAGATGGGCGGCCTGAATTATGTATTCTCCCAGCTTCATGATATTGACAACATGTTTGGAAGTGTAGACTGGAGAAAATTCACACCATATTCGTCGTTCATAAGTTTATAAGAGGTAGAAATGAAATACACTCTTTGTTGTATACCCACGATAATCATCTCAATCACAACACATTTACAAATGCAAAAACACAGGCGGACTCCGTTGTTCAGGTACGAACGGTTTATTAGTTTCTTGACTTTGGTTCTTCGACACGAGGAGAGAAACGCAATTCTTACAATGCTGACCATGCTATCTGACCCCACGAACGCGCTGCGCATCCCGTGATGTTTAAGATCTCTGTCGGTAGAGATCCGGAAAACCCAACTACATCTTCAACGGTAAAAATTCAACTCCCAGCTTCCAACTCAATGGCAGGAACTCAACTTTCTGCCGGCATGGTCCAATGTTAACCTTCAACTGTCCAGTTTTTTAAAATCCACAAATTCTCATCCCATCTCTTCTGGGCATGACGTCATCCACACTCCAGTCCCATTTCCTGTCTGGGGTTATAATGACAATGATGATTGTCATATCCTTTGCACACGAGCGTAAACTGTACTCGATGACTATGCACCTGAACTCTTAACCCGAATAGTTCAAAGCCCAACCAAACTGAATGACAAAATATGATGAATGAAAAATGATTAAAATAAGAAAATCATTCCTTAATTATATAACATCTTTATTTGAAAATAACATGGCTGGCACATGAGAAAGAAATGGATTCTAGAATGAAGCTAGCACAAGATTCAATCATTTAAAATGGTAAACATTATTGTCTCTGAGTAGGGTCATATAAAATTTATGTATATTGATTGATTGATTGATTGACTGAATTTAAGGGCATGTCAACTTGTCTAAGTTTATCTTATGCCTAGAGGTTAAGGAATCGTGTTCATTGTACATTCATGTTTTCATTTTTGTTTGTGGTTTCTTAAGAAATCTTTTCTCCACTGTTCAAGGGAATACGAAAAATAGTCAAACAAATCAATTTGACGTAAAGATGGAACCCTAACAGGTACTACAAGTCCTGGTCAGTGAGATCCTAGGATTATTCCACACTCATAAGATCGGAAATGGATCTTCACCATTAGATTCAGTTTAGTGACATATCGAGTACACTCCGCCTTTTGGGGATCTTACTCTTCTGCCTTGTATACACTTATCAGATCTCCGGAAATGGATCCTCACCAATAGATTCAGTAAAGCAACTTACGGAGGGCACTCCTTTTTTGGTGGGATCTTACTTGGTGTATTCTAAACTCCACTGACTGTTAAAAAAATTTTAATACAGGTAAATTCTACTTTCATTGTTTGTGAAACACTCTGGATAATCGTGTTTTCATACCCATGATTGAATTTATTTGTATTTGTGTATGTATTCGTTTGCTTATCTACGTATTTCGTTACGAAATGGCGAAGTTGGGAGAATCCTTATAAGGAAAATTGACGACCCAATTAGAGATTCTTGTTAAGGCTGATAATGCCGATTCAATTCAAAAACTCTTGCGAACAACTCGAAGAAAGTGAAGGAAAAAATGAGCGATCCTTACAATAATTCAGCTCTTGTTTTTAAACGGCTGACCTAGAAACGATTTGATAATCTCTGTATCATTGTGTGCAGCCTGACTCAAGATGGCTTCTTCAAAGAAAATAAAAACTGATAGAAAATGAGGTCCTTTATTTTCTGATGTAGTGGTTTCAAGTGATGTGGGAACCGGAAACAGTTTGATAGATTTATTCGAATGGATTATATATTGATACGAAAATAGAAAATTTCTCTCTCTCTCTTTCTCTCTCTCTCACACACACACTTATATATATGTATGTAGTAAGTAAGAGTAAAGTTGGCAACGTAGTCGAGGGTGACCCGAAGGCTCCCTTTTCGATAGCTACTACACTGAGGTGAAGGAGAGGGCGCTACTCCTTTCCCTGGATTGCTCCACTTTACCCTTGATCCTTACCTTATGATGCTGCGTGTTAAGCAAGGTAACATTAAGTACCATTTTTTGAGTCTTTAGTAGAACTCAACCTGGGATTGAACCAAGTCTCCCGGGCCACTGGCGAACACTCTAATGAATAAAAAGCACAGATTGCCACCATTATAAGCGATTTTCAGGCACTAAAGCAACTGTTGCCTGAAGATCGCTTCTAAGCGTGAAATTGATAGTTTGTGTTCTTTTAATTTCGTTTTCGCTATACAAGTAGCTCTATCAACTTGTATCAACAATAATAGGAGGTGCCCGTGGTGTAATGGTTATCGTCGTAGGAAATGGACACGGTGACCGAGTTAAAATCCTGGACGAGGCTGATTGCATTTCACATAGCACTAATACCCTTGGGAAAGGTATGAATATAATTATTCTCCCTCCAGCTAGGGGTAAATAGTAGGGAAGACTGGGTTCTTCAGCCTTGGTGAAGCAACTAGTCTGGGAGAAGGAATACTCTGAATTCAAACCTGTTAAACTCCGCTTAAGAAATTGACCTTGTGTCATATCCTGCCCGAGCGGAGGGGTTGGTAAATATGATATCAACAATAATGCCAGGAAGGACCCATAGTTGACTGCAAGTCTTAAGATATGTTTATATATTTTTTCTTACTGGTTAGGTTGTCTGGTATTTTACACATTAACTCTAAAAAAATTGATATTGCAACTATGTTGTATTTACGCTTCTAAAATGCTTCTATTGTCAAATTTTCGTACTGTATATAATCAGGGACTATAACTGTTTAAGTGACTTCGGTATAAAATGACCCAACAGCCTGCCATAAAAATCAACTACCCATCGAATAAATGGTCATGCTATAATATATCGAATGCAATGAATAATCAGGATAATATGTTTCCAACAAAAACTATGGAGGCTTGACAATCAAAGGTGAACTTTCGGGTGTTCATTTTTGTTCCAATCTTTTATATCAGGTCATTAAAATGAGAATCCATTTTTGTAAAAGCTTTTTACGGAATTCAGAAAATATCCCTATTCCAAGTTGCTTTTCACCAACATTCTGGTAAGATGTCATTCTATGTCTCCATTCTCTTTCAATTGTAGATATAACCTCCCGGCATTCCCGGCTAATGAAATATGACATCAACAGTAACCATGGAAACGGAACTGCTTTACAGCGGCCAACACCCCCCCAACAAAACAAAACAAAACAAAACAAACAAAAACAAAAAACAAACAAACAAAAAACAAAAACAAAAACCAAAAAAAAAAACAAAAACACAAGGACATTGCTTCAATCGAAGTTTAAAGTTAAAGTTCTAATGTTGCTAAAAAATGTTTGAAAATAAATGTACAATAATTAGTTGTTTTTATTCATTGTGTTATATTTCTTGGGGACATGTGGAACTTGTCAAGGCTGATAAGAGGAGAAATACCTTTCGCTGCTGCTAACTTCAGTCTGAAATATATTGCTATCCACGTTGAATTCGGGAAAAAATGAAACTTCTAATCATAATAAAAAAAAGTAAAGTTAGCGACCGTAGTCAAGGGCGCCAAGAAGGCTCCCTTTTCAATAGCTACTACACCAAGGAGTAGGGGAGGGCGCGACTCCTTTTTCTGGATTGCTCCACTTTACCCTTGATACGTACCTCCGAATGCTGTGTGTTAAGCAAGGAGGCATCAAGTACCATTTTTAAAGTCTTTGGTAAGACGTGACCAGGAATTGAATCCAGGTCTCTCGGACCATTGACGAACACTCTACCTACTAGGCCAATCAGCCTGTGTAATCACAATAAAAAGCCATTTAATACGACGTCTCCTGTATGGAGAAAGACCATCTTCCCGATGATAGATTTAATAATTGGATTTACCAATTTGGAACTTTACCCTTTCTAGATTTAATGCTGAACTGGATTGTGTAATCTTTGAAGATTCAGGATTTGATACTAATCATTTGTGAATTAACTGAAACTAAAATAATTTCACAAGTTTATTCTCTGTATTACCATTTGATATGTCACATCTTACACCATATCTCACCAGGTGGTATTGGTTTGTAAATTAACATAGAAGATCGATCCTCAATGGATATCTGGCACTTTATGGCATCCTGACAGACTAAGCTAAACTCTTCATAATGACTTCCAAAATCTTTTTTTCAGCCTCAAGATAATGTTTGTTGCTTGTTTACTCTTTTTATATAATTGCATTTTCGTTATATAATGCGCTCCCGACTTCTGATCTACCACGTGACTGATTCTGCTTATTTACACAGGTGCATACTGTTCAGAGACATCTCTGATTGACGGCTCGGTCAAGGGTCAGTATGCAAAATTATATTTTCATGAAGTATTGCAATGGACAGCAGTATCGTTGTAAGGTAATTCGAACTCCAGTGTCGCTATTACGTTCACTTTCGGACAAATACCCTTGGAAAAGGTATGAACCCCCTTATCCTCCCAGCTATGGGTTAAATAGTTGCCGTACCGTTTTCTAGAGGGTTGATATACCATTTAACAACAAAACAAAACAAAACAAGCAAAACAAAAACCCCAAAATAGATTCCATGTCCTGGAAGCTGATATAATAACAATATAAAAAAACAACAACATTGATTTGATGTCTCCAGCTCAAAAGATATATTTTTTTCATGACGTGTTCCAAATAACCGCTATTACGCTTCTCAGTAATAAATCATTTTCATATTAATGGGTTGCATCTATTTTGAGACACCCAGTATATAAAGTAATTTACAAAGCTTTTTTCTCAGATGGGGCACAAGCCGTATGAATGGGGCACCGAATAAGACTCGAACTCACTCGTAATAATTTGCTAGCCTTGCTTACCCCTCGATAATATATGTAATTTTTTAATTGCTTATATTATGAAAGTTTAGAATCGCCATTATTTTCTTCAAATTTTGTTTTTGTACCCGTGATGATGAAATTTAGAAATTAACCTATTTTCTATGACACATTTGCTTATTCTCATTTAAATAAAATATAAATAAACAAAATATGAATTAAAATTTGTATTCATAATAAAGTTATACAAAAAAGAAAAAAATGTTTGGTAAGTTCTGGAAAATTCCTTATTAGTTTCTCAGGACCGAATCTACCAGATATATTCTGGAAAATGGGTAAATTTGAAAATTTTATTGACAGGGTTACAAAAAATAGTTTTCCATGTACTTTTGATATTAACGATTGGGAAATAGCAATTTTTGCCCAGAAACAGGAAAGCATAAAAACCTTTTACACAGTAAGATCATCTGTAAATAATGATAGCTTTCAATGACTATTGCTTATAATTCATACACAATTGTATAGATTCAAATAACAATTTCTATTTGATAATAATGATCATTTATTTGCTGTTATATGGTTTCAAGTATTCTTATCTAATACTTATAATTTCTATACAGATCTAGTTGACTCATGACACATTGAGAGGACCCAAACAGGTGCTAACACTCCAGATCAGAGTGGAACTGGGAGTAATGGCAATGAAAGAGTGACTCTTCATTCCCCTGAATTCCATCACTGGAGCCTCATTTTTGAATGCAGTTTACTGTCACACCCAGGACATTTCTTATAACCTTTTTGTTTGTACTTATGCTAAATTTTAGATACAGCTGACTAAGAACAACCAATATCTTTTGTCAAGCATCGTGTTGTATTTCCTTTTCAAAGAAGTTTTATAATCCTAGCGTTGTTTCAATTAATAAGATACTTGTTAAGACCATGTTTCCTTTTAATTAGGAAACTCATTAAGATTTGCGAGCACTCTCTTTTAACAGCAGACTAATTTATATATTTAGGTTGTAGTGGCATTTCTTTTAGAAATTCAAATTTCAAAAAGATTCATAATTGTTTCTTCAACTTGTTCTGGAAAAATATGCCATTAATTTGATATAGTAGTAGCCAATGAACTTTCACTATATTAATTTACTTTTTTCTCTTTATGGAAAGACGTCCTCTTGGCGAAATGTCTAAAGCGCTGGACTACAACCTCGAATTAAGCAATTACAAACACGATTACATTCTCTTTTGGACTAATGCCTTTGGGAAAAGTATGAACCCTCTTATCCTCCCATGTATAATATGAATAGTATCACTGCTACTCTTCTACAAGGAGGACTTGGCCTAGCGGTTTGAGTGTTCGCCAATGGCCCGGGAGACCTGGGTTCAATCCCAGGTCGAGTCACACCAAAGACTCAAAAAATGGTACTTGATGCCTCCTTGCTTAACAATCAGCATTATAAGAATCAAGGGTAAAGTGGAGCAATCCAGGAAACGGAGTTGTGTCCTTCCCTACACTTCAGTGTAGTAGCTATTGAAAAGGTAGCCTTCGGGTCACCCTCGACTATGGTCACCAACTTTACTTACTTATTTTGATACGTTAATTTATTAAGAATGTTTTATTATTTTAAGGATGTTTATGATTATCGTCTCAACAAAATATGCATATTTAACAAATAGGATTTAAATAACTTATGCTATTAGTAAAAACTCAAGGAATATTAAATATGCCTTAAATTTTTAATGCATTACAAAAAAGTCAAAACACCCGCCAAAACCCAAACAACCAAATTAAAGCGTGACTATATACATAAAAGAAATCCAAATATTTTATTTATTACTCGGTTTAGTGATACTAATAAAAGTGTTTTTATCTGTGGAAAAAGAAATGAGTTAGAGAGAGTGTTACTTACGTCTTGCGGGCTCCGTTTCGGAGGATATTGTGGCCAACATGAATGTCTATCAGCTTCTGATATTTATGGTCAGAATTGAGAGTAGGAGGTGTGAGAAGTGATTACAACCTATATATTCAGGTTCAGTCACCTCTTTCTGGTTGAGTCTAAATTGTGTTATCAAGGAGACCTGACCGTTATTTTTTCTACTCCAGAATTTTGGATAGTTCTGTTACCAGACATTGTTGGGCGGGTCGCTTAAGGAGCAATTCTTTTTTGCAACCCCGATTGCTGCCTGCACTTTAAGTATCGCCCTTCTACTATTTTTTTACAACATATCTTACTATATTTTTTTACTAAATTCTCTTTCAGTGTATCTCTCTCTCTCTCTCTCTCTCTCTCTCTCTTTATATATATATATATATATATATTATTTTCCTTCGTTTTATTCCTTCTCAAGATACACTGAAAAAGATGATGAGCGTCTTATATATACCATTATAACTCCCTCTCTATTCTCTTTCTTTCTTTCTTTAGCGTGTTTTTCCATCTTTTTCTTTCCTCACAATCAAAACAGAATAGGCCATTGTATATTTGAGGTGATGATTGGGTGTAACATTCGAACGATTGGTTCCTTGTCTTGATCTATTCATATTATAAATAATCAAATCTGATTCATTTAAGGTTTCCTTTGTAAATCCAGATTATTCTGCTTTAAACAAAAATTGTCTTGCATCATATCTTTAGATTATTTGTTGCGTCTTTAGTTAGACGCGTATTATACAATGACACTCACAAACTGCATACTGTTAATCAAGAAACAGTTGCATCAGTTGGAGATTTTACACCCGGATAATTTCGGATAATAATTATGCAAAGAATACAGTCATTTATGGTACTTATGTCATACATTTGGAACGTAACGTGATTTGCTTAATATGATCACATCTATACAACTATGTTAAGTTTTGAGCGTTTGTGTGTCCCTCCGATAATCACAGCAAAAGGAAAATTCTAAGAGACCTAATTTTGGCATGGATATTGATTTAACCTAAGGCTACAATATGAACCAGAGATTCTCAACGTGGGTCCTTTGGCCCACAAGTTAGCATGAGAATTTTTAAAAATAGGACTGGAGTTGATGGAGAAAATTGGAAGTATTGATGGGTAGAATTGAAAGGGAAGGATTGATTGGATGTCTGAAAGTAAAATCCTCCCATTCCTTGCTCTTTGAAAAGGTTGTTCTATTCTAACTTGGTTTTTCTACCACCTGGATGGTTGAGGCGGAATTTTCTGAAGCAAATGACGTACTCACAAATAAACGTAATTTGTTGCAGATTGCAAAGAGAGGAGACTTACGCCTGAAGCTGAACCAAGGTTTGGAAGTTCAACTTGACAAGCTAATAGACATCAAGAGCAGTGTAGACATAAGTCAGAATTTATATTTTCTATTACATTTTGCTTTTGCAAAGAAAATGTATTTCCTCTGACATGGGATTTCTATTTGTGTTTGTGTGGACTGGAATTTTTTTGCCACAAAATTGTGCCACAAGGAAGAAAGGTTTAAAAAACACTGAAATAAAGTATGCCATTTCTGGCCAAATAGGGTGGGAGACTCTGATAGGAAGTACAAAAATGTTGAGACGGACGATACTAGATCCATGTTTTTCGCATGATCAGCTGTATGTTAAATGTTGATGAGTAAGCTGTGAAAAAGAATTCTAAATCTCTGAAAAAGATGGAAAAACAAGAAAAAGAGATTTTCATAAAAGAATAAGAATTTTTATCAATATTTAAAACGTCTAATATCCTCTCATTACCAGTGCTCCAGCTGTGTAAGAACGTTTTATAGACGGATGAAAAGTTAGAAGTCGATTGAAACAGGTCAGAGAAAGTTTGTGTTTTGAATCTGAACAATTGGATTTCTGTACTACAGTGTGGATCTGCTTCTTCTTTTTTCTTTTTTTTTTTTTTGACAAGAGGTTAATATTACTTAAAAACTCCTCATACAGGCTTTGATAGAGACTTTTAGAAGATGAAAATACTTCCTGCTACTCTATGAGGGACGTTTTGGAAACTCACTTACGTGGCCAAACACAAATAATCGTAAACGGAAAATGTGTGTTTGTCCATTTCTTTTGTCGTCTGAGATCAAGGGACAACTTTCAATACTTGGTCAGATGATCGTGTCGACGAGAAACTGACAATCACCAAACGCCGTTGACTCTATGTCTACACTATCGTATATATATATATCATCATCATCATCATCATATCGCGCTGGTAGCACGGATATCCCTGACCCTCTCTCGCCACTCCTCCCTATCGTTCATCGCCCGAGGTAGGTCTTCAGGACAACATCCCGTATCCTCACATAGCTGCTGAATGTACGTTCGAGCTGGTCGTCCTACTTTTGCGCGGCCATGTGTGGGGATCCATAAGAGTACATCTCTTATGAGTTCATCTCTGCTTCTCCAGCAGTGTCCTGCATGTCTGGTTCGTCTAACTTGAATAGTTTTCGTAATAGGGGGCAGGTGGCCGTACAGTTGGTGTCTTGTGGGGTGTTGCTGCCAGGACTTGTTCAGGATTGCACGCAGCATTCTTGTGTAATTGCCATCTAGCTTCTTCTCCAGCCGTTTTGTTAGCGTCCATGTAGTGCATCCATATAGCAGTATCGATGTGACCGCTGCCTGGAAGAAACTGCGTTTCATTTTATCAGTTATATATATATATATGGAAAAACTGCAACTGAATCCAACAGTATTAAAAAGTACAGAGTCTTCAGATGATGATTTGATTTTTTAACCAATGTTAAACGGTTCCATTTTTAAATGTGAAAATATTAAATTTTCATCAAGGCATGTAAATTTTTAAAAGAAACGAATAATGAAAAAGTTTGAAACATTTTATTTCCGTTTGTGGCGTTCTGTTTTAGATATTTGTGTGATGTAATTAGTGCTCGAAAATTAATTTTAAAAACGTATCGTGTTTCCTAATAATAGTTTATTAAATTTTAAAGATAAACAAATTAAAAAAACACCGGAAAATTGTTGAATCTTGTATCATTTGAAAACACAATACTATAAACAGAGACTCGGATTTTTCAATTTATCTTATTTTATCAGATTACTTCTAAAATGTTTCAAAATCCCTTATTTAAAATAAGTTGTCTTCATCGTTTGTATATACTTAGATAGATAGATAGATAGATAGATAGGTCAAACAGACTGAAAGAGATAGAGTCAAGCAGGCTGACATTGATAAATAGATATGTTATAGAATATCTAAAATCATTTGATATAAACAAAATAGACGAATATGAACATATATAGGTAGATAGATTTATAGACAGACTGATGAGATATAAGTAAAAAGAAAAGTTGGCGTCTTTAGTCAAGGGTGACCCGAAGGTTCCTTTTTCAATATTTACTACACCGAGATGTAGGGAAGGGCGCTACTCTATTCCCTGGATTGCTCCACTTTACCCTTGATCCTTACCTTATAATGCTGAATATTAAGCAATGCGACATCAAGTACAGTTTTTTGATTCTTCGGTATGACTCGACTTGAACCCCGGTTTCCCGGACCATTGGCGAACACTTTACTAATTGGGCCAATGCTTTTTTAAAAAAATTTTTGAACACTAATTACATCACACAAATTTGAAAAAGAACCCTGCCAATGGAAACAGAATGCTTAAAACTTTCTATTTTTTAGAAATTCATTCGACCTGATGAAGGTTTAATGTTTTCAAAATTAAAAACGGAAACGTTTAACGCTGGGAAAAAATAAAATCATCGTTTAAAGACCTTGTGTTTTTTCATATTTATACGTTTTCATATATATATATATATATATATATATATAAAATTGAAACATTTTGTTTCTAATCTTTTTTCCACAACATCGTCGGGTACTTCTGTTACTGTTTACCGTGGAATAGATAAAAATAAGAATAAGAATAAAATAGAATAAAAAGAGGAATGAAATATAATGCTTCAGATGGATAAGCTGAATAACAACTTTAATAGGAAAATCCTTCGAAAAGCACTATTAATGGCCTTTAAAACCAACCCGAATCCAGTCAAACTTCCTACGTAGCAGACAAAATAATTTCTTTTTAGATCGTTTGCAGTTCAGTAGATTTTTCTTATTGTAATCCGCACTAAGCCGTAAATATACAGGCAAGAAGAAATTTTCTGTCTTAAGCGCATTCTTCTTTGAAATGTCAAGTCAACTCTAAAAACAAAAATAAAAATCTATGACAGAAACTCTTAATGGACTGAATGTTTTAGCAGGGAAAATTCAATCGGAGAAAACAGGTTGATAATCGAGGAGACAGTAAAAATCACTTTATTCTGACATTTATTGAACTGCACTCTGATTCGATTCCACTATAGACACGTTCTTATTTAGTTTGAGAGGAAGAAAGAAAGTACCTTGCATACTCTTATATAAGTCGACCTTGTGTATAAGTAGATCTTGATGTAGAGTCTTGAAATAATTAACTTATGGTGGTAATTTTGAAATCACTGGCTACCCCTAAAATCTCTCATATATTTGAATTTCAACTTGACAAAATCACTCATTCATTGTCCGACTCTTGATTTATGGTGATGAAATTATTTATCTATATAATTCATTTTTAAAAACAAGAGTTGTTCCTTGTTCTTCTCATTATGTTTGAAATTCGAGCTTTAGAATATGCTGACTGAATCCCCAGAAGAGGGTTAAGAACCTTCCAAAAGATGTGTCCTCGGTATGACACTAAACTACATCTAATGATGAGACCTCATTTAGACACATCTAGCAACTATGTATAAAGCAACTAGTTACTTCTGATGTATAATGCTACTAGTCGTTTCTGATGTATAAAGCAACTAGACACTGTTGATGTATAAAGCAACAAGTCACTTCTGATGTATAAAGCAACTAAAGACTGTTAATGTATAAAGCAACTAGTTACTTCTGATCTATAATGATACTAGTCGTTTCTGATGTATAAAGCAACTAGTCATTTCTGATCTATAAAGATACTAGTCATTTCTGATTTATAAAGCAACTAGACACTGTTGATGTATAAAGCAACGAGTCACTGTTGATATATAAAGCAACTAGTCATTTCTGATGTATAAAACCAACTAATTTAATATATATATATATAAACAGGATTTGGCACTACATAACCTAGAAGTGTTCATGTGCCGTCAAACATCCAACCAACTAACCAACAATCGATTGTAAATCAAGTATCGAATATTTAGTCTTTAAACATTTTTTTGTTAATTTCAACATTCAGGCTGAAAAATTATTAAGCAGTTTATTTGGATTAAGATAATCCCGATTTTTCTGTCTCTTTGTCCCTTAGTTTCCCTTTGTCTCTCTTTGCTTCTTTCTTCCTTTTTGCATCATTTTTTCTCTTATTATATCTCTCTCTTTCTATTTGTCTCTCTTTCTATCTCCTCTCTTTTTATCGCTCTCTTTTTTTGTCTCTTTGTTTCTTTCTGTTTTTCGTTCATTCTCTTTCTCTATTCCTCTTTGTCCCTTAGTTTCCCCTTTGTCTCTCTTTGCTTCTTTCTTCCTTTTTGCATCATTTTTTCTCTTATTATATCTCTCTCTTTCTATTTGTCTCTCTTTCTATCTCCTCTCTTTTTATCGCTCTCTTTTTTTGTCTCTTTGTTTCTTTCTATTTTTCGTTCATTCTCTTTCTCTCTTCCTCTTTGTCTCTTAGTTTTTCCTTTTTCATCAACTTTCTCTTTTTGTTGTTTTCTTTTTCTCTCGTTTCTTTCTCTCCTTTTCGGATTTGATAGTTTTCTCTTCGTCTCGTTGTTTCTTTCTATTATAGTCTGTCTGTCTGTCTGTCGCACTAGTTTTCTAACAATGGTTGATCTTGGCTAACCGCACTCACTGTTTTAACCTCTTTATAAAACAGCAAAAGTTGCGCTGCAGTAAATCTTATTAAATCCCAGTGGGGACTAGAATATAGTGACTGCATCTCCACTTGCAGAGCGGTAAGCCCCTTTCTATCCTCTAAAAAGGGCCCCAAGTATGAAATTAAACTACACCCGGTGGTGAAGATCCTGGCCTGGTGCTTAAGGATGTATGGAGTCAACCTTCCATTGCTATTACTCACAGCTTCGTAGTGACTCGAAGTGGAAGTAGCTGTGAGGGTCTCATCTATGCGTCAAATAGATTTGTTTTAAAATGATTTTGAACTATATTAGGTTCATAGGTTGGTTGGGTTTTTATAGCATATCAACTTTTGTAGATTATTTTACCCTGTTTATATATATATATATATATATATATTCGAGCTAGTTTTGCTAAAGATGATGGAACACTGTTTATTATTTTTAATTTCATTTTTTCACGTCTCCTTCAATATATATTCACGTCTTCTTTAATATATATATATATATATATATATATATATATATATATATATATATATATATATATATAATGCAATTAGAAGCAAACTCAAACCTGGTTAAATTGTCATTATAGATTTATTTCGCCGGAGAAAATCATTATACTCTCCGTCTCATCAGATGTCCGTTCATGTTTAACTTGAGGTTGAAAAACAGCAAATAGGGATTACAGTCTATATGTGTATGGAAAAAAAAAAGAGAAAAAAAGGAAAACCTGTCTAAATCTAAAATTCTCTGGCGAGAGTAAAGGGGGTCAAAACAATAAAGTGTTAGAAAAATTAACAAACCGGAAAAGGGTGTTACGCTCAGTATGTGAGTTTTGTTATATAAACCTGGATGGAAGAAGAGATGGAACAATAGTCATACATCGAGCACTCACATAGATTTATATGATATTCCTCATATATTCTATACGCGAATAATCTATACCCACCGTCTTCGGATGCTGACTGGATATATATATATATACATATATATGCGTGTGTGTGTGTGTGTGTGTGAATTGTAAACGAATAGTTTGTAGGTAACATTTTAAACAAGCCAGAGCTAGTTGGTTGGCCCACAGTTAAATGGTTTCAAGTATTCCTATTAAAGATGAATAATTCTTGTTAAAATTAATCATGTGCTTACACACAGTTAAATGGTTTCAAGTGTTGTTATTTAACCCTAACAATTCTATTCAATATTACTCATTCGTTTGCAAATAATGAGATGGTTTCAAGTATTGATGTGTAACACTTTAACATTAGTCATTTGTTTGTACATTTGTACGCTGCATACCCTAAATTTCCTTGACTGGAGTCTCACCATCAGTCGTCGTTTAGTGTCGTAACCAGGACAGAGGTTCTATTTGACTCGTCGATGGGATCCTAACAGGTACTACCCTTCCGAATAAAAGTGGACCTGGGAGTAATGACAATGAAGGGGTAGTCTACATTTTACAAATCTCCAAAACTGGAGTCTTCACATTTGATAGTTTAGTGTCATATCCAGGAAACTCGTTGGTGGGTGTTCTCTGCAAAGATGCAGTCGATTTATTTTACAGCCTCAGCCGTAGTGTCTATCACTTAAAAATGTGTGTTAACTTTATTCATACATTAGCTTTTAATAAACTTCATTGTATCATTAAAGTTCATTGATATATATTTAGAACATTGATATTGTAGTTAAGTTTCAACTTTTACCTGATTAAAATGATTATATTAATACATTGGCTCTAAAAACATTGATATTATAACCAAGTAAAAAGTCTGCATTTTTCTTTTTTAAGTAGAGGAATTATATTGTTATATTGTTATCTGCTGATTCATACAGGAATATACATATATATACTGGATACACACCGACGCAATGAATAACAGACGCAGGAAGACTTCTTTATAAATATATTTACCTCTCGTTTCATTGCAAGGGTTCGAAAAGGGTTACTCAAGGTTTGCGTGTGAGAGGGAGCTGGAGACCGAACATAAACTGTAATATTTTGACCCCACTGTTATGGCCGTCAGCGTTGTGTCTTTCTTGTTCTCCAGGGCTGCTCAACCGGAGGCCCAGGGCCCACTCTGCTGAGTAATGGCTTTCTTTACTGCATCTTATAAGCATCTTCTCTGGACCCCAACTCATCAGGACCCCAAGCCCCTATGGCCTTGCGTGGCTTTCCCTACCACATCTCGTCCATAACTCCGTCTCCAACTGTCTGCAACTCAACTGGAACTTGTCTTCCGTCTTGACTGCGTTATATAATAATTCAACGCCCACACGATCTTTGAAATCGAATATTTAATCGTCATCAAGCGAAAATAACTGTCATGCAGTTCACAGGTCACTCTCTTCCGGTGCATCAGTCTATGAGTGTATCATGGGATTTTCTTACCTCTTTCCATTTCATCAGCCAATTTCCGCCCTCGCGATTTCCTCTCATAACTGCCATTAGAATGTGTCACTTCCTTCCGGTGCATCACCTTGAATGGCATTTTGTGCCGGGTCGAAGGTCAAAATATAACAATATTATGAATAGAATTACCATGACCAGAAAATCCGGCGAACACTTAGGCATGACGTACGGAAACACTGGACTGTTGTTTCGACCTTATTAGGTCTCATCATCTGTACATACTGTGATCTTCAATTCACAATAAGTAAAAAGTATTTACATGTTTAAAATGATAAGCCGATCTGTCGGTTTGGGTTGTAGAATAAGCTGACAAATGTTTGAGGACGAGATCTCGGAGGATGAGCAATCCCTGACCAGGCAACCGAAGTGGTCACATGATCAACAATATTTTACTTTGATCCTCACCGGGCAAGGCGGGTGGTCGGAGAGGTCCGATCCGATTCATCCGTTGGTCGTGTCAAACCATAGCACATGTATTACAGTTCTGACCATATTCTTAAAAATCCTGTAGTTGAAAACAAGTTACCAAACCTATTTCATCTGAAAGTTGCTGGAAGTTTTAGTTTGGTTTGGTTTGGTTTGGTTTTATGGCATATCTACTATATTAATTTTTTTTAATACCAAAACCGTTTTTATACATATAAAGAGTTCTGTTTCAAATAGTTCAGTTTAGCGTAAATACACAATATCACTATCAAAAAACAGTTCTAATTCAAACAATTCAGTTTAGCATAAGTACACAGTTTAGTTTTATTTGATCCATATATAGGTGCTACCACTCCTAGCCAGAGTGGACTGGGAAGCGATGGCAATGAAGGGGTATTCCGTATTCCTCAAATTCCACATTACTAGAACCTCACCATCAGATTGTTTAGTGTCATATCCAGGACACGCGTTGGAGGAGGAGTGTTACCCCTCTGCAGAGAAACAGTTGTATTTTACAGCCCCAGCCGACTGGGCAAGTGCCGGAAATATGTGGCCGAGGATCAACTGTGCTGAGATAGCAATATCTGAAATCATTTAACTGTGTGTATACAAATAATAAATATTAAACAGAGTTATTAGTGTTTGATAGCAATACTTGAAACCAAATAAATGATTATATTGGAGAGAATTATTACTATTATAAAATAGAATTATTAGTGTTAGATAGAAATACTTGAATCTAAGGTTTTGCAAAAAGAATGGTTTATATTCGAAGGAATCAATTGTGTTTGGTAGCTATGCTCCAAAACCATCTAATTGTGTGCAAACACATTATCAATATGAAATATAATAATTATTCCAAGCAATATTTGAAACCGTTTAACTGTGTGCAAACAAATGAGCTGTTACACATTTAAGAATAAAGTTCAGTAAGTAAGTAAAATTGGCGACCGTTGTCGAGGGGGACTTGAAGGCTTTTCAGTAGCTACTACACTGAGTTGTAGGAAAGGGCGCAACTTCTTTTCCTGGATTGCTCCACTTTACCCTTGATCCTTACCTTATAATGCTGAGTGTTAAGCAAGGATGCATCAAGTACCATTTTTTGAGTCTTTGTTATGACTCGATCTGGGATTGAACCGCGGAAAGTTACTTAACAACTATCCGCTTGCAAATCATTTATATATATATCCCTGACCTTCTCTCGCCACTTCTCCCAATCATTCATCGCCCCTGGCAGGTCTTCAGGGCTACATGCCGTATCCTCACACAGCTGCTGGATGTTCGAGCAGGCCGTCCTGCTTTTGCTCGGCCATATGCGGGGGCCCATAGGAGTACTTCACTTATGAGCTCGTCTCTGCTTCTCCAGCAGTGTCCTGCATGTCTAGTTCGTCTAACTTGTACAGTTTTCGTGATGGGAGGTAGGTGACCGTATAGTCAGTGCTTTGTGGGGTGTTGCCTCCAGGACTTGTTCAATATTGCTCGCAGCATTCTTATGTAATTGCTGTCTAGCTTCCATAGCTTATCGATATGTATCCATGCCTTCGTTAGCCGCGTGTCGATGTCTTTTTTGGTTGATGAGACACTGCTTCCTAGGTTGGTGAACTTGTCTACCAGTTTCAGAGAGCTTCCGTCTAGTGTGGAAATGTCGCCTGTTTGATTAAAGCACATGTATTCAGTTTTGTGTGCATTGACATGGAGGCCAATGCCTGCGACGGCTTGTTCCAAACTATGCAGTAGTGTTTCGGCTTGGTTGGGTGTATTTGCCAGAATCGCTATGTCATCGGCGTAGTCGGCGTCGGTAATTATTTTTGCGGGGTACCTTCAGCTTCTTTTCTTTGTCAGCTCGAAGCCGTTTTTGTTGATATTTTTTTTGATTATATATATATACAATTTGGCATTAGATTATTCATAAAGGTTGATACGCCATTAAACCAAACAATCTGATAAAACAACTATAATGATTGTAAAACTGATAATACATTAGTTCTTAAAATATTGATATTGCTACTAAGAATGATTACCCAGTCGGCTGGGGCTGTAGAATACACTGACTGCATCTCTGCAGAGGGGTAAGACCCCCACCAACGAGTGTCCTAGATATGACACTAAACAAGCTGATGGTGAGGCTTTAGGAATGTTGGAGCTTTGGGGAATGCAGAGCACCCCTTCATTACCATCGCTCCCAGGTCCACTCTGGCCCGGAATGGTAGCAGCTGATAAGGGTCCTATCTATGGGTTAAATAGATCTAAACGGTGGTTTGAGTTTACTGTTTTTTGCATTTAAACTGCGACTTTGTGCTAAACTGAATTGCTCGAAATAGAACTGTTTTGATATCTAAACAGTGTACTCATACTAATCTGAATTATCTGAAATAAAAGTGTTTTGACATTAACTATGTGTATTGTCCAGTCGGCTGGGGATGTAGAATACACCGACTGCATCTCTGCAGAGGGGTAAGACCCCCACCAACGGGTCTCCTAGATATGACACTAAACAATCTGATGGTGAGGCTCAAGTGATGCTGGGGTATGCGGTGCAACCCTTCATTGCCATTGCTCCCTGGTCTAGGAATGGTAGCACCTGATAGGGCCCTATCTATTGGTTAAATAGAACTAAACTGCATACTAATGCTAAACTAAATTGTTTGAATTAGAACTGTCTAAACTTAATAGCTTGATATAGAAATGGTTTTGACAATTAAACTGTGGTTACATTTAAACTGCGTGCTTATGCTAAAATGAATTGTTTGAAATGGAACTGTTTTTGACATTGAAACTGTACTTACATTAAACTGAATTGTTATATATAGAACTGTTTTGACATTTAACTGTGTGTAAACAAAATCTGTACTTATACTAAACTGAATTAGCTGAATTAGAATTGTTTGAATAATCTGAATTGTTTGAAATAGAAGTGTTTTTGACAATTAAACTGTGTACTCATGCTAAACTGAATTGTTCGAAATAGAACTGATTATTTGCATAAAAATAGATTTGGCGTTAAATAGCCTACAATGGTTGATATGCCATAAAACCCAACCAACCAACCAACTACAAAACTAAGTATGACGTTTTTATTTGTTTAAAAAGAGTGGAAACTTTATGAATACAGTTTCTCTTACAGTATTGATAAGTATGAAGTGTTTTCATGTTTTAGACGATTGTGCATATATCTTTTTGTGCTCTATATAATTAGAGACTATAATTGCTCAACTGACTTCAGCTAAATATAACCCAGCAAGGGTTAACATACCGTAAAACTCGTCAAGCAACTGGCTTTAATGAATTTTCCACTGCGAAACCTTTGCGAAATGTAACCGTTGAACTGGCAAAGTTGAACAGAAAAGAGATGAAGAATATATTCTCAAGAGAATGTAATCTTTCACAATATCTTGCTGAATAAGTTTGTAAAAAGATAAATCAGATAACAAAACAAAAGGATAAAGCCCAAAACAAAATAAAATGATTACTTTTCTTATGTTCAAAAATACTTTGCATTTTTAAAAAGAAACTTCGTAGCATATAACAGATTAAAATAAAGTCATATTTCGTTTGGGATTACGAATCATGGCAATTTCTTTTGCTGTAAACTGAACAACTTTCGCTAAGTATATAAAATATAATACGACTACTGTGACAGAAAATAAAATTACAACACTCTGAATATGAATCTCAGTTTATCCAATTTTAAAAGTACAGGCAATATAGCTGGATTACAATGAATTAGGGGAATCTCCACGCCGTAGTGTCAAACGTGCTTGACTGTGACATTGTAGTAAGAGGGTTCGAACTCCAGTCAAGCTATTAGATTCACTTTCGGACTAATATTCTAGAAAAGATATGAAATTCTGTATCCCTTATACAGGGTGGAACGATAAAATTGTCGCCCTAGAAAAGACATGATTCCATTTCCGTTTAATGAAAACCGGTTTTCTTTTTTTGTTTCAGACCATCTACTAGTTAGCCAGTTGTGTACAAATCCCAAGAGCGATAGGAGCCTTCTATCATGTCTGAAAGTGACACAATGTTCAACGAGCGAAATCGGAGATGCGCCGCGGTACAACTCATGCTCTCTACCGATCCAAGTTATGACAACAGGACCATTGCCAGCACCCTCAAAATGCAAATCCGGATGGTTCAACGCTTGAGGGCACAGCTCAACGCATCCGTTATGGTCTTTGGTGTGGTTTCAAGTGAGGGCCACATCATGCCACCTCACATTTTCGAAGTCGGCTTGAAAGTCAACACCAAAGTGTACCTGGATGTGCTGAAGTGTGTGGTGATCCCCTGGTGCAATCAGGTGACCGGTGGCAGACCCTGGGTGTGGCAGCCGGACTCGGCGCCGGCCAACAAGTCCAAAAAGACCCAGGCTTGGCTTCAGAAGGAGTGCTACGACTTTGTACCCTTCTCTCACAGGCCCCCCTCCTCCCCGACCTGAACCCGCTGGACTACTTCGTTTGGTCATACGTCGAGAACATCACCAACATGACCTCCCAAAGCCAGCCTGATCGGCGCCATCCGCCGAGTATTCGCCGAGCTCCCGCCGGCGTTTGCGGAAAAGGCATGCTCCCAGTTCCGGATCCGTATCGAGGCGGTGATTGAGGCTGAAGGCGGCTACATTAAATAGATGTCAGCTCTATTACATAATCAAGTTACCTGAATTGATTTTTTCAATAAAAGTTTTAAAATAAAGCTGTAGTGTTGTTTTCTTTAGGACGACAATTTTATCGTTCCACCCTGTAGGGTTAAATAGTATTACTATTGTACTTCTACAAGGATGATTTGGCATTAAATAACCAACTAAGGTTGATATACCATTAAACAAAGAAACTAAACCAAACAAAACCAAAATAATAAATGACCACATTTATTGATCAATACGAGTATAGGTTCCAAAATAAAGGGTGTATCAACAGTACTCAGACCTCATGTACATAATGTACTCAGGTCAAAATTCACTATTACATGTATATTTTTGTCACTTCTTTTATCACATATCAACACTTAAAAAAATTTTTTCTAAAAATTTTCTAAAAAAACTCTTTTCTTCGCAAAAAACTTTTCTCCGGGTGATGACATAAGGTCGAAACTAACCGCGAAAAACTAAAAAAGAAAGAAATATTCCTATTTATCTTGGTACTTATGTTCATTTCTCTGTCTGTTACTCTTTTCCCTCTTTCTCCATATATATATATATATATATATATATATATATATTGTCATCCATAGACAGACTGTTTCGTTGTATCACAACTCTTCAGTGTGGCTAGACACGTAGGACACTTGAAGCTGGGATCAAAACCCATCCAATTTTGTGTGTGTGTGTGTGTGTTTAGGGGTTGATTGATTTATTTTAAGGGCATGTAAATTTGTCTGGGGTTATTTTATGCCTTGGTGTTAGAGAATCGCATTCATTGCACGTTCATATTTAAATTTTTTGAGCAGATGTTTTTTTTAGATTTTTTAAATGTATATGATAACATTGATTGATTGATTGACTGACTGATTGATTTTACAAGAATGTTAACCTGTCTAGGGTTATTTTATGGTTTAAGGTTAGATAATCACGTTTATATTTACAATTTTATGTAGTTGTTTCTTCAGAGTTTTTTTTGCACATGGTCCAAGTGAATACGAATAACTTTTAGACAGATCTGTTTGCCTCATTGATTGGACTCTAACAGATACTATACTCTGGATCTGAGTACAGCTGAAACTGAAATTACGCAGACTCAGAAGTACAGTCAGTTATTGAAATAAGAAGAGAGAGAAAGAATAGGTGTTTACAACGAAATTTTATTTTACCGGGAACTATGTTACTAGGATTATTATCGGAAACAATGATAAATTAATAAATAAATAGCTGTTCCAATTAAACAATTGTTTTAAATACCATGATGGTGAAGACAAAAATAATTGTCTTCCCTCGAATGGGGAGCATGATTTCCCATGTCACGTATCCGTTGGTCATGTGAGAATTTAACCCCTCGATTTCTTTCTTTTTTTGCCCCAGTTCATCGAACGGAGAAGACATGGTCTTTTTTACTCCACGCCTATCGGGCGAAAAATGGACATGAATTTTATTTCTGTTCGCCGAACAAAATGGAGACCTTGTTTCTAATACCGGCGAGGTACTCTATTTCACCTCGCCGTTAAAACGAGAAAATATTTACATTACTATTTTTAGTTCTTGTCATAGACGGTAGAAGACGTAGTCTTTTTATTCTTTGCTCACAGAGGAAAATAATACACTTACATTACTCTCTCGTTTCTCCAGACATACATGCTTTTTCGTGGAATAATATACGTTATTCATTTGTTTTGGGATCTGTTGTTAATTGTCGCAAACTTGGTTGTATTATTGTATGTACCTGTTAAATTTTTTAATAGTTTATATGAGTTTTTCTCGTTTTTTCTTCACGGTTATTCAGTATGGATGTATCAATAGATATACCAATGCTATCATTGGAATTTAGCGAGTGGGAAACGACAAAATATCCTTTTTAGCATCAAAATAAAGGGTAAATAATAACTGCCCCAAATCCCCGCTGGGGGCTGTAGAATGCGTCGATTGGATTTCTATAGAAGGGTAAGACCTGAATACAGCATTAAAAGCAACTGATGGTGAGGCTACTGTCCTGGAGCTTTGGAGAATGTTCAGTACCTCTTCATTGCCATTACTCTCAGGTCCACTCTGACTCAGCATGGTAGAACCTGTTAGGATCCCATTAATGGGTCAAATAGAATTATCTTATCATTTACTATACTATTTAAACTATTTAACTGTGTGCAAAGAAATTAATGTCAAGCTTAACTATTGGTACTACATAGCTATGATTGAAATCATTTAACTGGGCGCTAATAAACTATTAGTGTTAAATAGCAATATTTGAAGCCATTTAATTTGTACGAATAATAGCAATACCGGAAACCATTTGTGTGGAAAAAAAGAGCTCTAGCTCGTTTAAAAAATGTCACCTAGAAACTATTCACTTAAATGTCATATGTATAAACAGGATTAGGGATTAAATAATCCACAATGGTTTATATACAATAAAGCACAACCAAACAAAATATCACCTACAAAACAGAAAAAAAAAGAAAAAAGGGAAATAAAATCCCACATAATTTCACCAAAATAAGAACAGTCCTCCAAACAAACAAACAAACAAAAGCAAAAGAAAAAATGTAAAAAAACAAAAACAAAACAAAAAAAAAAAAAACGAGAGAAAAACATTTAAAACAAGAGTCTATATTTTATAATTTAAGAATATTTTTCTTAACACGTGTCGTTATGAACGCTATTCAATTACATTTCTGTTATGTTTACTGGAGATGTAAGGAAGTAAAATAGAATTTAAACAACGGTTAAACAACAATCATATGAAAGATGGCATTTTTCTTGCTAGCCAAGCGAACAATGAGGCAGCAAATTGTAGTTTAATATTTGATAAATGTTTTGTGTTTCCGGAATAAACATATCACGCTTCAAATGTGCGTATTCAAAGACTTGAGTTCATTTAATTTCTCAGTTCATGTCATTCTTTTTACCATTTTACATAAATATGTCACCATGAGAAGTTTTAATGCCGACAACCAGGAATACAACTTGCCCAGTCGTCAGGGGCTGTAGAGTACACCAACTGAATCTCTGCAGAGGGGTAACCCCCTCCCTGCGAGTGTCCTAGATATGACACTAAATAATATGATGGTTAGGTTCCATTAATGCTGGAGACTTCGGGAGTGCGGAGTACCCCTTTATTGCCATCGCTCCTTGGTCCACTCTGACCCTGAGTGGTAGCATCTGATAGCATCTATGGGCCAAATAGAACTAAATTGTGTGCTTGTGCTAAACTGAATCGTTTTAAATAGAACTGTTTTGACATGTAACTGTGTGTAAACAAAAACTATGTTTATACTAAACTGAATTATTTGAATTAGAACTGTTTGACTGAACTGAATAACTTGAAATAGAAATGCTTTTGACAATTGAACTGCGTACTTCTGCTAAACTGAATTGTTTGAAATAGAACTGTTTATTTGTATAAAAATGGATTTGGCATTAAATAACCCACAAAGGTTGATATGCCATAAAACCCAAACAAGCAAAGAAGAACACAACTGAAAGATTTATGTTAAATGAGCGTAGTTCGACACAAGGCCACCGGTTTAAGACATGCTGTGTCGATCGAACTCAATTCAATACCACAACTCAAAAGCAAGAAGCATTTATCTATCGAAATAAACATATATATATATATATATATATATATATATATACAGAGAGAGAGAAATGTGTGTCTGTTTCGATTATTCGAGAACAGTAGTGGTACTTTTTAACTCATAGCTGGGAGGATAAGAAGGTTCATACCATTTCCAAGGGTATTCGTCTGAAAGTGAACGTAATAGCGCAACTGGAGTTCGAACTCGCTTACCACGATTCTGCAGTCCAGCAATTTAACTATTACACCAGGAGGACATCCCCAGTATAAGTATAGTTTTTGTTTTTACACATTTATATGTCAATACAGTTCTATTTCAACTCAGTTTAGTGTAAGTACAGTTTCATTGTCAAAAACAGTTCTATTTCTGACAATTCAGTTTAGAATACAAAAACAGTTCCATTTTAAGCAATTCAGTTTAGCATAAGTACGCAGTTTAAATGTCAAAACAGTCCTATTTCAAGCAATTCAATTTAGTATAAGTACTCAGTTTAGTTCTATTTTACCCATAGATAAGACCCTATCAGGTACTACCACTCTGGGCTTGAGTGGACGTGGGAGTGATGCAATGAAGGGGTACTCCGCATTCCCCAAAGCTCCAGAGTTACTTGAACCTCACCTTAAGATTATTCAGTGTCATATCCAGGATACTCGTTGCCGATGGTGGGAGGGGTCTTACCCCTTTGCAGAGATGCAGTCGGTGTATTCTACAGCCCCAGCCGGCAAAATACGGTTATGTGTAGCAGAGATGTCTAAATTCGAGTATGCATAGTAGAGATGTCTCAATACAGGTATGTGTAGATCGAAATTTATCAACTGATACCAAATAAGGTTATATTTTTTGGGTCCTTCGGCGTGTACGAACCCTGAGACATTTGCCCGCTTGCCGTCCTCCCACCCAACCTCAGTTGGCCTGTCTAAATAGGATTAAAAACAAACGTGGGTGTACCCAAGAAAAACAAAACAAAGCAAAGGTTAACGCCAACGACTGAACCTACTCATAAAAAACTTCGTGTCTTAGGTACTGATAGAATTCCTAAACATCGTCTCTTTCTCTTATGGCATGTTTGGAAACTGTCCTAACAACCCTGGCCTTGTATTTAGCTTCACAACTGAACTGTTTGGTTTTGGAGGCTCCCTATTGTGGTCAGTGCATATCGGCCTCACACAACGCAAACATCGTCTAACGCAATTGTCTTCAGGCGCTACAGTCATTGCTCGGATGTAAATTGAGGCAATTCGGGAGTGGCCATGTTTATCTAAACGCATTTGATCTGTATATTATAAGAATTCTCGATTTAATAAGGACATTTGAATAAGTATGAAATGTTCCCATTGTCTGCTTGTATGCAAAAACGGTGCCAAACGAGGATATGGTGCCGAAAAAGGACAACGAACTGAAAAATAAAGACAAACTTGACGACTAACAAAGCAAAACGTCTGATCTATTCCAGAAAAAAGTGTTGCAGAAATATAAGATGCAACAGAAATACCTCCCACATTTTTAATTATCAACTGTGTGGTGAAAGTAAACTTTGGCGAGTGATAATGGTACCTCCATCTAGTCTTACCATTTTATTTTTCATTTACGATCAGTTGCAATCATTACTTGGACCGGTGCACACCGTAAATCTGCTGTTGAAACATTTTTTAAAATTAGTGAATCTGTAATTGCTACGTAGAGAGCGTTTCATGCTCATTCCACGTTACGTCAGAATGATGCTGTTCCGAATGGAAAAGATTCTACAATGGGTTTAGAATTCTATTCGGAATAGCATCAAGGCTGTTTAAAATGTCAGAGGTATTTCTGTCACACTCTATATAGACAAAAACCAAAATATTCAACTGAAAAACAAAACAAAACAAAACAACGAGAACGAAAACAAAAAATAACAGTATTGTTTCCAAAATGTGTGTACACATGCGCAATTTAAAAAAAAGACCCCCTCACCAAAAAACAAAAACAAAACAAAACCAAAAAAAAAATAAAGCAAAAAACAAAAAGAAAAAAGAAAAACAAAACTAAAAAAAAACAAACAAACAAGCAAACAAACAAGCAAACAAAACCCCTAAAAAAACACAAAGAAACAAAAACAAAAGAAGGTTATTTGTCAAAACCGCTTTCAGCCTCAAGGAAGGCCTCGGAAACAACTGCATTCCTGGGCCAGGTGGTTACCATTAACGTTTGCCATCAAGATAATAGTTTTCAACGAGCCCTTAGTATTATGGAGCCATGGATTGATCTTTTCCTCGACAGTGACTCCAGACGTTGTAGTACATAATATTCAGATCTGTACAATTCTCAGTCATCTACTTCTGAGTGACGTGAGCTTTCTAAAAGTAACAGTGTCCCTTTAGAACATGTATGATCTCCCCTCGGCCATTTAACTTAAACCAGGACATGTCTAATGCTCGTCGATTGGCTGGCGTTTATTACTCTTTTCGATAGAGGCCAGATCTTCGTAAGATGCTTCTGGCTCGAAATTTGAACACGAAGAACTAAACCATTTTCAAGAAGCTGGCTATCTCTGAGTCGCTGTGATTTTTGGCAAGTGTCACGAACACAGTATGCCTTTAACCAGGGTCATTGACCTAAAAAAAATCAGTCTCGTTACTTTCTTGATCCACTCTCTGTGAACGAGTTTTCAATATTTCTGTGGTGCTTTTACCCTCTTACTTCCTTGAGCTGAGTACTTTTGACTATTTCCTATTCCGAAATAAAATCAATACTTAGTTGTCATTTCAGAACATAAAATAGGTTGTGATAAACCAATTAAAGGTAGTATCAGTTGAAGACTTCCAGTATTGCTGCCAGTAGAAACATCGTTTTCCACGACGTACGGCTTTTCAATAAAAGGATTGATTGATTTTAATGGTATACCTATCTAGGTTTATATCATGCACAGAGGTTCGGGAACCGCATTTATTGTACGTTTGTATGATATCAAGTATTCCTATCTTATACAAATAATTTGCGCTCAGTTGCACAGTTTCAAGTATTCCAGTCTACTACAAATAATTGATACACTACTATATAGTTTCAAGTATTCCCGTCTGCTACAAATAATTGATACCCAATTATGTAGTTTCAAGTATTCCATTCTACTACAAATAATTGATACCCAATTATATTGTTTCAAGTATTCCAGTCTACAACTAATAATGGATACACTATTATATAGTTTCAAGTAATTATTTCTATTCAATGATGATCATTCATTCGCTTATTCTTAATATAAACAATTGATAGTTACATGGTATTAAGTATTCGTATCTAATATAAATAATTCTTAAGCAAATCTATTTGATCTATCGATGGGACCCTAACAGATACTGCTAATCCGGATCCGAGTAAACCTGGAAGTGATGGCAATTAAGCCCTACACCGTACTTACCAGAGCTCCAGAACTGGAGCCTCACCATCAGGTTCTGTTTAATGTTATACCCAGGACACGTTGGTTGGTTTTAATGCATGTAAATCCTTGTTCGGTTAATTAATACAAAATAACTCTTTTTTTTCTCCTATTTTAAAGTAATTATATAGTTTCAGGTAACTCCCCCCCAAAAAAAGGGTAAGTACCTCGACCTTGCTAGAGAATTGAAAAAGCTGTGGAACATGCAGGTGACAATTATACCAATTGTAATTGGTGCGTTTGGAACAATAACTAAAGGATTACGAAAGGGACTGGAGGACTTGGAAGTTGGCGGACGAGTGGGGACCATCCGAACGACAGCATTATTGAGAACGGCCAGAATACTAAGAAGAGTCCTGGAGACTTGAGGAGACTTGCTGTCACTCAGACTCCAGTGAAAGACCATCGGCTAACTCTGATGTGAAAAGCTCTAATGAGTAAATAAAAGGAGTATAAGACTAGACACGACTGGGTGGACAAGCTGACCCACTGGGAGATGTGCTGGAAATTTAAGTTTGACCATACGAACAAATGGTATATGCACAACCCAGCAGCTGTCCTAGAAAATGCCACACATAAACTCCTATGGGACTTCAACATATAAACAGATCACCTGATCTCGGCCAGAAGACCAGACCTTATAATAATAATTTAAAAAAAATAGAATTTATAAAATTGTTGACTTTGCTGTCCCGGCTGACCACAGAATAAAAATAAAAGAATGTGAAAAGAAGGATGGGTACCTCGGCTTTGCTAGGGAATTGAAAAAACTATGGAACAGGAAGGTGACAATTATACCAATTGTGATTGGTGCTTTTGATACAGTAACTAAAAGATTATTAAAGGGACTGGAGGAGTTAGAAGTTAGCGGATGAGTGGAGATCATCCAAACTACAGCATTACTGAGAACGGCCAGAATACTGAGAAGAGTTCTGGAGACTTGAGGAGACTTGCTGTCACTCAAACTCCACTGAAAGACCATCAGTTAACGCTGATGTGAAAAACTCTGAGTAAATAATAATAATAATAATAATAATACATCACAAAATAGTAAATGTAGGTTATGTGGTAATAGAAATGAAACGATCAATCACATAATAAGTGAATGCAGTAAGTTAGCACAAAGAGAGTATCAGACTAGACGCGTCTGAGTGGATAAGTACCTCGACCTTGCTAGAGAACTGAAAAAGCTGGGAATTGTGCAAGAAGTTTAAATTCAACCATATGAACAAATGGTATATGCACAACCCAGAATCCGTCCCGGAAAATGAGACGCACAAAATTCTCTGGGATTTTCAGACACAAACGGATCCCTTAATCTCGGCCAGACAACCAGACCAAGTGTTAGTCAACAAAAAAAAAAAAAAAAAAAAAAAAAATTAAAGAGAGAGAAACTGCTGAATAGTGGACTTTACCAGCTGACCACTGGGTAAAACTGTAAGAAAACGAAAAGAGAGATAAGTGCGTAGACTTTGCTAGAGAACTGAAAAAAAAAACCCATGAAGCATGAAAATGACGGTGATACCAATAGGAATTGGAACGTTCGGTAAAGTCACCAAAAGATTGGTACTAGGACCAAAGGACTTGGAAATAAAGGGACGAGTGGAGACAATCCAACTGACAGCATTGTTAAGATCGGTCAGAATATTGAGAAAAGTTCTGGAGATTTGGAGAGACTGGCTGTCACTCAAACTCCAGTGATAAACCATCAGCTAACGCTGGTGGGAATAACTCTCAAAGGAGGAAATAATTTTTATTAATATTAGCATACAACTATCATTTCAAGTAACTATCTGAATATGAATAACTTATACATAGTTATATGTTTTCATATATTCTTAATTGTAATAATTTGCAAGCAATTATATTCGTTAAAGTAACTAATAAAGTCAAAAATAACTTTTAGCATTATCTCAGATAGATCCTTTTGATTCTATCAGGAACTACCACGGTAGAGTCGCCTGTGGTTGTGTAATGGTTAGCAAGCTCCACTAGCAAACCTACACGAGTGAGTTCGAGTCTCATTGGGTGCCCCTTTCATATGGCCTTGTGCCACATCTAAGCAAAAAGCTTAGTAAATTACCACTGTAGAGTCACCAAAAGATTAGGACTAAAGGACTTGGAAATAAAGGGACGAGTGGAGACCATCCAACCGACAGCATTGTTAAGATCGGTCAAAATAATAATTTGCAAGCAATTATATTCATTTAAGTAACTAATTAAGTAAAAAAATATCTTTTAGCATTATCTCAGATAGATACTTTTGATTTTATCAGGAACTACCACTGTAAATCAGTAAGTAATAGTAATGAAGGTGTACTCCACCTTCCTCAGAACTGGAGCCTTACCACCAAATGCAATTTAGTGTCATACCAAATATACTATATTAAAGGATAACGTTGTTTCGTAATTATGTTAATATAAACTTTTACACACTCAGTCTTATTGTTTAATAGACGGATATTGTTTACTTTAAGAAAGGAATGAGAATCAGATCGATTCACAAAGATTTGTATTCTTTCTAAAGTAAAATAAGAGGTGGGTAGAAATTGCCTGGCAAATATCGAAGAAATTGATGACAAGCGAATTAGGAAAAAATTTAAAAAAAATTTATCTTTAAAAAACTCAAAGAAAAAAAAACTAAAATCAAAATGAAGTAATTTATTTTCATTATTTCTTTGCTTGTCAAACCAAATCTTTTTTCACAGGATCTGTGTGAAATCTTTTCAATCATCGAAAGAAAAAAATTCAACAGATAAAATTATTTTCTTTATATAAACCAGGCATTTTTGTCGCTGGCATTTCTTAGGCTGGATGAACAGAATTGTTTGATTTTGGCCGGTTTTGTGTTATGACAGAAACAAATTGTTTGGTCTTCGTAGCCATTTATTTTGGCAGCAGTTTATTCTTGCGGGAAAGTCATCGATTGAATGAAAATGTCGGTTGACCCTTGGGTCAATCTTTTTTTTTTTTTTGTAGAGATGTAAAAGACACGCATATCAGGTGCAAGTGTATTGGCGTTGATCTATGCTTTGCGATGGTTTTGTAAATTATACTGACAGGTGTGAACACTATAAATTAAAAAAAAAACGAATTTTGTTGTCAAGCAGGTAAATGGAAAAAGTAACGACGGCATTAAGCAAAATAACTGCTTTCTTTCTTTCTTTCTTTCTCACTCAGTCAGTCACTCACTCTCTCTCTCTCTCTATATATATATCATCATCATCAAGTCACGCTAGTAACACGAAGTTCCTTGACTTTCTCTCTCTATATCCATCCTATCATCTTCTCTAGACAGCATCAAGTGTCTGCACTGAAATGATGCAAGTAAGTCTTTGCAGGTCGGCCAACACTTGCATGATCGTTGTACATCGTCAATGAGTTCTTCCTTGCTGCACTATCAGTGTACCGCATGTCTTGTTCGCCTGACTTGAATGGTTTGTCAGATGGGATGCAAGTGGCCGTATAACAGCTGTTTTGTGTCGTGTTGTTGCCAGGATTTGTTTAAGAGAACACGTAGCATTGTTGTGTATTTATTTTCTCTAAGTGTTTGATAAGTTTCCATGCAGTGCATCCATATAGTAGTATGAACACAGCTACTACTTAGAAAAAAATCCGTTTTATTTCATTGAATAGATAGTTTGCTACATCTATTGGTAAAGGGATGACCGGCTCATTGGCTGAGTGGGTAGAGTGTTCGTCAATGGTCCGGGAGACTTTAGTTCAATCCCATGTCGCGTCATATTTTAGAAATGGTACTTGATACTTTAGAAATGGTACTTGATACCTCCTTGATACATCCTTGATACCTCAGCAATATAAAGTACGTATCAAGGGTAAAGTGGAGCAATCCTGGGAAAGGAGTAGCACCCTCCCCTGCACCTATGTGTTGTAGCTATTGAAAAGGGAGCCTTCTGGTCACCCTCGACTACGGTTGCCAACTTTACTTTACTTATAGGTAAAGGGAATTGGCAATAGAAAGCGTTATTTACCGTTGGCCCTTTTTTCCAAGAAATCATTAGCGATGGGTCCTTTCATGTCTAAAAGACAATCAACATGAGCTTTTCTTTACTGGAGAGTAAATATATTTTCCCTCCATCACTAAAACTCAGAGTGACAAACCCATGTTAAACCCATTAGTAAACATTTTTGGACAAAAGTATTTTTATTCATACGCATCACATATTTTTTTCTCTCAATTTCATATGGTTTGAACTTCTAAGTCACTAAACATTTGATGACAGAGCTCTGTTCAAGCCAGGAGCGTTCAGTTTAAAAAACCGAATTCAGAGTCTGGACGTGGCTGTTTTTACTTCATTTTGCACTTAGGAAAGGCATGAATCCAACTCTTCTTTCCTCAGCTATGAGTAAAATAGAAGGGCAGGTTAGGCCCACCAATATGTGTACACGAAAATCAGTATGGTTACACACACACACACACATACACACACATGTATACAGTGAGAGAGAGAGAGAGAGAGAGAGAGAGAGAGAGAGAGAGAGAGAGAGAGGACCGGGTTCTTTAGCTTTGGTAAGGCAATTTGCTTATCTAAAAACTGTGTCGGGCTCAACATATGTCTTTGCTAATATAAACAAATCACCTATGTAGATAGTCTAACGGTTCAAATCCTTAATTGAATTATTGGCCCTTTAAAACTTTGTAGTCAATAGGAGAATCTATCTATCTATCTATCTATCTATCTATCTATCTATCTATCCTAAAATTACTCCATTACGAGGTTAAATCTCGGTGAATAAAAATAAAAGGGTCTGTATGGAAACCTTGAAAATAAGCAATTAATTTTTTTTACCAGGGTTCGAGAACTAACTGTTAGTAATTATCTCAGCCACCATATAAGGAGTGCACATATCTACTTATATATATTCACAGAGAGAGAGAGAGAGAGAGAGAGAGAGAGAAAGAAAAATTACGTGTGTTTGTGTTGGAGAGAGATTTGTATCATGAAAAAACAGCAAATTTTACAAATATGTAAATATACTAAATTCTGTGGTGTTTTTTTTTTGTTTTATTGCGTTGTTTTTTGTTCTTTTTATTGTTGTTGTTGTTCTTGTTGCAATAACCTCTTTTTTAAACAAGAAAGTTCGATCTACCTTGAAATCGATACATAAATACGAACAGGGTGAGACCGAAAAAAAATGGGAGATTAAATATAATCATCAGAAAATATAAAGAACATTTTAGAAAACATCAACAAACCGTCAAGAGATTCGGGTATATTTTGATTAAGTCTAAGACGGTTTACTAAGAAAGGAAAAGACGAGAAACCAAGAGAGAGAGAGAGAGAGAGAGAGAGAGAGAGAGAGAGAGAGAGAGAGAGAGAGAGAAAGAGGATATTCAGGTAAAGAAAAAGAGAGAGTTGTAGAAAAGAAAGAGAACTTAAGAAAGCGAATCGTGAAGATCAAAGTATTACTTTGTAATTGCATAAAGAAAAGAAAATCGATAAAATAATCCGTTGAAAATTTAGAGTCACAAGATTCAAAGAGAAGTGGTGGGGGGAAGTCGGTGAGACACTGAACGAAATGGAAAAAAAATTGCACGACGAATTTAGTGCAGTGTCACGATGGCCATGACGTCAATTTTTTTTACCCCCTATAATTTCTCCACTGTCCGCAATTCTGACGGGTTTTTATTTTTGAATAATTTGCTGCCATTTCTGTTTTCTCTTTCAACTCTTCCTCCAGACACGGGCAATAACAGCTGTTTAAGAGTAATCACAAGCAAGACAGTCACGAAATCAAATAATCAGGTAGTGAGCTTATTCGTCTACAGGTCGTCTTAGTTTTATGTCCCTTGGCCAGATACAACAGATTTTATGAACGAGTGTATACTCGTAAATCGCATAGGAGCTATCAAAACGTTCACCCAACTCCTCTGCTATGCGCAGGGTGTGGAACAAGGCTAATTTTTTTAAACCAGAGTATAGTTCTTTTGAATTAAGAGATTTTTTAAAAAAGGGCTTGGGGGGAGTGTCCTCGTGGTGTAATGGTTAAAGCGATGGACTGCGGAATCGTAGTAAGCGAGTTCGTACTCCAGTCACACTATTACGTTCACTTTCGGGCAAATACCCTTAGGAAAGGTATGAACCCCCTTATCCTCCCAGCTACGGGTTAAATAGTACCACTACTGTTCTTCTTGGAGAATAGCTTTGGCATTAACTAACCTACAAGGGTTGATATGCCATTAAAACAAAGAAACCAAACCTTTTAGGTTATGGGATATCAACATCAATTTTTTAATGTCAAATCCTGTTTACATATATATATTAGATATATGGTTTTTAAACAGATTTTGTTGATAACATTTTTAAAAGAGTCTGAGCTAATTTTTTTTTTTGCACACAGTTAAATGGTTTCAAAAATTGCTATGTAACAATAACAATATAACATCAATCATTTGTTTGCACACATTTAAATAGATATACAACATATGTAAGAGATTAGTTTGTCGGTAATTTCATTTTTAAATGAGTTAAAACTAATTCGTTTACAGACAAGTATTGCAATTGTTTCTACACAGTTAAATGGTTTCAATTATTGCTATCAAACACTTATAATTATATCTAATATTAATCATTTGTTTTCACACAGTGAAATGGTTACAAGTATTGCTATTTAACACTAATTATTTTACTTGACATTACTCATTCATTTGCACACAGTTAAATGGTTCAAAGTATTGCTCTTTATCACTAACAATTCAATTAAACATCAGTCATTTGTTCACACACAGTTAAATGATCAAACAGTTGCATCTCTAACAATTCAATTTAGCATAAGTCATTTGTTTTTACAGAGTTTAATAGATATACATGATATGTAAGAGATTAGTTTGTCGGTAATTTCATTTTTAAATGAGTTAAAACTAATTCGTTTGCACTCTAGTATTGCAGCTGTTTCTACCCAGTTAAATGGTTTCAATAATTTCTATCTTACACTTATCATTATATTCAATATTAATCCTTTGTTTACCATATTTACCCAACCCCTCCGATCGAGCAGGATATAACACAAGGTCAATTTTTAAGCGGAGTTTAACAGGTTTGAATACAAAGTTTTCCTTCTCTTAGACTAGTTGCCTCACCAAGGCTGAAGAACCTAGTCTGTCCTGCTATTTACCCAAAGCTGGAGGGTGAATAATTGAATTCATACGTTTCCCAAGGATATTAGTGCTATGTGAAATGCAACAGTCTCGTCCCTATCAGACGCTACTACTTCGGATGAGAGTGGACCTGGGAGCAAGGGCAATGAAGGAGTACTCCGCATTCCCTAAAGCGCCAGCATAAAGGGTTTTTTCTCCTAGACTGGTTGCCTAGCTTGAGTTAGAGAACACAGTCTACCCTACTATTTTTCTTTTGCTTGGAAGACAACAAATAGAAAACACGTTCATTGGACGCTCATATTTACATTTTTGTACAGTCATTTCTTAAAAATTTTTTTTTTTTGGTTTCTTTGGTTTCTTTTTTTAATGGCAGAACAATTGCATGGGTTATTTAATGCCAAAACTATCCTTGTAGAAGGACTGTAGTGGTACTAATCAACCTATAAATCTGATCAGGGAGTTCATGCCTTTTCTTGGTGCATTAGTCTGAAAGTGAACATAATAGCTTTGATGGGGTTCGAACTCGCTTACTACGATGTTGCAGTCCTGCATGTTAGCCACTTCGCCACAGGGTCTTCCCTTATCGTTTTGTACACGGTTCTATCGAATATAAATAAATTTTAAACAGATTTGACTCATAGATGAGACCCAAAACAGGTGCTACCATTTTGATTTAGAGTGGACCTTGGAGTAATGGCATTGAAGAGTTATTCTACACTTCTAAAATCTCCAGAACTAAAACATCACCATCAGATACAGTTTAGTATCATACCCAGGACACCTATTTTTGAAGCTGAGGCAGTCTTACTCCTCTGCAGAGGATATCATATTTACCAACCCCTCCGCTCGGGCAGGATATGACACAAGGTCAATTTTTTAAGCGGAGTTTAACAATTTTGAATTCAGAGTTTTCCTTCTCCTAGACTAGTTGCCTCACCAAGGCTGAAGAACCTAATCTGTCCTACTATTTACCCATAGCTGGAGGGAGAATAATTGGATTCATACCTTTCCCAAGGGTATTAGTGCTATGTGAAATGCAATCAGTCTCGTCTAGGATTTGAACTCGTATCGTCGTATCCAATTCCTACGACGATAACCATTACACCACGGGCACTCTACAGAGGATATAGACAGCGTATTGTAAATGCCACCTACTGTACGAAAAATAGTAAATCTATACTTTAATTTTCAAAAAAAGTATTGTGAATTGAAATTTCAAATACTTCTTTGACTATGTATGTTTAATTTTGCTTTCACAGTGTTGATCAATTTATCGGATTCCCCCTTGGTGGCTGGGTTTGAGCTCTCTAGCGAAGGAATTAACTGTTGCCACTCGCGTAATGCGAAGCTCTTCGAATGCTTTCAGCTCTCGGTAGCCGTTAAGCGTATATATGGAAACAAAACAAAAGTGATACATATGCGTTAAGATCCCTTCGTTTACCGTAAGTTTTCTCGTGGCTGTGTGGTTGACTTTCCGGTTGGCGTAAAAGTCAACTGGGTTTCGATCCCTGTTTCGAGCATCTTGCGTGTCTGGTCACACTGATGAGTTGTGATACAACGAAACAGTCAGTCTGTGGATGATAATATATATAAGGTATTCAGAGTATGCGCTCCTTTATATTTGAATTTTTTTCGCCAAAGTTAAATGTTTCGTTTTTTAAATATTAAACCCTCATGAGAGTAATGTTATGTGATATTGAATCGTCTGAATTATATTCATTTTTTAAATGAAACGAAAAAAATAGAAAAATCTTACCATTATATATATATATATATATATATATATATATATATATTTCGGATTTATTTAAAATCAGGTTAAACAGGAGGGCAGACAGAAAAAGATTAACATGGGAAAAAATGATGTACATTTTTTTAAGTAGCGGAATTGAATTATCATGATCAGAAAATCCAGCAAACACTGCGCGCAACACACGGAACAGCTGTTTCGACCTTAATAGGTCTCATAAGTAGTGTATACCGGAAATCGAACCAGCGACCACAGAAGGTAGAGCTGTAAATATACCACTGAGCTACTGGTCTACATCGGACACATGTCATGCGAAATTAACTAGTCAGGATAATTCAATTAATAAAACAATTTCTCCACTTAAAAAAGAAAATGTACATCTATTTCTTTGCTCATGATGTTATGATTACGCAGCAGCGTATTTCCAATTCTCTTGGGAAAACGTAGCATTGAAGGCGACCGTGTCCTCTGTAAGAGTACGGGTGTAACTTACGAGACAAATCAATTTAATTGGCCCCGCAATTATCATGGCTAATTAATTTGGCATCGTTTGTGCGCAATGTGAACCAGTAACTCAGTTGTAGAGTTTCGGCTCCGTATTCTGTGGACGTTGGTTTGATATTCTATTGGGAGGGGGGTTACAGCAAACACTACTGACGAGACCTAATAAAGTCGAAACAGTTGTCCAGTGATTCCGTGTGTCGCGCGCAGTGTTTGCTAGATTTTCTGGTAATGGTAATTCAATTTATAACGGAAAAAAGATTTAAATTAGTATTTTTTCCATTTGCGAAAGTAATATTAATTGTCTTGAAGAATCTATTTCGGGTTTATTTCCATTTTTACAGTATGATAATTTTTGTACTCTTAAAGTGTTCCTTCGGAATTTTAAAAGAAGAGATACGCTGTTTTCCATCCACTTTCATATGTAGCTTTATGGTTAAAGTGCTGGACTCTCTTCTGGAAGTAAGCGAGTTCGAACTCCAGTCATACTATCAAGTTTACTTTCAGATTGATAAACTTGAGAAAAGTATAAACCCCTAGCTTATCAGTTGTTCTATGAGGATACATTTTGCATTAAATAAACCCCGCTATTATTCAAGGAAACCAAACCAAATAACCACTTGCTCAAAGACACGTATATACACTTTATTAATGATAATCTCTTAGAAGAATTTTTTTTCTTTTATACCAACAGAAATGATAAAATCTTGGAACATCTGTTGTAAAACTGATCTGTAAATAAATACAATATTTACGTTCTAACAATTATGCATCGGACACTATATTGCTTGCGTATCAATGTACACTATCTGTTGTTGTCTGTGGATATATGCGTGTGTGATGGTGTGTTTTTGCGGAAGTTTTGGCCGGACTTTCTAGTCATCAGCTATCTCGAACCGGGACGTGGAATCACACGTTGCCTGTCTTTAAAAGACCTGTCACTCGATTCGATGGTCGACTTTCCGGGAAAGCTGTGACTTTAGTGTATGAGATATCTGTGACAGGGCAGTCAGAGTCTTTACACACGGAAGGAAATGAAGTTGAACTTAGGAAACCACAATAACTCGGCATTCACAGCGAGTACTGAGGGGAGTGGCGATTCCTAAAATGATCCCTGAAGTCTTATAAGGGTGAAACCAATTCGACAAACTCGCCAGTCATGTGTCACTGCTTAAAGAGGTTGATGTGCATGTATGAATATGTAATGATTCAGTCAGAGACCGTCAAGTCTGGTTCAAGGAAATGTGCTGGAAAACGAAATTTATATTAACCGCTTGCAAAGAGAAATCTGTTATTATTGTTGGTGCTCTCCATGTAGTCGTGCTTGCCTCAGAATGTAGCAAGGATGTACTGAGAGGTCGGACATTTCGACAATGCTCAAGCTGCATGAGTGATTTTAACGGCACGACAACCTGTCTGTGCGTAGAAGTTTGGAAATTGCGTATGTTTATATTTACATTTTTTGTGTAGGAGTTTCTCAAGAATTTTTTGCATACTCTTATATGATTTCAAGTATTTCTATCAAATACAAATAATTTGCAAACAGATCTATGTGACCCTTAGATGGGACCGTAACTGGTACTATCACCCCAAGCTAGAATGGATCCGGGAATAGTTGCAATGAAGGGTTACCCCACACTCCATACTCCACTCAGTTTAGCGTCATACACAGGACAACCCTTTTTTGTGGGGTCTTATTCCTCTGCAGGGGTGGGTGGGATACAGCTAGTCTAAGCTCCGTTGATATAGCGAAAAAGTACCGAATCCTAATTGGTGTATATATATATCTATATATATGGAGGTGCCCGTGGTGTAATGGTTATCGTCGTAGGAAATGGACACGGCGACACGAGTTCAAATCCTGGACGAAACTGATTGCATTTCACATATCACTAATACCCTTGGGAAAGGTATGAATCCAGATATTCTTCCTCCAGCTATGGGTAAATAGTAGGGCAGACTAGGTTCTTCAGCTTTGGTAAGGCAACTAGTCTAGGAAAAGGAAAACTCTGAATTGAAATTGTTAAACTCCGCTTAAAAATTGATCTTGTGTCATATCCTGTCCGAGCGGAGGGATTGGTATATATATATATATAATTATTGAATCGGCATCAAATGGATCAGGGAAAGTAGAGGTTAATAAACTAAGTTGAGATAGTGCATTAAGCAAGTTTGAACTCCAGTCGAACTATAACGTTCACTCAAATCATCATCATCTGGTCGCATAGTTAGTGTGGATTTCTCACCATTCATCCCTATCATCCATTGCTTCAGTTTTCTAGACTACACCTTGTGTCCATTCAGAGCTGTTGTATGTAAGGTCTTGTTGGTGGCCAACACTGGCACGTCTGTGTGCAGAGGTCCATTGGAGAACGTCTCTTATTTGTTTGTCTTTGCTTCTTCAACAATGTCTCATATGCCTTGTCCGTCTTATTTGGATGGTTTTAAAGATAGGAAGTAGGTGCCTGTACAGCTGCTGTTTCATGGAATGCTGCTTGACATAGTATGCATACAAGAACACAGATGCAACCATAGCGAAGTAGAAATAAAATACCACGATACTAGCAATGGATGGACATTTATCTCAGCATTTGCATGGAAAAACTCTGTCAATACTTCTGACAAATACTCTTATCCACTTCAAGCTATGTGTTAAATAGTACTACTACACTCAACCATGAAGGTATATATGCCATTAATCAAAGAAACCAAAACAAACCAAATGAATCAACGTTATATTTTGACAAGAATACACCTGTCCAAGCCGATGCCAACTTTATAGCCCGGAGCAGGCAGCAGGAAGCAGGAAGCAGGAAGCATCGGTATCTACATGAACTCAAATAAAAGAGTTCATGTGTCTTAAACAAGAAGGAGCTATCATGACTTTAAATTGCAAGCCTCTGAAATTAGTTCACCCTGTAGGCTGTAAAATACGCCGACTGCATCTGTGCAGAAGAGTAAGACCCCCCCCCCACTAACGGAGTCAGTTAGAAATATTTGAAATCATCGGACGACGAAAACAATTGATTTATATTAAATAGAATTATTAGTATTAGATAGCAATACTTGAAACCATTTGTCTATGAACAAATAAATGATTTATACTAAATGGAATTATTAGTGTTAGATTCTAATGGTTGAAACCATTTAACTGTGCGCAAATAAAACTATTAGAGTTAGATAGCAATACTTGAAACCATTTAACCATGTTTAAATAAATGAGCTCTGGCTCGTTTAAAATTGTTACAGCCTATTCATTTACAAATTATATATATATATATATGGAAGAATGGATAGATAGATAGATAGATAGATAGAGTGTGTGTGTGTGTATGTGTGTGTGTGTGTGCGTGCGCGTGTGCTTGTGTGTGTGTGTGTGTGTGTGAAGGGACTTCATGCTACCAGCACGATTTTATTATGAAAAATCCATGCGCTAGATCGATAGATATGTATGTACCAATAGAAATAACAATAGAAATAAACACTTGAATAGACTTTTCGAACGCACCCTTTTTATGTACACTTATTTTTCCCTGCCCATATTTTCGAGTCAAAATTTTATCTAATCCAAAGTGAGAGGCAGTGGAAGAAAGAATCTTCAGGTCTAATATCAGTATATTTACATTATTAGAAAATCCTTTACAGCCTCAGGTTGCACGTTGGTTGGATCAGCTTTTAAAAGTATATTCAAACTGTCATCTGATGAAGTCAGTTATTGTATCCTATAAAATCTCCACAACTTGTCGATATGAAAAATACAAAAACAAATCTACGTTTAATTTTGGCATTCTGTAGACGCTTGACTTCTAGCGAAACATATCAATCTGGTTTTTACAACAGTCTTTTCCTTTGTAAATAATAATAATAATAATAATAATAATAATAATAAAAGCTGTGGAACATGAAAGTAACGATTGTGCCAATTGTGATTGGTGTTTTAGGCCTAATAACTAAAGGATTATTAAAAGGCCTGGAGGACTTGGAAGTTGGCGGACGGGTAGAGACTATCCAAATGACAGCATTGCTGAGAACGGCCAGAATCCTGAGATGAGTCCTGGAAACTTGAGGAGACTTGCTGTCACTCAAACTCCAGTGAAAAACCATCAGCTAACACTGATGTGAGAAACTCTAATGGAGTAAATAATATATATATATATATATATATATATATATATATATATGTGTGTGTGTGTGTGTGTGTGTGTTTAGAATATGCTGGTTGTATTCCCTGCAGACCGATAAAAACCACACCGAGAGGAGTATTTTGGGGATGTGAATGAGCACTATTTGATGGTGAGGCTCCCGTTCTTGAGATCTGAAGAATGTAGAATACCACTTTATAGCCATTACTTCCAGATCCACTGTTCCTAACTCAAAGTGGTAATACCAGTTAAGGTCCCATCTATGGTTCAAATAAAACCCTTTAAAAATTATTCATATTCGATTGGATCGTATAAAAAAGAAACCTTTTACAACAACAAAAAATGTAAACTAGAATGTACGATGAATGCGATTCCATAACCTCAAAGCATAAAATACCCTCCTTCGGGTTGACATGTTAGAATAATCAATATATCGTCATTCAATAAATAAATGAATTTTGACAAGAAGTTGGCGATCGGAAGCATTGTTTATTGTCACACCTTTTTCAAAGAAATCGACTATGATGGGTCCTTTTATTTTATAGAAGCCTGTT
>OY757934.1:43619512-43722012 GCA_963585895.1 Sepioteuthis lessoniana
TAGAAACACTGAAATGAATGGATCAAACGTCTCCAAACACTGGTCCCTAAATGGCTTTAAAATATCCCTCTGCCTCAATATGTGTTAATTTGAATATTTTCACTACGATATCTTTCATTATTAACAATAACGTGTTCAAAAGATTCACAAGCTTATAAATAACGTTTTGGTAAAAGTATTTTAGTTTCCAAGAAAAGAATATGAAGATGATAGTTCCTACCGAGGTAAATCAAATGTTTTGCAGTATTTTGACACACGACCGAAGCAGTCCAAGCCAAGGAAGGCACTCGCTCTGATAGGTAGTATTGTGGTAGTTGATGCACTGAAATATGCTTTTCTTCACTTCGTATGTGATCTGAAAACCACATAAATGAATGAGTGACGTAGTCTAATTTAGGAACTTATGCTTTACGAATTTGAACTAGGCCATAACGCCACAGAAGCAACCAAAAGATTTTGTTGCGTGAAAAGTGAAGGCTTAGTTGATTACTGTAAAGTAACCAGATATTTCGCTAGAGTCGCAAAAAGCTCGATGTTCCGGCAAGATCTAATTGACTTTAATGCGTGGATTTCGAAACCTTGCTCCAAGCCAAAGAAGAACATCCGACGGGTAGAAATCGGAGAGTATCAGGTAGCTTATCACCTTGACCTCGACAAAAACATTCGGTATCAAATTGTTGCAAACTTTTTGACTCATTCTAGTACCGTATCAAATGTTTAGTAATCTAGATCAATGTTTAATCAGAATTTATTCATTAAATATGTATATTTAATCCCTATTAATGATTGTTTCCGAATCCTTTACAAGCTTCATGTTGTTGAAAAAAGTTTTTAGCTTTGGAATGAGTAGGTGTATAGAAGAGAGTTTGCAAGAAATAGTCCAACAAAATAGTTCTGAAGGAAAGTCACAGTGGCGTTGTAACTAACAGGCTGAACTGTGACATTGTAGTATGTGAAAATACACCGTCGGCCGACCCCCACTATCTCAACTTCCTAAACCACTCATGGCCATCAGATTCGTCTAGTGGTTTCCCTCATCTTCGGGCTGGGGTATTTCACATTTCTTTACGGACACACAACCCACAACATACACAACTGAGAGGGTGGAAGAAAAGAGGAACAAACAATCTTGGACTTGGGTTAGCTTCAAGCGCAAGAAGGGAGAAGTCTGGGACACTTTCTTGGCATTCTCTAATTCTGGTAGTTAACGCGAGCGAGTACTTGAGCGAAATTCCCAAAAAGCCACAAAGGAATGCTGACTCATCTTCTCACGTTGGCCAACCCGACATCCCAGTCCACAGGTTCTAGCAGCCGCCTTTCTTAACAGTCAGCTTTCCACGACTTCTGTCGACTGCCCTGTTCTCGACTGGTCTGTTTTGTCCACTTCTCTTGACTCGTCTCCTTCTCTTGACTCTGGGACCTTCCTTCCCTCGTCCTCTTCCAGTCTCGTGGGAAATCGCGAAAGCCCTTTGTGTGGGTTTCGCGCGACAACAGACAAAGGGATCCTCTGACTGGTACCCACACCCACACCCACAGAAACGAATGCCACCCATTGTGTCACAAGTAAATGAGTTCAAACCCTAGTTGTGATATAACGTTCACTTTCGGACTAATATCGCCGGGAAAAGTATGTACCCTCTTATAATCCCAGTAATGGGTTATACTGCTACTATATTTCTACTAGGATGGCTTCAGCATTAAATAACCCATGAACTTTGATATGTCATTAAACAAAGAAACCAAACCAAACCAAACCAAAATAGTTTTGCAAACAGAAATAGATGGAAATCAGATGGAGTAATATCTGAAGAATAAAGAAAGTGTGCTGCTTTCTTATAGAAAAATTCCTCAAACTTTTCAGATATGATCTTTGCTTTATGATTCTATATAGCATAATAATGGAACGCTACACCAGGTTACTTTCGACAAAAAAATAATTTGACACCATGTCACCATGCATGTTAACACCGTCACGAAGCCAACATTTAAACCCATTATTCAACAAATCATAATCAAATAGAAGTTACTTTCAAACTAATAACAGGCTATTAAAATAAAAGAAATAAAAAATTGCAAAGTGTACGTACCGGTGAGCCGATGTTTCTATAAAATACCATTTTCTATGCATATAAAAAATCTTTCGGCAGATTTACAAGAAACCTTATCAGATTGTGAAAAAATTGCTGCGTGACATAATCGATTTCAACTGACTATTTATGGTCACACGCCAAAACCAGCAACCTACCAACCAACCAACCAACAAAAATTTCAGACTTACAAATCTTTCTCATTTTGTAGACACAGAAAATGCAAAAAACGAATAATATGGTATGCGCATGCAAAACATATTAATCCGATATACCAGATTGTCTTTTACTTTTCTTTCTTATATATACATACCATGAATATATATATATATATATATATATATATATATATATATATATGTGTGTGTATTATTTGGTCCACTTAAACCGGAGTTGGGAGTAATTCCACCCTGTTAAACTTTTTTCGTGTTTTTGAATTTTTCAAAAACGCGTAACAGGATGGAAATAAATTTATAATCCTAATGTGACTGGTTTGTGGTTTTTCTTAATGTATATATATATATATATATATAGCAACTCCTCAACGCAAACAGGATGTGACCCAAGGTCAATTTTTAAGCGGAGTTTAAAAGTTTTTCTTTTCCGAGATCAACTAACAAAGTAAATTTGTTCAGTCTGCCCTACTACTTTCGCGCAGCGGGAAGCAAAATAATAGTGTATACTTTTCCCAAGGGCATTATTACTAAATGAAGGAGGTGCCCGTGGTGTAATTGTTATCGTCGCAGGATATGGACACGGTGACACGAGTTCAAATCCTGAACCTGACTGATTGCATTTCACATAGCACTCATACCCTTGGGAAAGGTATGAATCCAAATATTCTCCCTCCAACTATGGGTAAATAGTAGGGCAGACTAGGTTCTTCAGCCTTGGTGAGGCAACTAGTCTAGGAGAAGGAAAACTCTGAATTGAAACCTGCTAAACTCCGAGGTCAATTTTTAAGCGGAGTTTAACAGGTTTGCATTCAGAGTTTTCCTTCTCCTAGACTAGTTGCCTAACCAAGGCTGAAGAACCTAGTCTGTCCTACTATTTACCCATAGCTGGAGGGAGAATGTTTGGATTCATACCTTTCCCAAGGGTATTAGTGCTATGTGAAATGCAATCAGTCTCGTCCTGGATTTGAACTCGTGTCGCCGTGTCCATTTCCTACGACGATAACAATTACACCACGAGCACCTCCAAATCCATTATAAGCATCTATACCCAATTGCTCTTTACATCACACACTTACTAAAATGTTTCTTCCATGTAAGTTTCTTTTAAGTAATGCTTTTGCTAAGCTTTCCGAATCATTTCATATACTTGTAAAATATCCGTATTTCATTGTCGGGAATTAATCTGTTCAAAAATGGAGAGATTGATTAGTTGGTTGGTTTTACAGTATAGGGAATGCCGAAGACAGATTAATAGTTATACTCACCATTTATATGCCTGGGTAGGCTGAAAAGTTCATATGATGACGTCATATCTGCTTTTGATGACTTTTTTCCAATGGGATCCAAGCACTGAAAGAAATGTGTGGAACTTAAAAAAGAGCTATGTTGAAAAATAAACTTCATTTGGTCACATTCCATAAGAGTATCTTGGTCTGCCTAGGAACTTTTTAGCTTACCCACGTATGGTACAAAAATGTTTCTTCACAATCATTTTAAACATACAAATATTTTATTATCCTAAATAGATTTATGTGGTGCATAGAAAGCACCTTATTACCATTCTGGATCAGATTGATCCAACACGAAATAGTAACGAAGAGGTGACACCACAAAGCTCTAGAACTAGAACCACACCACCGGATACCATTTAGTGTGGTATACAAAATACCCATTTCGTGAGGGTCTTATCTCTTTGTAGAGGTTGCAGTAGGCTAGACCACATCGAGTGAGCGAAAATCATGAAGAGATGAATTTGCGATAATACAAGTGACAATTTTTATTTACAGATTCCAGGGTTTAGATTTCCTATAACGGTGAACCATCAAATATCATCTGGTGTCAGTCCAGTCATCTGAGGCCGTAGAATATGCCGACTGCATCTCTGCAGAAGGGTAAGACTCACCCCTCAATAAGTATCTTGGATATGACATTAAACCAGGGGTGGGCAAACCTTTTGATAGGAGGGCCGCATCACTGGGTTATGACTTATCAAAGGGCCGCATCTGTTAAAATTCAAAGAATTTAATCTCGATTCAAGAGCAAGTGTTTATTTTTTAATTTTTTAGAGGCTCCTGCAGGCCCAACAGAACAGTGCAGCGGTCCGCGGGCTGCATGCAGTCGGCGGGACGCAGTTTGCCCACCCTTGCATTAAACCATTTGATGGAGAGGCTCCAACCTCCCCTAACTTTGGGGTACTTCTTCATTACTCCCAGGTTCATTTTGTCTCTATGGGTTAAAGGGAAATATTTAATCATTTTTTATTCTTTAAACCATTTAACAATATGCAAGCAAATGACTGTTAAATTGAATTATTACCATTACATCGTAACTCTTAGAACCCTTTAATAATGTACAAACGACTGAATAATATTGAATAGAATAGATAGCAATACTTGAAAGCATTTAACTGTGTGCAAATAAAACTATCCGTGTTTCATCGCAATACTTGAAACCATTTAACTATTGAGAACAATTGAGCATGGACTCGTTTAAAAATGTTACCCACAAACTATTCCTTTACAAATCCTATATATTTTTTGTATATGTATAAAAAGGATTTGGCATTACAAAACTTACAATGGTTGATATATCATAAGTTACAATCAACCAACTAACCAACCAAACAACTAACCAACAACCAATTGGTTTAAATCGATCAGTAGTAACGCTCTCCTCACCTCACTCGTTAACCATTACATCTCGTGAGGTGCCATTGGTAAAAAACAGGTTATTGAGAATCGTAAATAGATTCAGAAAATTGGAAGACATCTGTTGTTGATTTCAGATGGAAGATTTTGCGTAATGGGTCGGTTAAAGAAATTGAATGCTGAAGTGAAAAGGCACGGATTATATCGTTAAATAAAGAGAAGGTAAATGAAATGAAATACGAGTGAGAAAAGTAAGAAGGGCAAGAGTGAGAAAAAAAAACAACCGAAGAGAATGATTAAGTAATAATTAAAGGAATTCTCGTGGGGTAGTGGCTAACGTGCTGGACTGCGACATTGTCGTAAGGGAGTTCGAATTTCAGTCGCGTTATTATGTTCACTTTACGTCTGGGAAAAGTATGAAAAGCCTTATCTTGGGTTAAATAGCACCCTTACTGTCCTTCTACAAGAATGGCTTCGGCATTAAATGACCCATGAAGATTTGATGTGCTACTAAACGTAGGAACCGAAACTGAAAGTAATAAGATAAAGAAATATGATAAAATAATGAAAAGGAAGGAGTCATAAGGAAAGGAGGAGGGGGAGGAGGAGAGAGAGAGAGAGAGAGAGAAGATGTTCCACGGGGTCGATAAGAATAAAAGGGAATCATAGTGAGATAGAAAGAACAGGTAAGAATTAAGAGATAGATAGATAGAGAGAGAGAGAGAGAGAGAGGGAGAAAGAAAGAAAGAGAGAGAGAAAGAGAGAGAGAGAGAGAGAGGGAGAGAGAGAGTGTTTTAAAAATCAGATCAGAAGAGGCAGCTATGAAACATGAAAAAGAGTATGTAACAGAAAGGGAAAAAGAAGGAAGAAAACTGATAAGCACGTTAGTAGTGCTCAAATGAGCTAGAGTGAAACGACAATCGAATGAGAGAGAGAGAGAAAGAGAGAGAGAGAGAGAGAGAGAGAGAGAGAGAGAGAGAGAGCTCGGTACATCAATGTTTGTAGCCTAATCACAAAAAGCATGTTTTTATATGACATTTTTTTCGACATAATCTCCTTCGTTGTCAAGGTACTTTATTCAGCGGGGAATATTAATCACATAGATTGAACATTGACAAGAAAAACTACCAGAAAAAAATTCCGCCAATAATTACGTGTCAAGCCACGAAATTATTGATCCACTCTTGTGTGGTAGATATTACTATATTTTGCCTTCTGCAATTGAAAACGAGGCTTTGCTTAGATTTTTCTATTTTCTTTTTTTCTCTCACACTCTTTCGTTAAGGTTCATAGACGCTCTCTTTTAGGCTTCTTTCATTACTTATTCTCCTCTATCTTTCCTTCTACAGACGCATGCGTAGTCGCACGAGTGAGCAGAAATCAATTTTTTCTTTTGATAGAGCCTTCATGTATACTTTCGTTTTTTTTTTCTTTTCGCGTTATTTCAATTTATCTACTCATAGAGTGGTTGATTGATAAAACAAGTAATTTCTGCTGAGTCAAACAACATTTTAGAAATATAAAAATCTTATTCTTCCTAAACAGATGGTCTTAAGCCGAAATTGGCCTCACAGAAAAATCAAGGTTTTATATCTTAAACAAATTTATGCAGTTTTCAAAAATGTTGTTGGTTGGTTGTTTGGGTTTTATCGGTAGAGTGTTCGTCAATGGTCCGGGAGACCTGGGTTCAATCCCAGGTCGAGTCATACCAAAGACTTTAAAAATGGTACTTGATACCTCCTTGCTTAACTCTCAGCAATATAAGGTACGTATCGACAGTAAAGTGGAGCAATCCATGGAAAGGAGTAGTGCCCTCCCGTACACCTTGGTGTAGTAGCTATTGAAAAGAGAGCCTTCGAATCACCCTCAACTAAGGTTGCCAACTTTACTTTTTACTTCTATTTCAAACGACTCAGTTTAGAATAAGTACGCAGTTTAAATGTAAGTAGAGTTTAATTGTGAAAAACATTTCCACTTCAAGCCATCCAGTTTAGTCAAACAATTCAGTTTAGCATAAGCATGCCGTTAGTTCTATTTAACCCATAGATAGGACTCTATCCGGTGCTACCACGCCGGGCCTAAGTGGACCCGGGAGCAATGGCAATGAAGGGTGCTCTGCATTCCCAAAAGCCCCAGCTTCACTGGAACCTAACCATCAGATTGTTTTGTGTCATATACAGGACACTCATTCGCGGCGGGGGTCTTACCCCTCTGCAGAGGTGCAGTCGGTGTATTCTGGAGCCCCAACCGATTAGGCAATCAAAAATGTATTCATTTACTCTTTTATTTTGTGAGATATACAAGTAGCACAACATTTTAAAATGTACATACTTAGACAAAACTCAAATACGAGTATATCAGACTTTCATTTACACACCATTACACACGCACATACACACTCATGCACTATCTCTCTCCTTTTCTGCCTTTGGTTTGGTTTGGTTTTATGGCATTTAATGCCAAATCCTGTTTATGCATAAATATTGAATATATATGATCTGTACTCACATTTTTTTATAACATTGTTAAATGAGCACGAACACATATTTTTGCAGACAGTTAAATGGTTTCAAGTATTGCTATCAAATAACATCAGTCATTTGTTTGCACACATTTAAATGGATATACATATATGATTTATGAGTTAATTTTTTGCAGATAATTTCATCTTTAAATGAGTTTAAACTAATTTGTTTGCACACTTGTATTGCTATTGTTTATATACAGTTAAATGGCTTCAATTATTGCTTTCTTAGACTTATAATTTTATTCAATATTAATCATTTGTTTGCAGACAGTTAAGTGGCTACAAGTATTGCTATTTAGAACTAATTATTCTATTAACACTGTTCATTCATTTGCACAAAGTCCAAGTATTGCAATGTAATACCAATAATTCAATTTAGGCGAACGGTTAAAGAGTTTCAAGTATTGCCAGGTGTCAATAACAATTCGATTTGACTGTCATTTGTTTGCATACAGTTTAATGGTCAAAAAGTTCTATTTCTGACAATTCGATTTGATATATGTCATTTGTTTACACACATTTTAATGGTCTGGTCAAACAGTTCTATTTGAGCCATAGACAGGACCCTATCAGATGCTATCACTCCGGGGCAGACTGGGCCCGGGAGCAATGTTAATGAATGGGAACTTCATATTCCCCAAGGCTTTAGGACTGGAGCCTTACCATCAGATTCATTAGTGTCATATCCAGGACACTCGTTAGTGGGGCGTCTTACCCCTTTGCAGAGATGCAGTCGCTGTATTCTACAGCCCCAGCCAACTTGGCCACTCTCTGTTTGTCATACACCTCCTCACACTTACATAAGTAAGGGGCACACAGAGCGTAACGGTAATCGCCGAAATGGAATTGGTGACCTGAGTTCAAATCCTGGATGAGCGTGTTTGCATTTCACTTTGCGTTTATGCTTTTCTACCCTTAGCTCTGGGTAGATAGTTGGGTTCTAGGTTTTTAGCTTTAGGCAACTGAGCTATGAGAAGAAAAACTGAATTTAAACCGACTTTACTTCGCCTAAAAATTGACCTTGTGTCACGACTTCGTCGTGATGAGCTTACGTAAATATATACCTGAGTATACGTAGTGGGACTAACTCTCTCTCTCTCTATATATATATATATGTATATATATCATCATCATCATCATCAAGTCATGCTGACAGCACGAAGTTCCCTGACTCTCTATCGCAATCTATCCCTATCATCCATCACTCCTGGCAGGTTTTCTAGGTTGCATCTTGATGAAAGTAAGTCTGCCACGTCCACGAGCAGGAGTCCTTTAGAGAACGTCTCTGCTGACCTCGTTTTTGTTTCTCCTGAAGTGCTCCGCATGTCTTGTTCATCTCACTTGAATGGTTTGTGAGATAGGTGGTAAGTTGCCGTACAACCACTGTTTTGTGGTGTATGCTTCTTGGATTTTCTCAAGAAAATGCGCTGCATTTTAGTGTAGTTCCCATCGAGCTTTTTCTCTGTGCGTTTTATTAGTATCCATGTGGTGCATCCCCATAGTAGTATGGATACAACTTCAGTTTGAAAGAAATCCTGTTTTATTCTATCGGATAGATGAGAGTTCCATTCGGTCGATAACCTGTCAATAGCATTCCAGGCATTTGCCAGATGTATGTTGACATCTCTTTCAGTAGATGAGATATTGCTGCCGAGGTATATAAACTGGTTTACTAATTTTAGAGGCTTTCTTTTTAATATGGAGATGACACCTTTTTGTTTTAAACATGGGTATTCTTTTCTTATTTGCAATCACGTGGTGGCCAATGCTTCTGCAGCTTTTTATAGGCTATGTAGTTGGGATTCTGCTTTGGTTGGTGTATTTGCAAGAAGCGCTTGGTCATCTGCGTTGTCAACATCTGTCATAGTTTCAGCTGGATGTCGTTTGCTTCTTGACTTTTTTTAAAATATAAAACTATTTTCTTTTATTAGATTTATTGACGTTCGAAGTACATAGTCTAGTCAGTTTATAAATATATGGTGCTAATGTATCTCCTTGCAAGACTCCAGGGACAATGTCAAAGAGGTCGGTGTTTTCCTCAGCTGATCTAACCATTGTTTTCGTGTTTTTAACCCATTCTCGTTCAAGTGATCTCAAATTTTAAAAGCATATATAGAACTTAAATTCTATATTTAATGTCGTTTTTTTTTAATTTCAAGTATAGAAATGCCCTTCACTCGAACAAAAAAGGCATTGAAACCTTGAACATGAAATTTTTGGTTGTTTTTACGCATGCTGTTAAGATTTGAAAACATTTGAACAAAAATTGATCATGTTATTATATTACGAAATTACATCAATTTTTCTGAAACACCCTGTACATCTCAAATGACAGGCACACACACACACACACACACACACATATATATATATACAGAGAGAGAGAGAGAGAGAGAGAGAGAGAGAGAAATACATAAATATTTACGTATATAGATTTATATTCTGTTATAAGATATCTTATTTCTTTTCTGGACAAAATGAATTCAATTCAAAAATATTTTCCTATTTTCTCCAATTCATACTCGATACGTTTTCATTTTCATCGACGTCGGCAGATTTTGATATTCAAAACTGAATTGACAACGAATGAGATATTTCGTATAAGCGAAGTTTAATATTTTTTTTGTGTCTGTACACATTCCAAATCCTTTAAATCTTAAGAGCCGAGAATTTCTTCCTGAAAAAAAAAAATCAGAATGATTGCAGCAAAATGATATAAAGTAAAAAAAGAAACCTATCATGCATAATTCAAAGAATACAGAAATAAATTTAAAAAAAAAGGAAGAAAATCCCAGGCATGAATTACAGAAAGCCTTACAATGATCCAGCAATTATGTAAAATAAAATAAAAATGTTAAAAATCTCGGAACAAATACAATCCAGTCGGCAGGGCTGGAATGCGCTGACTGTAACCCCAACGGAAGAGTAAGTCTCCTCAAAAAATGTCCAGAGTATTACATTAAACTGGATCTTATACTGAGGCTCAAATTCTAGAGATCAAGCGAGTGTGGAGTACATTTTCATAGTCATAACTTCCATGTCTACTCTGTCCTGGAGTGGCGTTAGGTTCCTATGTATGGGTCAAATAGATCTGGGTATCGGAACTAGAGATAGAGCAATCGATTACATACAGTGAATATGGAGGTACTCGTGGCGTAATGGTTATCGTCATAGGAAATCGACACGGTGACACGAGTTCAAATCCTGGACGAGACTAATTGCATTTCACATAGCACTAATACCCTTGGGGAAGGTATGAATCCAATTATTCTCCCTCCAGCTATGGATAAATAGTAGGGCAGACTGGGTTCTTCAGCCTTGGTGAGGCAACTAGTCTAGGAGAAGGAAAACTCTGAATTGAAACCTGTTAAACTCCGCTTAAAAATTGACCTTGTGTCATATCCCGCCAGAGCGGAGGGGTTGGGTAAATAGGGTGAATACGGTACCAAAAGGAATGCAAGAACTAGCATAGCTGAGTGAGGTAGGTGAACCGCTGGGCAAACTGAATTTTGACCAAACTGACCAATGGTATATACACGTGCGTGCGTGCGCACGCGCGTGTGTGTGCATGTATCACGGAATTCCCCCAATGTAGATTGAGCCGTTTTCATACGTTGATGTATGCAGTTTCTTGGGGATTGGTACTCAGAAGTGGTCCGCCGCCACAATACGTATTGTTATTTGCACCAACTTGAACCTACCATTTAAAATGAGATATAATCTACTACCTGGGATTTTTAGATAAAAATGGACCACCCAATCCAGGGAAGAAGAACAGATTTTGTTATAGTTAGTAATGAGAAAAGAAGCTTGTCATTTAGGGAACTGAGCCTTTCCAGCAGACCACAGAGTGAATAAACAAACAAACAAACAAAGCAAAACAAAAAGAAGAAAAAACAAACAAAAAAAGAACAAAAAACAAAAACTAGATAAAAATATAATACGTAGATCTTGCCACCAAAACCCAAAACTGCGGAACATGAAGGTGACAGAGATACCAATTATAGTAGGAAACTTTTGAACAATCCTGAAGAACCCGGAAAAGTGACGAAGGTAATTGGACCTCTGGGGAAGAATAGAGACGGTTCAAAGAGCAGCTAGAATAAAGGGAAATATTCAGGAGTCTTGCAGTTACTCAGACACTGAGGCCACAAGTTTCTATCGATTGAATAACAAGCTAAAAGCAAAATGATAAGAATGGACTGCAAAGGGAAAATAAAAGAGAGCAAAAAGCGAGATAAATACTCGGATCTTGACAGAGAACTAAAAATGTTATGGAAAATGAAACTGACGGTAATACCAATTGTTGTTGGTGCCTTTGGAATAGTTCCTAAAGGTCTGCAAAGGAAACTGGAGGAATTGGAGTGGAAGAATCGGGATCATCCCGATCATTGCCTTGTTATAGACTATGTAGTAGGGATTCTGCTTTGGTTGGTGTGTTTGCGAGAAGCGCTTGGTCATTTGCGTAGTCTACATATTTTCATCTATTCTTTCCTTATTTGCAATCACTTAGTGGCCAATACTTCCACAGCTTGTTATAGGTTATGTAGTTGGAATTCTACTTTGGTTGGTGTGTTTGCGAGAAGCGCTTGGTCATCTGCGTAGTCTACATCTGTCATATTTTCAGCAAGATGTCATTTGCTTCTTGCCATTTTCTTTTATTAGATCTATTACCTTTCGAAATACATAGTCTAGTCTATAGTTTATAAATATATGTTGCTAATGTATCTCCTCGCAAGACTCCACCGCTGCCATCTCTTGTTTTTTTTTTTTTTTTTTGTAATTATTCTTTCTTGCTTTCTTTTTCCTTAACCTTCCTATTTTCTCCTTTCTTCTTCTTCTTCTTCTTCTTCTTCTTCTTCTTCTTCTTCTTCTTCTTCTTCTTCTTTGTTAATTTTCTTTCATTTCTTCTTTGCTTTCTTTTTCTTTAACTTCCTTTTTTCTCTTCTTCTTTGTTAATTTTCTTTTATTTATTCTTCTTCTTTGCTTTCTTTTTCTTTAACAACTTTTCTTCTTCTTCTTCTTTGTTGATTTTCTTTCATTAATATCCGTTTGTATAATGCATAGTTACACCTGTATGCAATTTTGAGTATCTCTTCTTTTCTCCCTCTTTCTTAATATGTGCTTCTTGCCAGTATGTATTTACATCTGGAGGCCATTTTGATTTTCTCCGGTGTTTCACGTGCAAATCTAAAATCTTGTTTATTTACATCGTCGAATTTGTTTAAAAATCTAATTTGTTTTCTTCTTTTAAGCATGAGAAAATCGAGACGCTAATTTCTTTTGTTAATATTCGTAAACGTTTCTTGTGATTTCTAACGTCTGTTCTGCTGTAGTCTTGTACTAGGCTTAGATTTGTCTCAATGCCAAAGTACATAGTAATTTACAAAGTTTTACTTAGTTGTGGTATAAGGCCAGATGTATGAGGCTCTCATCGATATTCGAACTCACGAGTGACGGTTTGCTAGTCAAACTGGCTAACCATTATACCATGCGAGGCACCCCAAAGTGTATCAAAGTATATTGTCGTTTACTAAGCTTAGCTTGATTGTTACCCAAGACCAGAAGTATAGGGTACTCTGTGAGAATCGAACTCATTAACAATGGTATTTTAATATAGCTTGCTAACCATTGCACTACAAGAGGCGCCCCACTGCCAAAGTGTATATTTTGTATTAACCTGATAACCGGCTTTAAGTAAATGTTTTATTTGGGTGCTTCTTGCATGTAACTGGGCTGATTAACATGTTGATGTGCGGGAGTAGGGAATCAATGGCCATCTTGTTTCTGTTGCTAAGCAAGAGAATTCAAAACGAGACTTGGACAGCCCTCGATAGTTTAGACTCTTGACTCACCACATCAGACTTCTCAGAAGCTACACATTCTTCTGGCAGTGCAATTATTTGCTCATAAAATCTATGAAACCCACACTGCTAGATAGATAGAAAAGTGAGATAGACAGGTAGATCGATTGATAGATCTTAATAGACTGAAAAATGTGTTGTATAGCCATGAACAACTATACAAACACATAATTCATATACATCTACATATGCATGCAGAATCATAACGACAACACAATAAAGATGAGCGACACAGTTCTTAGAAAAATATACCTCTCACTTTATTGAAAGGGGTTTGTGTGAGAGAGAGTTGGAGACCGAACAGAACTGCAACATATTGACCCCCACTCTATTGGCCATAACTGCGTTTCTTTCCCGTTCTCCTGGGATGCTCAACCGAAGGCCTGGAGGCCCAGTCTCTCTGGGTTCTGGTTTTCTCTACCGCATCTTATCTCCAACTCGTCTGATCCCCATCTGATCTCCAACTGCAACTGAGTTATATAATAGTTCAACGTCCACCTTCTTCTTGTGGGCGTCACAATTTCGCACTCATTCAACCTGTCCACGGTCAAGGTAATAATCCTGATATTCCTCGACCGGATGCACCAGTTATTTACACAGGTGCATTTACTATTTTGACAGCCCGGCCGGGGGTTGGTCAATATGCAACCAATGAAAATATTTACAGACTGATATATACATATATATATATATATATATATATATAAGAAAGCGAGTTCGAACTCCTGTCGCGCTATTATGTTCACATTCGGACAAATGATCTTTGGAAAGGTAAGAACCACCTCATCCCTTCAGCCATGAGATAAATAGTACCGCTTCTCTTCTTCTTCCAGGATGGCCTCGACATTACATTATTCATTAAGGTTGGTGTGCCATTAAACAAAGAAACTGAAGCAAACAAGTCTGTTAGACAGATAGATACATAGATAGATATGAATAAATTGAGATATAGAAGTAGGAACAGACTATCTCTCTCTCTTTATATATATATATATATATATATATATATATATATTAACAAAGAGGTGTTGATAATTTCTTGACCTGTTCAAGAAGGAAATGACTTCGTTACATTAAATATACAATCTATTCCATCTATTTATCCCACAATTCAACACACTTGACGCTTTGTTATCAATGTTTTTCTTAATCTTTCCAAGAAACTCAAAATAAAAAAAAAAAACAAACAAAAAAACAATGAAACCAAAAAGCAAAACGGTAATTCTCTTCTTAGATCGAAAAATGTCTCAGCATCCTTCATAGGCTGGTAGTTACGTAGTTACATCAATAAGTCCACAGTCTAATGATAAAAAAAAAAAAACATATCGCCTATACGAAAAAAGCAACCGACCATTTTAAATTAGAAGCCATACATGTGAGACACAAACCTCTATTAAATTGAACGTTTTGGTGAAAGAAAGAGATTAAACATTTTTTCCCAATTTTCGTGCATATTTCATTATTTGCTTACTTGCTCTCTCTCTCTCTCTCTCTCACACACACACACACACATATATATATATATATATATATATATGTGTGTGTGTGTGTGTGTGTGTGTGTGTGTGTGTGTAAGTCCTATTTACATCCTTGTTACGGCACTCCTCAATCATTCAGCATAGAAAAAAGTTAAGTTCCGGTTTTGCGCTGTAAAGCACGTTGATTTTTTTTAACCTACACATAATTTTTTGTATATAATAGTTGATTTTGTCATCCAGGTATAATTTTATCCAAAATCCTTCTGTCTGATGAAAAATAAGCAAAAAAAAAAAAATGAAAATAAGGTGTGTGGTTAATTTTTGTTTTATTTTATTTTTTATTTTATTCATTTATCTTTATAGAATTTGACTATAAAATGTTCTTTTGGTTTTTTTGAGAAATATTTTAAAGGTTACGTCTGGATATCTTACAAAGATAGACAAGTCGATATACTAAAAATCATAATAATAAAAGCTATACTTATAAAAGGTGTAAAATAAAACGAGCTACTAAATTTTGCTCTTACTAATAAAGCAAAAGCCGGGAAAGACTTCAATATGGCGTATCGTGCTGTCAAATTTGTAGCTTCTGTTCATCGTTAAGTCTTTTATTAGCTGATTTAACACATGCTGTTGCGTTGACAACAATAGAATTTCGAATGATGAAGTGATCATCCGGTAGTGGAACAACAACAACAACAACAATAGTTTCTTTAAATACATCACCTTTGTCATTTAATTTCTTAGAAGTCATTCGAGACATAACACAGAAGACTAAATTGGCTATTTCGTGGATATTTGGATTGGTTGGTTGGCTTGGTTTGGTTTTACGGCACATCAACCATTGCAGGTTATTTAATGCTAAATCCATTTTTATAGATATAAATAGTTCTATTTCAAACAATTCAGTTAAGTATAAGTATAGTTTTTGTTTACACTCGGTTAAATGTTAAAAACAGTTCTATTTCAAACAATTCAGTTTCGCATAAGTACACTGTTTCGATGTCAAAACAGTCCTATTTCAAACAATTCAGTTTAGTATTAGTACACAGTTTAATTCTATTTGACCCATAAATAGGATCCTCTCAGGTGCTACCACTCTGGACTAAAGTGGACCTGGGAGTGATGGTACTGAAGGGGTACTCAGCATTCCCCAAAACTCCAGTAGTAATGAAGCCTCACCATAAGACTGTTTAGTGTTTATATCCAGGACAATTGTTAGAAGACTCGTATTCCTCTACAGAGAAGCAGTCGGTGTAATCTGCAACCCCTACTTGGCAATACTCGTTGAGGAGGGATCTTACCATTCTGCAGAGATGCAGTCGGTGTATTCTGCATCCCCAGTCGACAGGGTAAGTGTCCATTTGGACTGAAAATTGCAAATTTATCAAAAAATGACAAATCATATGATGTGAATATGTTTATGGGTCAGAAATTCACTACGTATTCATTTATGATCTCTGAATACCCACTTACTGGAAAGAATCTAATATCTATTTGATTTTTGAAACATACGTAAAAGTGCAAAACATTTTTTAAATAAGTATATGACTGTATATAAAATTTATAAATTGAGTATATGACTATATATAAAATTTATAAAATGAGTGTATGACTATATATAAATTTTTTAAAATGAGCTATATGACTATATATAAAATCTATAAAATGAGTATATAACTATATATAATATTTTAAGAATAAGGTATATATCTATATATAAGATTTTTAAAATGAGTATATGACTGTATATAAAATTTTAAAAATGACTATATGACTATATATAGAATTTTTAAAGTGAGCATATGACTATATATAAAATTTATAAAATGAGGTATATATAAAATTATATATATATATAAAACTTAAAAAATGAGGTGCATGACTATATATAAAAATTTTTAAATGAGGTATATGACTATATGTATAATTTTTGAATTGAGGTATATGACTATATATAACATTTTTAGATGAGGTATATGACTATATATAAAACGCGTCTAAATCCAGACTTCAGAGAAGTATGAATAGTACGCAGCAGAATCAAACGAAATGAAATAAATATACACAGTTTGACTTGGAGTTTTGCTTCTAACAATGGAATCATATATGTCATGTAACAAATATTTATACAGGAAATCAACTTTGGCGACCAAACTAGCAATTCAAAGAAAATTTTGATAATAGATTTTTCATCAAGTTCTAAGTAAAATTACTTTAAAGAGATAGCATATATATACACATATATACGTGTTGCATTCAATAAGTTTTCAGACTTTTTTTTGTACAGGCATTTGAAATTGGCGTAGACTCTTGAAATTTCACTATGTTATTGCTATATACCTTATGAGATGACTGACCAATTTTTATGATTTTAGGTTCAAATGAACAGCTACAGCAGCAATTGGAATACACCCTACTAAAGCCTGATTGTCACAGCTGGTGAATTTCAAAAATGCAATCTGGACGTGAGGACACTTTAGAAGAACGATATGCAATAAAATTCTGCTTTCAACTTGGAAAAAATGATGCCACAGAAACGTATGGAATGTTTCAGACTGCTTTTCGACCATCTTGCATGAATCGAGCATCAGTTTTTGAGTGGCATAAGAGATTAAAGGAAGGCAGGGAGTCTGTGAGGGATGAGGAGAGGTGTGGGAGGAGTAAGGAAGTCAATACACCAGAGTTGATTGGCCAAAGGGTTAGGCTTAGACTTAGGGTTACTATGTTGAGGTTTTAAGGGAGTTCAGGAAGAGATTCCGTCGGAAGAGGCCAGCACACTTCAAATCGGGTCCGTGGCATTTCCACCAGGACAATACACCAGTCCACAACTTCATCCTTGTTACAGACTAATTGACCAAGAATGTTCCTCATCGTCCCTATAGTCGAGACCTTGCTCCCTGTGACTTTTGGTTATTCCCTAAGCTCAGAGTCTCTCGTTATGAGACAATTGAGGAGATGAAAGAGGCTGTGACGAAGGACATTGACACGCTCACACAAGAGGACTTCCATGAGGCCTTCCAGAAGTTGTTGGAACGGTACAAGTGCATTGCAGCCGGAGGAGATTACTTTGAAGGGGACTAAAGTTTCATGTGTGTACTATCAATAAAAGTGCCCATACGAAAAAAAGTCTGGAGACTTATCGTATGCACCTCGTACGTGTATGTTTCCCTTTCGTTTTAGATCAACCTTGCTGCTGAACGTTGATCTAAAACGCAATGAATTTCCGAATAAAAGTTTTTTTTGGGATGGGTCGTATTTCAATAAATATTTGAGGGTCTTTTAAACTGTTGCAGAGTTCATTTGAAGTAAGGGTTTCAAAACGTAATAGATATCTGTCTTTATTGGTTTCTTGAATTGAAGTCATATTTGATGTTTTTTCGAACTTCACTTTTACAGAGAAATTTAGAAAAAAGTCTGGAAACTTATTTAATTATCCTCGTATATATATATATATATATATATATATATATATAAATGATTGGTATGTTCTACCTCGGTGTTTTTATGATGTTTCCAGATATATAAAAATATTTCTGGTTCATTTTATATCATATTTTTCGAATTTTTTATTACCTCCAAATAGGCATTTTTAGGTTTGTTACCTGAAAAGTGAAGCAATCCATGGAATAGAGTGGCGTCCTCCCTACATCTCGGTGTTGTAGTTATTGAAAAAGGAGCCTTCGGGTCACCCTCGACTAAGTAACCAACTTTACTTATATAATTATTAGTAACAGATATGAATACTCGAAACCATACAACAGTGTGCAAAAAAAAAAAAATACTAAGAAACATTGCCCGTACAGTTAGGGCTGTAGAATACACTGACTGCTTCTCTGCAGTGGGCTAAGACCCCACCCCAACAAGTTTCCTCGATATGACACTAAACAATCTGATAGTGAGGTTCCAGTAATGCCGGGACTTTGGGGAATGCGGAGTACCCCTTCATTGCTATCGCTTCCAGGTCCACTCTGGCCCGGAATAGTAGAGCCTGATAAGGTTCTATCGATGGGTCAAATAGAACTAAACAGTGTACTTATACAAAACTGAAATGTTTGAAATAGAACTATTTTGTATGCTAAACTGAATTGTTTGAAATAGAACTGTTACCGGCTCATTGGCCTAGTGGATAGAGTGTTTGCCAATGGTCCGGGAGACTGGCATTTAATCCCAGGTCGAGTCATACCAAAGACTTTAAAAAATTGTACTTGATACCTCCTTGGTTAGCAATATAAGGTACGTATCAAGAGTAAAGTGGAGCAAACCAGGGAAAGGAGTAGCACCCTCCCCTACACCTCAGTGTAGTAGCTATTGAAAAGGGAGCCTTCTGGTCACCCTCGACTACGGTCGCCAACTTTATTTACAACTTATACCTATACTAAACTGGATTGTTTAAAACTTATCAAAATGACTTGATTCGGCGTTAAATGACCCGAAAAGGGTTGATACGCCTTAAAACCAACCAACCAACCAACCAAACAAACAACTAAGAAACAGTAACAAAAAAAAAAAACCAAATATAGATGTACAATGAGCACAATTTCCTAACCTCTAGGCATAAAGTAACTCTAGATGGATTGACACATGGTTAAAATCATTCAATCGATCACTCAATTAATAGATGTAAGAATTGTACGGCGAGACATTAGAAACGGGTGGGATGTAATTTGAGTGAGAAACAAACCTTTTCAGTTTCACTCACTTTTAGGTAGTCTCGTAAAACATGATAGAATAATAGTTTTCTTGGGATAAAGCATCTTCGTTTTTTTACTTTTATTTTCCCTTTTCCCTTATAAAGTAGACATTGTTTAGTAGAGCGAAATGTTTGTCAGACTATATCCGCAATTTTAAATCTTATTCTCTTTTAGCTTGTTTTTTGTTTTTAATGACACGTAAATCTTCGTGGGGTATTTAGTGCCAAATCCATCCTTTTTGAAGAACAGCAGAGATATTATTTAATCCATAGTTGATGAGATAAAGTGGTTAATAATTTTTTCAAGGTTATTAATCTAAAAGTGAACGATATTCCGCGACTGGATTTCGAACACGCTTTCCAGGCTGTCTCAATCCAGCACTGTTATCTACTAAGCCACTGAGAATTCTCCGACAACACCAGCTCTACTTTCTGCCTCTTATACTTCCTTTTATAGGTACATAAGTTTGTGTTAGATTATTGAAGATTTATGATCTGGTTATCTCAAATTTTCAGTGAATAGGGAATGAAACGCAAACAGCTTCTTCTAGGGTTTTGAACTCTTTTATAAATCGCAACTTTTATCTTTAATTTAGTAATTGATTTTAACGGCATGTAAACGAATCTAGAATTATTCTATGCCTGGAAGTTAGGGAATCATGTTCATATTTACCATATTTATCCAACCCCTCCGCTCGGGCAGGATATGACACAAGGTCAATTCTTAAGCGGTTTGAATTCAGAGTTTTCCTTCTCCTAGACTAGTTGCCTAACCAAAACTGAAGAACCTAGTCTCCCCTACTATTTGCCCATAGCTGGAGGGAGAATAATAGGATTCATACCTTTCCCAAGGGTATTAGTGCTATGTGAAATGCAATCAGTCTCGTCCAGGATTTGAACTCGTGTCGCCGTGTTCATTTCCTACGACGAAAACCATTACACCCCGGGCACATCCAAGTGCCCGGGATCATGTTCATATTTACATCTTTCTTGTTTCTCATGAGTTTTTTTTTTTGCATGGGTTCAAGTATTCCTATCTTATACACATACAGCTTAACCATTTCTATTTGAGTCATAGATGGGAGCCTAACAAGTGCTACTACTCCAGGCCTAAGTGGACCTGAGAGTAATGGCAATGAAGGAGTATTCCACACTCCCTAGATCTCCAGCACTGAAATTTTACCATCTGATGCAGTATAGTGTCCTATCCAGGACAACACTTTTTTATGGAAAGTGTTTTACCCCTCTGCAGGGGATACAGTCAGGAGATACAAATAGCCCGACCAGCAGGGGAATGTGCGATTGAAAAAGGGTTTACATAGAAGTTGTCAAATATTTTGTAGATGCAAAAGGCAGCGTACATGAGGATTTGAGATGGAAGACTAGAGTTTTGTGTGTTTGTGAGAGTAATCTGACCACGACAGGAATTGTCTGACCTTTTTGTTGAGGACTCCGATGCCAAGGGACGAGAATCCGATTAGAATGAATAAGATTCCAAGGAATCAGTTATCAAACATGTTAACGTATTTATATACATTCAACTGGATAAAAGTTCAACTGACATTTGCAGATGGTAATATTGTTGTGATCGAATCCTTGAAATGGGTATTTTTCTTAGACGATTCAGATCTATCTATCTATCTCAGATTATGAATAACTTCCTTCCTTTCTTTCTTTCTTTCTTTCTTTCTTTCTATATATATATATATATATATATATATTGTGTTGAAAAGATAGATTTGTAGTATGATAGAAATATGAGGAAAGTTGGATAAATGAAACACTTAACTCAAATTTAGATGTGTGATATTTCATTCGGGCTTTCTTTCTCTCTCTCTCTCTCTCTCTCTCTCTCTCTCTCCCTCTCCCTCTCTCTTTCTCTCTCTCTCCCTCTCTCTCTCTCAGATTATCCATATCTTTCTCTCATTCACTCTTCACACACACACACACACACGCACACACATACACACACACACACATATGTATGTATATAAAATTATTAATATCTATCTATCTATCTTTCTATGACAATGTATCTCTTGTTTTACTTCTGTACACTCACCAACATCCACTTCTTTCTATGCGTGTGGGCATAAACGTAAATGTATTTTTAAATAATTACATTTGTTACTTGACTTCTTCACACTATCCAATGAAAATCTCATTATAAATCATTGAAAATCGACCAATCCCTTCATTTCTCATCTTTTTCACTTTTATTAATACCTAATCAATCATCAACACTTAAATATAAATGTCGCACCGGCAACATGTAGAAAACGACGTAGGTAAATATAGCTTTCATGATTGACGCATTTTTCAGTCCAGTCAGGGCACGTAAATTCGTTTTACTCGGCAACCGTTCTGCTTGGCATCATGTCATGTCCAATTGAGATTATTTATAAGTTTTGGTCTAGTGAACGCATTGGCAAGAAACTAACAATTGCTAAGCATTGGTGTAACTGTTATATATACGCTCTATAAACGATATTGAACACTCTTTATTTATAAATATACAATACTAAGTTATCAATTTATATCACACACACACACACACACACACACACACACACACACACACATATATATATATATATTGCAAATATGTATATATACCTGGGTCGTTCGAAAGCTTCTAAACCTCACCCAGGAAGTACATTTTCGTTGTGGCAATACATTGCAACTTCCCATAAAATCAGAAAAAACTAATTCAAATTTCTGTCTAAATTTCTGTGATTATGAGACCCCTTCAAAGGTTGAGTGGTGTACGACAAATCTAAAATCTTTGGGTCTACGTTATCCTGACCTATATATATACGTTCTATATTGAACACTTTTTATTTATAAATATACTAAAGTAAATTATCAACACACACACACACACACACACACACACACACACACACACACACACATATATATATATATATATATTGCAAATACGAATATATACAAGAGTAGTTTAAGAAGTTCTAAACATCACTAAGAAAGAACATTTTCGATGCCACCTCCAATAAAATCAGAAAAAACTCATCTAAGTTTTTATTTTAATTTCTGTGTTGATGAGGGCCATACAAAGATGAGAGGTGTACGATAAATCTAAAATCTATGTATGGCTTAGAACCTTTTGAATGATCTGTGGGTTGAGCACTCCAGTGAGGAATTGCCGGCTGCCACGTACGGTTAAATGCAATGCTCTTATTAATTGAGCACTCCGGTAGCCGATAAGCTTATATGAATATATACCTTAAAAATTCCTCTCTTTTTTCTCTCATTCTCTCTTCACACACACACACACACACACACACACACACACACACATATGTATATATATATAATTATTAATGTTTATCCATATCTCTGTCTTTGACAATGTATCTTTTGTTTAATTTCTGTACACTCACCAACATCCACTCCTTTCTATGCGTGTGGGCATAAACGTAAATGTATTTTTAAACAATTACATTTGTTTCTTGACTTATTTATACTGTCCAATATATATATATATATATATATATATATATATATATATATTTGTGTATGTGTGTGTGTGTGTGTTGTTATTTATTCTAAAATAAAAAGGTCATTCTGATTTCGCTGCATGTTATTTAGAACAACGAGTGCATTAATGCTTTTGTTGCTAAACCCAGTTATAGGTCAAATAGTACCACTTGAAATATGAATAGTACCACAACTGTTCTCCTACAAGGGATGGCTTTGGCATTAAATGACTCTCGCAGGTTGATATGTCATTAAACAAGGAAACCGAACAAAATTATCATTACAAAATAGTGAGAAATCAGAACGTCCTTTCCATTTTAGAATAAACGACGATACACAGAATTAAATCTCTGAATCATAAAAAACATCTCCGAGTAGAACTTTTCCGCCTCGCAGAGACGCTAAATTTCTCTGTAAAAGTGAAGTTCGAAAAAACATTATCAAATATGACTTCAATTCTAGAAACCCATGAAGACAGATATCTATTACGTTTTGAAACCCTTACTTCAAATGAACTCTACAACAGTTTAAAAGACCCTCAAATATTTATTGAAATACGAAAAAAAAATCATTGCGTTTTAGATCAACGCTTAGCAGCAAGGTTGATCTAAAACAAAAGGGAAACATACGCGTATGTTAGAAAGAAAAACAATCTTAAAAAATACAAATCTCTTCGTGGACCTATTCATTTAAAAATGTTTCTTTCTTTGTATTATATAGTCATATGCCGATTCACATCTACATATACACACAGCATCATAACGACACGATAAATAAACAGACGAGCGAAGACTTCTTTAGAAAAATATATACCTCTCACTTTATTGTAAGGGTTCGAAAAGGGTTACTCTAGGTTTGCGTGTGAGAGGGAGCTGGAGACCGAACAGAAACTTCAATATTTTGACCCCACTCTTATAGCCGTCAGCGTTGTGTCTTTCTCGTTCTCCTGATGCTCAACTGGAGGCCCTGGGGCCCACTCTGCTGGGTTATGGCTTTCTTTACTGCATCTTATCACCAACTTCTCTGGACCCCAACTCAATCGGGGGCCCCGAGCCCCTTCGGCCTGGTGTGGCTTTCCCTACTACATCTCGTCTATAACTCCGTCCGATCTCTAACTGTCTGACTTCTATCTTGACTGAGTTATATAATAGTTCAACGTCCACTTAGTCCCCTACTCGTACTCGATCTTTGGAATCGCATGTTTGATCGTCATCAAGCGGAAATAACTGTCGTGCAGTTCACAGGTCACTCTCTTCCGGTGCATCAGTCTATGAGTGTACCATGGGAATTTTTTACCGCGTCCCATTTCATCAGCCAATTTCCGCCCACGCGATTTCCACGCATAACTGCCATTAGAATGTGTCACTTCTTTCCGGTGCCTTGGAATGGCATTTTTGGCCGGGTCGAAGGCCAAAATACAACATTTGGACCTACAACGAAAAATTATATATATAAAGCAATTAAAAGAAAACTCAAACTTGGTTAAATTCCTTTTGAAATATAACCAAAGTTAATATATATTTGATGCATTTGAAAACTGATGGCTAAAAAATTCTTTGTATTTAAAAGTATGTACACACATATATATATACACAAGTAGGTACACATACACAAACACGCATATACACATATACTTTTTAGAAAATATATAAATATATATAGAGAGAGGCGCTCATGTTTTAACGTTTATCATCGTAGGAAATGGACATGGTGATCCGAGTTCAAATCCTGAACGAGGCTGGTTGCCTTTTACATAGCGATAATACCCTTTGGAAAGTTATGCATCCAACTATTCTCGCTTCAGCTATGGGCAAATATGTCACATAATGAATAGGTCACCTATTAATTTTGTAAAGTAAGTCTAGAATTCAAAATATATGGATTCAAAAGTTAACTGATAATTCGTTAGAAGAAGAGTCATGGAAAATAACCAGCGATATGATAGACAAAACTTGACTCCTGGCTGACCGTTTTAGCTGTTCTCTGATTGGTTGGTTGGTTCAGTTGTGAGAACGGATCATTTAGGTTGAGTTAATGAGAGTAAACCAGGCGTCGTAACGAACAGAACTCTAAAATGACGAAATCTCTTGCCGAGCGGTTGACGTGAGAATTTGGGTGAATAAAGACGTTGAAAATCAAACAAAGTCTTTGTGTCCATTTATAAGAACGTAATTGGACACGGAGACCAAGATAAACCCAAGACCATCTGAAAAAGTCCCAGATAGAAGACCACAGATCCAGCCAAATAGATAAGTATAAGAAAAAGAATAAGGTGTATACAACAAATAGATTGGGCTCTTTAATCTTAGCATGACAATCAGTTTTGGAGAAGGAAAACTCTGAATTCAAACATGTAAAATATCACTTAAAATTTACCGTGTGTCCCATCCTGCTTGTCCGGAACGGTTGAGTATATATATATATATATATATATATATATATATAGTGGGGGGAACTAGAAAGAATAATTAAAACAGAATTCTACCGATTTAATAAATTTCATTTTCTTGATTTGAGTGTTTTAAAAAGTTACAAATTTCTTTTCTTGATAAGAAAAGGTTGGTTTTCTTTGTTTAATGGCATATCAACCCTTGTAGGTTATTTCATGCCAAAGCAATTCTCCTCGAAGAACAGTAGTAATACTATTTACCCCATAGCTGTGAGGATAAGGGGGTTCATACCTTTCCCAAGGGTATTTGTCCGAAAGTAAACGTAATAGCGCAACTGGAGTTCGAACTCGCTTACAACGATTCCGCAGTCCATCGCTTTAACCATTACACCACGAGGACACCTGCGTCCCTGACCATCAACATCATCATGTCGTGCCGCCAGCACGGATATCCTTGACCCTCTCTCGCCACTTCTCCCTATCATTCATCGCCTCCGGCAGGTCTTCTGGGTTACATCCTGTGTCCTCACATAGCTGCTGTATGTAAGTTCGGGCTGGTCGTCCTGCTTTTGCTTGGCCATATGTGGGGGTCCATAGGAGTACGTCACTTACGAGCTCGTCCTTGCTTCTCCAGCAGTGTCCGGCGTGTCTGGCTCGTCTAACCTGTATAGTTTTCGTGATGGGAGGCAAGTGGCCGTACAGTTGGCGTCTCGTGGGGTTTTGTCGCCAGGACTTGTTCAATATTGCTCTCAACATTCTTGTATAGTTGCCGTCAAGTTTCTTCTCCAGCCGTTTGGTGAGTGTCCATGTAGTGCATCCATATAGCAGCATCGATACAACCGCTGCCTGGAAGAAACTGCGCTTCATTTCATCGGTCAGGTCTGATTTCCATATGATTGAGAGCTTATCTATAGCCGTCCATGCTTTCGTCAGTCGTGTATCGATGTCGTTTTCCGTTGATGAGACGCTACTTCCTAGGTAGGTGAATTTGTCCACTAGCCTCAGAAAAACTGGTAATATTTGTAAATGCACAAATATTGCAAATGCATTAAATATAAAAAAGTTCATGCATTTAAATATCGGCTTGTTTTATTTAAAACTAGACAATGTATTGTGTGTGTATAAGATTTTTCGATGTATGTCTGTTTGTGGACGGAATGAAATGTTTATGACGCTAATTTGTATGTGTATTCAAAACCATACGATCAGCAGACGAACAGGTTATATTAGAATTTTTCTAGCGTAGAAATGCAAACAAAAAAAAAGAGATAATATTTTTATATATCAAAGCGATGTTTATCAATGTTGAATCTAAATACATTCTGGGGAACTGAATGTTGGAGAGAAACTAAAATTCACCCAAAATTTTAAAGACGCAAGTGAATAATCAATAAAGACGAATCTTTATCGAAGACTGAAGAGTAGCGTATTTTATCGCTCTATTCATAGAAGTTAAACAAACTTCAAATTGATTAAAAGTAGATTAATTTATCTATGAATTTAATTGGTTATGAAATCTATATTTATTATCTTGGATAGAAAAATTCTTAAATTATTAAGAGTTTTAAACGTACAAGTATTGCGTGGCAAAATATATTGTATATCGTCTGCAATATCAAAGACAAAAATTAGAAGGCGCTGATTGGTCAGAAAAATGGAAAAAATACTGATTAAAATGTTTTAGTCTCCAGGGAGCCTCTTTTTTTATTCACAAAAATTGATACTTTTGTTTAGAATAGAAACACACACACACACACATACACACATACGCATGCACACACACGCACACATACACACACGTATATATATATATATATATATATATATATATATATATATATATATATATATCTACTGTCCATCGCTTCTAGCAGGTCCTCAGGGCTACATCTCGTATCCCCACAGAGCTGCTGTATGTTGGTTCGAGCTGGTCGCCCTGCCTTTGTTCGGCCATGTGAAGGGGTCCACATGAGTTCATCACTTATGAGCTCGTCCCTACTTCTCCAGCAGCGTCCTGCATGTCTGGTTCGTCTAATTTTGATAGTTTTCGTGATGGGTGGTAGGTGGTCGTATAGCTGCTGCTTTGTGGGTTGTTGCCTCCAGGACTTGTTCAATATTGCTTGCAACATTCTTGTGTAGTTGCTGTCAAGCTTTTTCTCCATCCGTTTAGTTAGCATCCATGTAGTGCATCCATATAGCAGTATCGACACGACCGCTGCTTGGAAGAAACTGCGTTTCATTTTATCGGTCAGGTCTGACTTCCATATGACCAATAGCCTATCGGTAGCAGCCCATGCCTTTGCTAGTCGCGTATTTATGTCTGTCTCGGTTGATGAGATACTGCTTCCTAGGTAGGTAAACTATATATATATATATATATATATATATATATATATTAATACATTTAAGCATTGAAAGAAAGTGAAAAGAGAGATAAGTACCTCGACCTTGCTAGAGAATTGAAAAAGTTATGGAACCTGAAAGTGACAATAATACCAATTGTGATTGGTGATTTTGGCACGATAACTAAAGGATTATTAAAGAGCCTGGAAGATTTGGCAGTTGGCGGCCGAGTGGAGACATTCAAAACAACAACATTATTGAAAACGGCCAGAATACTGAGAAGAGTCCTGGAGACGTGAGGAGACTTGCAGTCACTCAATCTCCAGTGAAAGACCATCAGCTTACGCTGATGTGAAAAACTCTAATGAGCAACAATAATAATAATAGTAATAATACAGCGGACCACAGAGAGGAAAATGAAAGTAAGCGAAAAGAAATACAAATACTTGGACTTTGTTTGAGAACTAAGAAAGTCGTGGAATATGAGAGTGACGGTGATATCAACTATAATTGGCGCGCTTGGAACGGTACCCAAATGCATGAAAAAAAAAGAACGGAGGGAATGAAAACCAGAGGAAGAATCGAGACAATCCAGATGATAACATTGTTATGATCGGCCAGAATACTGTGAAAAGTCCTGGAGATCTGAGAAGACTTGCTGTCGTTCAGACACCAGTAAAAGACCACCAGCTTAACGCTAATGTGAAAACCTAGGAAGGGGTAAATGAATAAAAACATTAGAAATTTATGAATTAAATAGAAGAGGGTAAATGAAGTAAAATATCACAGTGACATAAATAACTACGTGGTATAAACTAGACGTCCCTTCCCAGAATGCCACGCAATCTAGATCACTCTTCCCATCATGCCCTACCCAAGAGTATATAAAGAATATTCACCACGTGGGAACCACTTGGACTGATGATCGTATAGGCGAGAAACTAACAGTGACCAAGAGCTGTTGACTCTATCTACGCAATCTTCAGATTTTCATATGCTCACCGGTATTGAGCACTCTTTCTTTATAAATTTACCCAAATACATGACTAGTTTATATCTATCTATCTATCTATCTATCTATGTATTGTGGAAAAATAACGGAAAAGAATAGCTTTTTATTAATTTTTTCTTGATGGCGAACGACGTGTCACAATTGTTCGAACATTTTTTTAAACTGCCTTCAACTCCAATTGCTAGAACTCGTTCACCAATAAGAAAAGATGAATACAAAATTAATATTTTTCCGTATCCTTTCAAACCATTGTTTTAAGTTTATAATTCCCATCCCGAAGATGACCTAAAATACTTTCTACATGAAATTTTCATAATTTCATGTCTTAGATAATTTCGTCGAAACGCGACGGTGGACATAAACTAATATTTAGTATTATATTTTCTCGCCCATTTACATGTATTTTCTTTCTGTTTTCTTCTTTTTTCAACATATCTGTCTGATTAAATTTCATGTCTTACTGAAATACAAAATTAAGTATCAAATCCTCGTTTGTTTTTTTCAACAAAATATGGCTAGAAGAGAATCTACTGCCTAAACACACACACACACACACACACACACACACACACACACACACACACACACACACATATGTATATGTTCGTCTGTCTGTCTCAGTTCCAATCTAGTTATCATAGTCTGTTCCCATCTATCCATCTATCTATCACCTCATCTGCAGGGCTTGAAATATGCTGATTGCATCTTCTACGAAGGGTTAAGATGTATGACACTAAACTGCATGATAATGCTTCAATTCTGACGATCTGGGGAGTGCCATTATAGGCGACAGCCATTCAATGAATAGGGTTCATTTTGTCTAATGAGTTTGCAATTGGAAGCACAGTTTACGGTTGCACTTTTTTCAAGGAAATCAATAGTGATGAATCCTTTCATGTTCCTGAAGACTGCTATCAGTATGACCTTATTTACTAACCGCTGCACCAGGGACTTTTTCTTTACCGCAGAGTCAGTGTTCTTTTTCCTCATAGAAGGTCTTTTCGACTCAGTTTTGTCATGGCAAACCCATGTTCAATCTATCTGTTAACTTTTCTGCATATATATCTGTAAATTTCATGTGGTTTGCATTTTTCAGTCACCAAAAAATCCATGACAGAACTCTTTTCAAGCATGGTGCACTACGTTTGATTTGATGGCATTTTGAATAGCCTCAAAATAGATATTTGCGTGAGACTAAAAAATTCTTTTCGGTAATTTAATTCAAAACAATGAAGAATTTACATTTTTGGAAAAAATTCTGAAAAAATTCTTTATTTAAAAAAAAAAAAATCCCCTTATTTATTGAATCAGCCTCGTATATAGTGTGTATTGAGAGTCACATCTGCTTTTCATTTTACCATTGTAATTCAAGTTCTCTAGTTAATTTATTTGGTGATCCTAATAAATTCTGCTTAAAACTGCTCGCATGTTTTGTTGTTAAATAAAAAAAAAAAATTACGCTTTAAAATTCAGTACTTACTTTTTTGGCTCATTTGCCGACTTCTGCGTTGATTAAATATCTCCCTCTGTGTTTGTCGGCCAAGGCCACACCTCTGCGTAATCTTATCGGCTTGGAAGACTTACCGCAGTTGGAGATGGCAACGGTATTCGTACCACAAAGAACAGGTTACAAAAACGGGAGTTGGCCTAAAATATTCTAACAAATTGCCGTTTAAAACCAACAAAGAAAGTGGAAATCTAAAAAGAAAGAAAAAAAGTGCTAGTGTACCGCTCACATTACGGTTTATATTCTTTGGCAGCGATATTAAAAGATAGAAGAAATTGTGAAAACTTGTGACGAATCCTGTGGTGTTGTGGGCGAGAATTGGCTGTTAGAAGAGTCAGAATAGTTTCTTTTCTTTTTTTTTTTCCTTTCATGTTTTTTCTTTTTTTTTACCTTTGCTACAGACGCTGCCAAGTTTTTTTTTTTTTTCATTTTGATTTTCTTCTCGCCTACGTTTGTACTAAAAGAGAATTTAATTCCCACTCCCACACACTCTTGGAGTTGGTTTCCTTATTTCTCTACTAATTTGTTGTTCCTTGTTCTGGTCATGTGCTTGTCAACATGGCTATTTCGAGTGGACGCCAAAGAATTTAAACCAGCAGTTGCGATCATTTAGTTTTATTGGAAACAAAAGCAGTAAGAATTATAAGAAATCAGTCCACAGATTTTACAAAGAACTAACCGAACGTTTGCCAGGACATAAATTGTTCAAAGTATTTGCTAAAATAAACTTATCTGAGTAGTGATTTACTAAGCAGTTTACTCAGATGTGGCACTAGGCCGTATGAATGGGGTACCCAATGAGAATCGCACTCACTCGTGAAGATTTGCTAGTCCAGAGGGCCTTAAACTTAGATTAACTTTCTGGAGTAACAAAAGCTTCCATTATGCACTTGTTAAAACCACGGAGACATAATAGTTGGCCGGGTTAAAATCATATGCTTTTTGACTATCAGAAAACGAACATGGACATTCGATATCAATAATTGGAAATATTAAAATCATATGCTTTTTGACTATCAGAAAACGAATATGGACATTCGGTATCAATAATTGGAAATATTAAAATCATATGCTTTTTGACTATCAGAAAACGAATATGGACATTGGATATTAATAATTGGAAAAGAGTGCATTTGTCTCTTCTTCTTCACTGGTCTCATAGCCTGATTTGGTGGTGGGGAGTCTTGAATAGAACAAGCCTAACAGTGACTATCCTTATCCAAGACTACAACGGGCTCGAATTCAAAGTTTTCCTTTTCCCAGACCGGTTACCGCATCAAAATTAGAGTCCAATCTGCCCTACTATTTATTTATAGCTGGAGGAGGAATAGTTGGATTCATATTTTTCCCCAAAGGTATTAGCTCTATGTGAAATGCAAACTGCTTCATTTATGATTTGATCTCGGACAGCCGAGTCCATTTACTACGACAATGATCGTTACGCCACGACAGTCAAACTGGTTAAACAGTGTTGCTAAAATATATCTCATTTTATTTAACGAAATGTCCCTTCGTCTGCCCAGCTAAGGTTCCATCATTTATGGCTCGATATGAGCAAGTCCTTCCGAAATTGTTAGAAAGGTTTAAAACTGTACAAAAAGATACAGTTCTGTATCCCGTTCTATATGTATTACTGTCAACTGAACTGTAAAAGTGTGTTAATACGATAAAATAGAATAAAAAAGGCCGAGAAACCCGTTTTCTTTTTAAATTTAGATTAATACGATGCCTATATTTATTCGGAATGTTTATTAATAATTAGGAATTTCCGATTGTATCTGAGATCTCCGAATGAACCCAAAGCCGTCCTCCGTACGCCGCATTCGGTATAAACAAGGTAGTAATCTATGTGTCTTCTGTAAACGTCCAAATGGGTTAATATAGGACAGACTGCTATGTGGGATGAGTTTTTTTTTTCAGAGAGTGGCGAGTGTGACATACCCAGCACAGCTAAGCTCTTTACCTGTCTTTTCTGCAGACAATAGTCGAATTTTCGTTTGCTCTTTTTTTTCCCGAGAAGCAAGCAGGTTTCCGACTTCTTTTTGGATGCAAAGTATTTCTCTTGTACTGATAAGCCTAAACGACACCGACTCAAGGAATTTCAGTTTTACTTTTATTATTTGTCCATCGATAATTATTAAAAATACGACGTACTTTTTAAGGGAGAGAGAGAGAGAGGGGGGGTAGAAAATTAGTTACTCCCCGTTGCTCGCTTTTGATACCAACTTGACTTTTCGATTTGGGAGATGAAAACTTCCTCACTGTCCGGGTTGGATATACTATCCATCACACAAACACACTATATACTCATTGAATGCCCTCTGACCTCTAAAACGAGAAATATCTCCCTAGTCCTCAAAAACCTTCGCCAAAAATTTTACATCGAGGCCGTAAGTCCAGCATATTAGCTAAGACACCGGAAAAACTCTCCCCATATGTGAATTTATCTTTTATTGTAACAAATACCTTTTGTAATTGTTTGGGATAAATCTATGTTTGACAAGAAAGAGAAAAAATAGACATTGGTTTGAAGGCGAACCTAGTCGGCAGGAGCTGTAGAATATGTTAACTGCATGTCTGCTGGGGAGTAGAAAGCCTCCAAAACTTTTTGGGGGGAATTCCTACCTCCTCACAGAGATGCAGTCGAGTGTTCTGCTTATGACGATAAACCATCTGATAATGAGGCTCCAGTCCTGGAACTTTGCGGAGTGTGGAGTATCTTTTCAGTGTTATTACTCCGAGAAAAAAAAAAAAAAAGAAAAAAAAAAAAGAAAAAAAACCAAAATGGCTTCAGAAGAAATAGATCTACGACCTCACAAATATTAACCATCCGCAGAATCCTTGAAGGTGTACGGGCAAAGAACCTACAAGCGACATTAATATTTGTCGACTTTACCAAGGCTTTCGACTCCATTCACAGAGGAAAGATGGAACAAATCCTACTAGCGTACGGCATACCTAAAGAAACCGTAGCGGCAATAACGATTCTGTATAGAAACACTAAAGTAAAAGTACGATCACCAGATGGAGACACAGAATACTTCGACATTGTAGCAGGAGTACTACAAGGGGACACGCTGGCCCCGTATCTCTTTATCATTTGTCTAGACTACGTACTTAGAACATCGATTGACAAAATCAAAGAGAATGGCTTCGAACTGACGAAGAAAAGAAGCAGAAGATACCCCGCAACAACAATTACCGACGCCGACTACGCCGATGACATAGCGATACTGGCAAATACACCTGACCAAGCCGAAACACTTCTGCATAGTTTGGAACGAGCAGCAGCAAGCATAGGCCTCCATGTTAATGCACACAAAACGGAATATATGTGCTATAACCAAACGGGGGACATCTCCACTCTAGAAGGAACCCCTCTTAAACTAGTAGACAAATTCACGTACCTAGGAAGCAGCGTCGAATCAACCGAAAAGGACATCGAAACGAGGTTAACGAAAGCATGGACAGCTATCAATAGGCTATCGACTATATGGAAATCAGACCTAACCGATAAAATGAAACGCAGTTTCTTCCAGACAGCGGTCACATCGATACTGCTATATGGATGCACTACATGGACGCTAAAAAAACGGCTGGAGAAGAAACTAGATGGCAATTACACAAGAATGCTGCGTGCAATCCTAAACAAGTCCTGGCAGCAACACCCCACAAGACACCAACTGTACGGCCACCTGCCCCCTATCACGAAAACTATTCAAGTTAGGCGAACCAGACATGCAGGACATTGCTGGAGAAGCAGAGATGAACTCATAAGAGATGTACTCTTATGGATCCCCACACACGGCCGCGCAAAAGCAGGACGACCAGCACGAACGTACATTCAGCAGCTATGTGAGGATACAGGTTGTTGTCCTGAAGACCTACCTAGGGCGATGAACGATAGGGAGGAGTGGCGAGAGAGGGTCAGGGATATCCGTGCTGCCAGCACGATATGATGATGATGATGACTCCGAGGTACACTCTGACCTGTTAGGGACTGATCTATGGGTCAAATAGAAATATCCAATCGTTTTCTATTGTTGAAACCATTTACATTAAATTATTTGCATTACAGAGAAATAATTAGAACCATTTAACTGTGTGCAAATAAAACTATTAGTGTTAGATAACAATACCTAAAGCCATTTAATCGAGTGCCAACAAATCCGCTGTGGCTCGTTTAAAATCTATTACCAACTGACTATTCGTTTACAAATCATATATATTTAATATAAATTTATCAATATTATTTGGAATTATATAACCTATAGGGGTTGATTCTATTTACCCAACCTCTCCACTCGGGCAGGATATGACACAAGGTCAATTTTTAAGCGGGGTTTAACAGGTTTGAATTCAGAGTTTTCCTTCTCCTAGACTAGTTGCCTCACCAAGGCTGAAGAATTCAGTCTGCCCTACTGTTTACCTCTAGCTGGAGGGAAATAATTGGATTCATACCTTTCCCAAGGGTATTAGTGCTATGTGAAATGCAATCAGTCTCGTCCAGGATTTGAAATCGTGTCGCCGTGTCCATTTCCAACGACGATAACCATTACACCACGGGCAACTCCTATAGGGGTTGATATACCGTAAAATATAACTAACCAACAAGTAAAAGGCATTTTTGAATCAACCACTGGCTTTTAAACCATTACACAATACAAGGCACCCAATACTGGTAAATCTCTTTTCTGCTATGTTAATCTATTCGGTTTTTCGGAAAATACCGTCCGATTTTAGAGGTTTGATTCCTTTGTTTAATGGCATATTAACCTTTGTGGGTTATTTAATTCCAAAGCAATACTCGTAGAAGAATAGCTGTAATACTATTTAACACATAACTGGTGGGATAATAGGGTTCAATATCTCTTTGAAGGGTATCAGTCCGAAAGTGAACGTAGTAGCTCGATTGGAGTTCGAACGCATTTATTTCGATGCCGCTGTCTTGCACGTTAGCCATTACATTACAGTGAATCCCCTCCGATTTTAGAATAAAGTGTTTAAATTCTTGTCAAACTATATGATCTTGATACTATTTGCATAAACGTTTAACATTCCTTATTAAGAATTAAAGTGTCCTCTTTGTTAATTTTGAATAAAGTCTTTCAGAATTTGAATTTCTAGGTTATACATGAAACTGAAATGACACGTTTACTTTTTTGCTTGAATTCAAACTTGGTCATAATTTAGTTTCCTGACAATACTCGGCAACATGTGGCCAGGATGACAATGCTCGGCCACATGTTGATAGGATGACACGGCAGAAGCTCACTAACTTGGAGAATGAGATTTTCCCTCATTCACCAAATTCTCCCGATCTCTTACCCACCGACTTCCATTTTTAAAGCAGCGAAACACTTTTTTTTTACGCCCAAAAACTTTCTGTTCTAAAGGAGAAGTAGAAACTACATTTAAAGATTTCTTGGCATCAAAACCTCAGACGTTTTATCGTACAGTTATAAAAAAGGTTGATAATCCAGGACAGAAATGTGTAGATGTTCAGGGACCATATTTTGATTAAATCACTATTTAAATTCTATAATTGAGGAATAAAAACTCATTCTAAAATCGGACATAAATATCCGAACAACAGAATATATATATATATATCATCATCATCATCATCATATCGTGCTGGCAGCACGGATATCCCTGACCCTCTCTCGCCACTCCTCCCTATCGTTCATCGCCCTAGGTAGGTCTTCAGGACAACAACCTGTATCCTCACATAGCTGCTGAATGTACGTTCGTGCTGGTCGTCCTGCTTTTGCGCGGCCGTGTGTGGGGATCCATAAGAGTACATCTCTTATGAGTTCATCTCTGCTTCTCCAGCAATGTCCTGCATGTCTGGTTCGCCTAACTTGAATAGTTTTCGTGATAGGGGGCAGGTGGCCGTACAGTTGGTGTCTTGTGGGGTGTTGCTGCCAGGACTTGTTCAGGATTGCACGCAGCATTCTTGTGTAATTGCCATCTAGTTTCTTCTCCAGCCGTTTTGTTAGCGTCCATGTAGTGCATCCATATAGCAGTATCGATGTGACCGCTGCCTGGAAGAAACTATTATAGCAGTGTTGGTTGTCACTATTTCATTTTGTGGGTTTGTGGTGAACCAAATGCAATATAATTTGGCGAGTGCTCAATATCTGTGATAGAGCAATCATATAATGATAACACTGGTTTACAAAGAAATTGACGCAAGCACAAAAATACCCATTTTTACCTAATTTGAGGGTGCTGAATTCAAATTTGAAATACGTTTTTACTCATCACCTCTAGTTTTTTAGATATGCATAGTGTGCATTTTTGCATATACGGTACATAAAGGCGTATATGAATTTAGGGTTAATTCTAATATTGTGAGACTTATGGCTTATTCTTTTAGTTATTATGCACTAAATGTAAGTGATAGCATTACATTATATATATATATATATATATATATATATATATATATATATATCAAGACGGATTTTGATAGTTAAGGTAGCAGGTCTCAATCCACACCCTGGCAGTCATTGGAAGAGGTTGTCTCGCAGGCGGCGCAGGTGGTTGGTGTCCCTCAACTATCGTGTTACACATCTTTTGGGTTACTAAATATTAGTATTACATTTTCAAATGCACATTTAGTTTTACTTTGTTATATTTTCAGATTCTCCAATGGCTTCAAGCACTTTAAAATGTCGAGCATGCCTCAACAAGGCCAATTCTTTCTGTTACGTGTGTGGGGACTTCACAACAGTTGCACAGCGTCGAACCATCACTTCCCTCCTCAGAACCGCCTACTTTCACTATTTTGGTGATCAGGACAAGTCTTGGGCTCCGCACATCTGTTGTAAACCCTGCTACAATGGAATAACTGCATGGTTTAATGGCAAGAAAGCGGCCTTCAACTTTGCAATCCCGATGGTTTGGAGAGAGCCGCGAAACCACGCAGACGATTGTTATTTTTGTTTAACTAATATAACTGGTTTTAATGCATCTTCTAGGAAAAAGATCAAATATCCCAACCTTCGATCTGCTATGATACCCGCTCCCCATTCAGATGATCTTCCTGGACCCACACCTCCAGTAAATAAGGATCTTCTTTCCTCATCAGATAAAGAAATGCCTTCAAGGGAGGATTCTGCCGAGTCAATATCTTTGGAAGATATTGGGTCGACATATTCAGGAACAAGTGGCAATGAGCCACACTGGATCACGCAAGAAGACCTGAATGATCTTGCTCGTGATTTGTATCTGTCGAAACAGCAGTCAGAGCTCTTGGCTTTTCGGCTTAAACAGTGGAACCTAGTCCAGGAAGATGTAAGAATCACCAGTTTCAGGAATAGGAACAAATAAGGTCATTGATCTTCTTATGGGTATGCAAGCGGGCTTCACAAAGTACTGTTGTTTTCTCTGTCTCTGGGATAGTCGAACTGTATCCCAGCATTACAAGCAGAAAGACTGGGGGTTTAGAAGCACTTTTGTTCCTGGTGAACACAGCCTCAAGGAAAATCCTCTGGTGGACATGAATAAGGTGCTTCTTCGTCCTCTTCACATCAAGCTTGGCTTGATGAAGGATTTCGTGAAGGCGTTGCATAAAAATGGTGCTGCCTTCCAACACTTGTCTACTGTGTTCCCAGGTTTTAGTGCTGCTAAGCTCAAGGAGGGCATCTTTGTCAGACCTCAGATCCGAGAAGTGCTGAAGGATACTGATTTTGAGGAGCTTCTTAACTTAAAGGAACTGAGAGCATGGGAAGCATTCAAGTCAGTATGTAGTAGCTTCCTTAGTAACACACGCGTACCAGATTACCAAGCCTGTATTGAGAAGTTGCTAAAGTCTTACGAGGATATGGGGTGCCGAATGTCACTCAAGATTCATTTTCTCCATTCCCATTTCAACTTCTTCCCACCAAACCTTGGAGCAGTGAGTGATGAGCATGGAGAAAGATTCCACCAAGACATTACGAAGATGGAGAGAAACTATCAAGGCAAATGCAACCCCGGCATGATGGGAGACTTCTGCTGGATGCTCTTGCGTGACATCCCGGAGGCAAAATACACTAGATCTTCTAAGAAAACATACTTTTGACTGTCTGTGGTACCATGAATTGTGTAATTGTGTCACTCAAGTAAATTGATTCAATCAGTGTTCTTTATCTATCTTGTTTTATCTGTTATAAGCTGCTGCAACTCTTGAAATATGCACATATATTCTCTGTTTATACTAATATGAGACTTTAAATTGAAAACTAGAGGTGATAGAGCAAATCTATTTATAAATTTGAATTCAGCACACCCAAATTAACAAAAAAACCCTATCCTTATTCTTACTTCAGACCAAAAATTTATTTTTGTAAACCAGTGTAATAAGTAAATATATATTAGATTTTATACATATTCAATAGCATATAATTTGGCGAGTGCTAAATATCTGCACAGTTAATTGGTTTCAAGGATAGTAAACGATCAAACCGTTAGATCAGAGTGGACCAGACAGTAATGGCAGTGAAGAGAGTTTCATATTCCCTAAAGCTCCAGAACCAGAGCCTCACCATTAGAGGTTTTAGTGTTTTAGGGTACTCTTTAGGGATTGGTGTTTTACCCCTCAGCAGTGAACGTTACCATCGTAATCTGCGACTAAGCTACACAAATTTAGTCAGCATTTTACCTCCACTACTGAAATCAGCAACCCACTGTCAGTTAGAGTTTAGAATACGCTGACCTAATCCACAGTAGAGGAGTAAGCCCCCCGCCAAAAAAAAGGGTGTCTTCGATATGAAACTAAACCTCATTTGATGGCGAGGTTCCCGTTCTGGAGATCTGCGGAGTGTAGAGCATCACTTGATTGCTATTACTCCCGGCCCCACTCAGACTCGAAGTGCTTGTACCTGTTAGGGTCCCATCTTTGGATCAAATAAATCTTTGCAAATTATTCGTATTGGAAAGGACCGTGAGCCATAGAACAAAATAAAGAGTTTTAAATAACATCTCTAAAAAGGTAAATATGAACGTACAGTGAATGCGATTCCCTAACATCTTGTCAAAAATAACCCTAGACGGGCTGACATGCCGTTAAAATCAATCAATCAACAGCACTCATCAAAATCAGCACCACCGACGGTGATTGACATTTTTCACGAAACCTTGTTAAAACTTGCTCTCTCTCTTTCTTTGTCTTTCTCTCTCTCTCTCTCTTTCTCTTCCCCTCCCTCTCTCTCCTTCAAACGGCGATTTTATGCTCCCTGAATTAAGTGTAGTTTCTATGGAAATAGATCGGAGGTGTTATTTTCAGAACACCCCTCGTATAAAAATTAATGTGACACAAAAATACATCAACTCATCATGTTTTTTTAACTCTCTTAAAAAGTAACACGGAATATAAATTTTAAAACAGAAAAATTGATCGAAGGTTGAAAACATCAAAAAAATGGAACTCAGATGTTTTTATCTTTATTTTTTGAGTGGTAAACATTCATTATTCATTGATGAGAAATTTCGATCTTTTAACGATGGTACAAGTGTTTTCATTTCACTCGATAACATTCTGATTGCTTCTTTCATTTCTTTAGCGTATTATTATTATTATTATTATTATTATTATTATTATTATTATTATTTCGAATCATTAAATACAACATGGAAAATGCATGATATCGTTAAAATTTCAAATAAAAAATGCAGATTCAAATTCGGTTTAATGATTCCGCTTAAAGAATATTGAAATATAATTCTCTACCATGTGATAGCATTCTGAATATATATATATATATATATATATATATATCTTCTTTCTTAATGGGGTCGGATTTTACTCCATGATTCACGCACACACACACACACACACACACACACACACACACACACACACATATATATATATATATATATATGTAAGATTTGGAATAAGATCCGACAGTATGAGCAAAAGCAGGCAATAAGAAAAATATAAGGATTGCTTCCTTAAAAATTAAGCTTCCATAGTTTTACTTTTTTTATTTGGACTGCTCTCTCTCTCTCTCTCTCTCTCTTTCTTTCTCTCTTTCTTTCTCTCTCTTTCTCTTTCTCTATCTCCCTCTCACTTTCTCTCTCTCAATATATATATATATATATTGGCAGAAATTATAATTTCTGTATTTGCCTATTTAAGCATTCATGTCTCCACGTATGATTAGAACATAATGTTTGGGAATGCGTCGGACAAAGGAAGTTAGCTAGCAGAAGTGATAATGTTCGTTCATTCACTTGCATTTTTGGGTTGCCATTATATTTCGGTTGGATTCTCTCTGTGCTATTAAGTGATTTTAAGCCACCAGGACAAAGAAGCATTCCTACACTTCCAGTAGCAGCACTGACGAAGTTTTTCCATGTAGATGCCGAAACAAATCTCCATCCACTACAGGTTTTATAATATTTTAGTTCTAGATCAAAATGGTAATATCTATGTTTTTGCACGCATATGATATCTATTTTACGCTTTGCTCAATAATAAATTCTGCTTATACATGACGGAAGAAATAAAATTACCAACCCAAGAAACCATCAGAATACTCGGAGAAAAGGAAACTTGCAAATATTCGGGAATATTAGAAGCAGATAAGCGGAGATGAAGAAAAAATTAAAAGAGTATATCAGCTATCAATAGGCTATCGATTATATGGAAATCAGACCTAACCGATAAAATGAAACGCAGCTTCTTCCAGGCAGCGGTCACATCGATACTGCTATATGGATGCACTACATGGACACTAACAAAACGGCTGGAGAAGAAACTGGATGGCAATTACACAAGAATGCTGCGTGCAATCCTGAACAAGTCCTGGCAGCAGCACCCCACAAGACACCAACTGTACGGCCACCTGCCCCCTATCACGAAAACTATTCAAGTTAGACGAACCAGACATGCAGGACACTGCTGGAGAAGCAGAGATGAACTCAGAAGAGATGTACTCTTATGGATCCCCACACATGGCCGCGCAAAAGCAGGACGACCAGCTCGAACGTACATTCAGCAGCTATGTGAGGATACAGGCTGTTGTCCTGAAGACCTACCTAGGGCGATGAACGATAGGGAGGAGTGGCGAGAGAGGGTCAGGGATATCCGTGCTACCAGCGCGATATGATGATGATGATGATATCAAAAACGAGGAAACTACTGGAAATCAAACTATATAGCAGAAATCTCATCAAAGAGATAAACACTTGGGCTGTCCCCAGCTCGTATGATACTCGGGACCATTCTTAAAGTGGGCGAGAGAAGAATTTTCACAAATGGACTAGAAAACATGGAAACTCAAGACGATGTATAAAGCCTTACATCCCAGAGATGACGTAGACTGACTATATGTGTCAAGTAAAGGAGGAGGAAGAGGACTCTCCAGCATGAAGTTAGCGTCAATGCATCGATACAAAGACTCGAAGACGACATAAAAAAAGCAGAGGAAGACTAGTTACAGACAGCACGAATATAACCAGAAAACGAAAATAGGAAGAAAAACAACTGTATGGACATTTCAAGCGACAAACAAGCGAAATCTCGCACGAGATTTGGACATGGCTGAGAAAGGTAAATGCGACAGTAAATCCGCTGGCCAACACCCACTATCTTAACCTCCTAAACCACTCATAGTCATCAGATTGTCTAGTGGTTTCTCTCATCTCCAGCCAGGGGTATTTCACATTTCTTTACAAACCCACAAAACACAACATACACAACAGAGAGGGTGGAGGAAAAGAGAATAAACAAACACAGACTTGGGTAGGCTCCAAGCGCACAAAGAGGGAAGTTTACGACCCTTTTCTAGCATTCTGTGCTTCTGTGAGTGATCGCGATCGTGTATTCGAGCGAAATTCCCACAAAGTCACCAGGAACGCTGACTCATCCTCTCACGTTGGCCAACCTCGCCTCTGGTTCCACAGGTCCGAGCAGTCGCCTTTCTCTCCTGCTGACTGGCCTGTTCTGTTGACTGCTTTCTTCTGTTTTTGCTTTCTTCTGTACATAGCTTCCCCCGTCTTCTTCCGGTCTCGTGGGAAATTTCGCGCGCAAGCCCTTTGTGTGGGTTGCGCCAAGACAGACAAGGGGGTCCTATGACTGGCACCCACACCCACACCCACAGAAACTAATGCCACCCACCGTATCACAGAAACCATAAGAGAGAAACTGAATCCCTTCTGAGAGCAGCACGGGACAACGCCATAAGGACTCACTATGTCAGAGCAAGAATAGACGAGACGCAACAGAATAGCAGATTACATAATAGTAAATTATGTGGTGATAGGGATGAAGTGATTAATCACATAATAAGCAAATGATATAAGTTGGCGCAAAAAGAGTGTAAGTCTAGACACGACTGAGTGGGGAAGGTGATCCACTGGAAATTGTGCTGGAAGTTGGATCAACTAATCTCAGCCAGATGACCAGACCTAGTGATAGTCAAAAAAATAAATAGATAAATAAATAAAATAAATAAATAAATAAAATAAATAGATAAATAAAAAAGAGAACCTACCGAATAGTGGACTTTGGCTCTCTCTCTCTCTCTCTCTCTATATATATATATATATATATATATGTGTGTGTGTGTGTGTGTGTGTGTGTGTGTTGAACGTTGATCCGGACAGTAATCGTGAAAAACATTTTCAGAATAAATGGGATGATATCTGAAAAAATGCTGAGAGATCACTTTTGGGAACTATAGAATAAATTGCTTAATAGAATTTTGTCTGTATGTAGATATTGCATTAATAGATTATATATTCTGTACAAAGATTTTTTTTTAGTTGATGTGAAAATATAATAAAAATAGAAGATGCCCAAGGAGGCATAAAAATAATTGGTGAATTGGTATGCTCGGAAGAATCTGCAAAGGATCTGTAAAGAGACTGGAGAACTTTGAAATCAGAGGACAAGTGCAGACCTCCAGACAACAGCATTATTAAGATCGACCAGAATCCTGAGAAGTATCCTGAAGACTTCAAGAGACTTGCTGTCACTCAAACTGTCACTCAAGACTATCAGCTGACGCTGGTGTTGAAAAAAACTCTTCAGGAAGATAATAATGATTATTTGTAAATTGATTGTGAACTTTTATAATACATTGGATCTTAAACATGGATATTCCAACTTTATAATGAAATGTTCAACTATTTAAAATGGTTTTGAAGATACATTTTTTGTACTGGATATAATTGGTGGCCATAATTGTTAAACTGACTTCGACATAAAATATCCCAATAAGGAAAAGCTTGGTGGGAACTGTACAAGGATGTGGTGTGCTATTTTAAACAAATCCCGGAAGCAGTGCTCTACGAAAAAGCAAAGACAAACTCAAAGAGTTCTCTCATGGACTCCTACTGACGGACTCACCAGTTTTGGCAGACTAGAAAAAACTTACACTTATCGGCTCTGTGAGGACACTGAAGTCCGTTTAAATGGTTTACCCAGAGCAATAGCCGATAGGGATGGATCGCGAGAGGAATCAAATCCGTGCAGTTGGTACACCTTGATGATGATGATGATAAAGTTGGCATGCTGTGAAACCAACCAACCAACCAACCAACTGTCTTTAAAGTACAGTTCTCTCCTATTATTATTATTATTATTATTATTATTATTATGCAGTGCTGGAGAAGCAGGGACGAACTCATAAGAGATGTACTCTTATGGACCCCCACACATGGCCGTGCAAAAGCAGGACGACCAGCACGAACATACATTCAGCAGCTATGTGAGGATACGGGTTGCTGTCCAGAAGACCTACCTAGGGCGATGAACGATAGGGAGGAGTAGCGAGAGAGGGTCAGGGATATCCGTGCTACCAGCCCGATATGATGATGATGATTATTATTATTATTTACCCATTAGAGTTTTTCACATCAGCGTAAGCTGATGGTCTTTCACTGGAGATTGAGTGCCAGCAAGTCTCCTCAAGTCTCCAGGACTCTTCTCAGTATTCTGACCGTTCTCAATAATGCTGTTGTTTGGATGGTCTCCACTCGGTCGCCAACTTCTAAATCTTTCAGGCCCTTTAATAATCCTTTAGTTACCGTGCCAAAAGCACCAATCACAATTGTTATAATTGTCACCTTCATTTTCCATTGCTTTTTCAATTCTCTCGCAAGGTCGAGGTACTTATCTCTCTTTTCATATTCTTTCAGTTTTATTCTGTGGTTAGCCGGGACAGCAAAGTCGACAATTTTGCTGATTTTCTTTTTTTTGTTGTTGTTGATTATTATAAGGTCTGGTCTTCTGGCCGAGATTAGGGGATCCGTTTGTATGTCAAAGTCCCATAGGAGTTTGTGTGTGTCATTTTTTAGGGCAGGGGCTGGGTTGTGCATATACCATTTGTTGGCATATTATTGTTATTATTATTTTGTTTGTTATATCTCCTTGGACATCTCCCCTTTTTAATATCTTCTCACACGAAGTTAAAATTCTTTGCACAGAACATATTCACTATTAATACAATATCTATAAATAGATTAAATTCTGTAAAGTAGTTCATCCGATAGTTTCCGAAAATACCCTTTTAAATTCTTTTTTTACCATAATTTTTTAAACTGTCCAAACTTAATTTTTTTTTTTTACACTCTAGCTGTTTTTTTATCTGATTAGGCAATTTGTTACAAACGTATATTACTCTGTTGCAAAAAATCCAATTTGTTAATAGACTTAGTTTTTGAAATCTCTCTTGACAGAAAATTTCCAGTTCGAGAATAAATATAAAAAAAATGTCTACGATAATTAGAAATTCCATTATTTTGAAAATTTCTTACTAGATTGTCTCTCATTTTTCTTTCAAGTAAAGTAGTTAACCCTAATTTCTTTTGCCCAGTCGGCTGGAGCTGTAGAATACACTGCAGAAGTATAAGATCCCACAACGATTCTCCTGATTATGACACTAAACAATCTGATAGTGAGGTTCCAGTAATGCTGGAGCTTTGAGGAATGTAGAGACCTCTTCATTGCCATCGCTCCCAGGTCCACTCTGGACCGGAGTGGTAACACCTGATAGGGTCCTATCGATGGGTCAAATAGAAGTAAACTGCGTAATTATGCTAAACTGAATTACTTGAAATAGAACTGTTTCGATATTTAAACTGCGTACTTATGCTAAACTGAACTGCTTGAAATAGAACTGTTTTGGCATTGAAACTGTACTTACGCTAAACTGAATTGTTTGAAATAGAACTTTTTGACATTCAACAGTGTGTGGACAAAATCTATACTCATACTAAATTGAATTGTTTGAAATAGAACTGTCTGACTTAACTGGACAGCTTGAAATAGAAATGTTTTTGACAATTAAACTGTGTACTCATGCTTAAATGAATTGTTAATTTGTATAAAAATGGATTTGGCATTAAATAACCTACAAAAGTTGATTTGCTATGAAATCCAACCAACTAACCAACCAACTTAATTTTCTAACAGTAATCTTTTACTCTTTTTACCTATTTTGGTCGCTCTTCCATTTCAATAGTGCACTTCAATTTCCATGCTTAGATACTGGGTCCCTGGATTGAGTAAAATATTCTATAATAGGTCTTATTAGGTTTTACATAATTTTAAAAGAATTAGAATCAAGGATTTCTTCCTTCTATTTCTTTTGGAGAGAATTTTAACGGCCAGCGAGAACGAGGCTGCAATGAAGTGGTTTATCTCGAAAGAAAATCTTCCACTCTTTTGTCAATGGATTTCCTTCCCATAACTTGCCTTAAGGCAACAAGTAGTAAATTGCAATTATTCATCATGAACGAATAATATTGCTCTTGGCTGAGATAAAAACATCTAACAGACGATCAAACAATAAAAGATAATTTTTATATTTGTAGATATACATGCATACAAAAACCTTAACGGATAGGAAACATTTTTTTTGGCTTGCAAAATCGCTTGCTTTTATTCTACGTTCTAAAATATCACAGTCAGCCATTTTCTTTTTTTTTTTTTTTTCTTGTTTCGCTGATAAGAAAGATGTAGCCAACAAAATTCTGGATGAGCAAAAAATATATCCGGATTTTTGTGTTGGTTAAACAAGATGATTGTTTGTAACCTTAGTTGAACTTTTACTGAGGTTACTGACTTTTGTGTTTTCTTTTTAGGCAAGTTGATAGATGTTTTCAAGTATGATGGATTTCCCGTTTTCTCTGTAAGTCAGTTTCGTCAAAATTTAGATTCATCATCATCATCATCACCAAGATGTGCAAATAGCATGGATTCCTCTGGCTATCTCTCACTATCCGTCACTAACAGCCATCGTTCTTCCCGGTAAGTCCTCTAAGCGGATAGATTTTGTTTATTTTTTTCAATGGCATATCAAACGTCAATGGTTATTTAATCATAAAGCAATCGTTATAGAAGAACAATCATCATCATTTATATCGCGCTGGTAGCACGGATATCCCTGACCCTCTCTCGCCACTCCTCCCTATCGTTCATCGCCCTAGGTAGGTCTTCAGGACAGCATCCCGTATCCTCACATAGCTGCTGAATGTATGTTCGTGCTGGTCGTCCTGCTTTTGCACGGCCATGTGTGGGGGTCCATAAGAGTACATCTCTTATGAGTTCGTCCCTGCTTCTCCAGCAGTGTCCTGCATGTCTGGTTCGTCTAACTTGAATAGTTTTCGTGATAGGGGGCAGGTGGCCGTACAGTTGGTGTCTTGTGGGGTGTTGCCGCCAGGACTTCTTTAAGATTGCACGCAGCATTCTTGTGTAATTGCCGTCTAGCTTCTTCTCCAGCCGTTTTGTTAGCGTCCATGTAGTGCAGCCATATAGCAGTATCGATGTGACCGCTGCCTGGAAGAAACTGCGTTTCATTTTATCGGTTAGGTCTGATTTCCATATAATCGATAGCCTATTGATAGCTATCCATGCTTTCGTTAACCTGGTTTCGATGTCCTTTTTGGTTGATTCGACGCTGCTTTCTAGGTATGTGAATGATACTATATAACCCATAACTGGTGGGATTAGAGGGTCCATATATTTCCTGAGGGTATTAGTCCGAAGGTGAACGTACTCTCGCGACTGGTGTTCGAACCTTCCATTTTCTACAGTCAGTTTTCGTTTGTTTTCACGAGGCCAATGTAATGCCTCATATAGTATCATATTCAATCGAATCCATTTGTGAGTTTCGTTGGGAGCAACTACCACATCCTCCTTATAGTCCAGATCTGTCCCGTTCTAATTTCCATTCGTTTAGCCCCCTCAAATAATTTCAGTTTTAAGTTCTAAGTGATGATGAAGTGCAGAACACCGTGAGAAAATGGCTAAAAACTCAATCTAAAAATTTCTGTTAAAAGAAGACAAAAGCTTGTTTTTTGATGGGGATTGAGTGACAGCAAGTCGCCTCAAGTCTCCAGGACTCTTCTCAGTATTCTGGCCGTTTTCAATGTGTTTTAAAGAATAGAGATTAAATTGAAAAATAAAGCAGGAATTCTTTTTTGGGGTGAAATGTGAGTTGTCCTATTACAATATTCACCTTATTTATTGAATAACCTTCGTATCAACATTTTTTGCCGTTGTTTCTAAAAAAGGTTTTGCACACAGTTATATATCTAATATCTCTATCTAATACAAATCACTTATATACTATCTGGTTTCAATTATTCTTATCTTATTACGCCGATGTTATAGCGCTTCTGGTAAATGCACCTGCCCTTGCCGAAACCCTGCTACATAGTCTGGAACGAGCCGCTGCAGGCATCAGAGTCCATGTCAATGCACACAAGACGGAATATATGTACTTTAATCAAACTGGCGATATCTCCACATTAAACGGTAGCTCTCTGAAACTAGTTGACTAGTTCACCTACCAAGGAAGCACTGTCTCAGCAACCGAGACAGACATCGACACGCGACTAGCAAAGGCGTGCTCCCGGCGAGTGCCCCGGGGCCTGTTCTGGACTTCGGTCCGGAGCGTGGCCCTGGAAAAGGAACAATGGCAGACTTGGGGCCTTTAATTAGGCACCTAGTTTCGACTAGGCTACCTTCGGGTGGGCGAGCTGCATTTTTGTCTCCTTTGTCCCCCATGCACGGCACTAGACCATGCGTCTAGTTAAAGCCGTTAACTGGCATACGTGCCCGGACCCACATTTCGGTTCGTGAAACTGCTTGCCTCATCAGGCTCACATTGCACTAAGTGAGCCGATGAGCAGCACAGACAAGCAGGGTTCGAGTCTCGGCTCGTTCCCGACCTTGCCCTCCCCTTTATCCCCACTTTAATTGGCCTTCGGGCTTTTGACCTTGTGTCAAGTCGTGTCTGGTGGGAGGCAGCGACAAATACTACGGCATGGACAGCTGTCGATAGGCTATCGGTCATATGGAAGTCAGACCTGACCGATAAAATGAAGCACAGTTTCTTCCAAGCAAGCGGTCGTGTAGGCACTGCTATATGGATGCACTACATGGACGCTAACTAAACAGACGGAGAAAAAGCTTGACGGCAACTACACCAGATTGCTGCGAGCAATATTAAACAGCAGCTATACGGCCACCGACCACCAATCACGAAAACTATCAAAATTAGACAAACCAGACATGCAGGACACTGCTGGAGAAGTCGAGACGACCTCATAAATGATGTACTCCTGTGGACCCCATCATATTTACCAACCCCTCCGCTCGGGCAGGGTACGACACAAGGTCAATTTTTAAGCGGAGTCTAACAGGTTTGAATTCAGAGTTTTCCTTCTCCTAGACTAGTTGCCTAATCAAGGCTTAAGAACCTAGTCTGAGAGAGGGTCAGGGATATCCGTGCCGATAGCACGATAAGATGATGATGATGATGATGATTTCTAATAATTTATACACACTTATATGGTTTCAACTATTTCTTTTTAAATCCTTTGTTTGTACAGTTGTATGGTATCAAGTATTTTTATATAATACTAATAATTTGTACAGTTATATGGTTTCAAGTAACTAATTATAATAATAATCATATATATGTAACTTTTAAACAGATGTATTTGACTCATAGATGTGACCTTAACAGGTACTACCACTTAGATTTGAGTGGACCTGGGAGTGATGGTAATGAAGGCATAATCCATCCCTGGAGCCTCACAACTAGATGCAGTTCAGTATTTTACCTTGGACACCTCCTTTTTGTAGGGGATATAGTCAGCGTGTTTTAATCCCTGCCTATAATTTTTATCAAGGATAATAAAGTAAAAAAGCAAGTAACGTTGGCGACCTAAGTCGAGGGTGACCCAAAGGCTCCCATTTCAATAGCTACTACACCAAGGTGTAAGGGAGGGCGCGACTCCATTCCCTTGATTGCTCCACTTTACCCTTGATCCTTATCTTATAATGCTGAGTGTTAAGCAAGGCGGCAACAAGTACCATTTTTTGAGTCTTTGGTATGACTCTACTGGGATTGAAACCCGGTCTACCGGACCATTGGTGAACACTCTAATCGCTTGGCCAATTGTAAAATGTTAAAAAATTCAAACGCATCTACAAAACGTATGCATTTAAACAAAATATTTTCAGTAGTTTTTTTTTCATCAAGTAGCTTTTGAAAAATGTGTGCGTGTATTCTGTGAGTATATAATCGTGTATGCGTATGCGTATGCGTGTTTGTGTTTATATGTGTGTATAGGTGCGTATGTGTATATCCACTGGGTACTTTGTCAACCAATCAATCAGCCATAATACAATCCACAATATTTTGTCAAACACTTTTTGTGATCTACGGCAAGAGTCTGTGCTTTATTGTTATATATATATATATACAAATTTATAATCCTATGTGACCGGTTTCGTTGTTTTTCTTAAAGAAGTATACATATATATATATATATATATATATATATATATTATTTTTGTTATGTGCATCAGTTCTATTATAAAAAAATCAAAGAGACTAACGGATCAATGTTTATTCGTATTAAGAAAGGTTTTTGAGAAAAATTTAAAAAAAAGATATTTCTTTTTTTCTTTACTAGATATATGCATCTGCAAAATTAACGCATTTAAATATAAACTATTTTATGCTGCTTTAAAAAATGTGCGTGTATGTGTGTGTGTGTGTGTGTGTGTGTGCGTGCGTGCATGTGTATGGGGGCGTGCATGTGTGTTCGTGTTTATGTGTGTGCGTGCATTTATTAATCTCTTTGTCATACAAATTCTTCTAAATATATGTGTTTCTTGTTGCGCAGTTGCTCATTCACTCATGAGTATTTGCATCAGACTAAGCTAACTTTCTGATAAATCTATGTGGGTGTTAGCACTTTACTAAAATTGAAACCAGTGTGGTTGTGCGCATGCGTGCGCAAGTAGAGCAAAACCAACAAAAAATCTAACATAGTTTCCCGGTTTCTATAGGGACTTTTCACCCGAGGAATTTGGAAAACTTTCTCTTTCTTTGTTTCACAATATCGACATAATTTTATCCACGTTCCAGGAATTCTTACAGGAATTTGGTATCGCAAGTCTCAGCTGTGTACACATCTGGACGGTAGTATTTGAATAAAATTATCATTTCTAAAGCACGTTACGTGACCACAGTACTGCAGCACTCAGCGGTTGCCGGTAATTACTTCCGTTTTTATAGTCAAAATATGTGCAACATATATATATATATATATATATATATATATATGAAGGTGGTCTGAAAAGTTATTGGCTGAAATTCTATTTTATGACCTCATATCTACTGTTGATGTCTTTTTGACCAATGAGATCAAAGCACTGTTACACCAATAGAAGAAGTGTATAGGCTGCAGGGGGATCTATGTTGGAAAATAAACCTGATTTGTTCTCATTCCATGAGGGTATCTTAGTCAGCCTCTGAACTTTTCGGTCGATCGTCAATAACTAGAGAGAGTCAAAAGTTTTGCAATATTTTGTTACGTGCTAGTTTGCAGCAAGTATACCACGTGACAGAAGTAGTTCAAGTCGTAGTTGGTATCCTTTGTGGATGATCCTATTTACCCAACCCCCCCGCTCGGGCAGGATATGACACAAGGTCAATTTTTAAGCGGAGTTTAACAGGTTTGAATTCAGAGTTTTCCTTCTCCTAGACTAGTTGCCTCACCAAGGCTGAAGAATTCAGTCTGCCCTACTATTTACCCATAGCTAGAGGGAGAATAATTGGATTCATACCTTTCCCAAGGGTATTAGTGCTATGTGAAATGCAATCAGTCTCGTCCAGGATTTGAACTCGTGTCGCCGTGTCCATTTCCTACGACGATAACCATTACACCACGAGAACCTCCTTTGTGGATGATAGTATCGTGGTAATTGGTGTGCTGGCACGTTGTCCTATTTACCAACCCTTCCGCTCGGGCAGGATATGACACAAGGTCAATTTTTAAGCGGAGTTTAACAGGTTTGAATTCAGAGTTTTTCCTTCTCCTAGACTAGTTGCCTAACCAAGGCTGAAGAACCTAGTCTGTCCTACTATTTACCCATAGCTAGAGGGAGAATAATTGGATTCATACCTTTCCCAAGGGTATTAGTGCGATGTGAAATGCAACCAGTCTCGTCCAGGATTTGAACTCGTGTCGCCGTGTTCATTTCCCACGACGATAACAATTACAATACGGGCACCTGCTTCACTCTCTTTCTCATTGAAAAGCCGCACAGATGAACTTGCAACGTTGTCTAATTGGGGAGCTTACGCTTTATGAGTTCGAATTGGACAATGATGCCACGGAAGCAACCAAAAATATTTGTTGTGTTAGAAGGTGAAGACGCATTTAATCACAGTAGAGTAACCAGTTGGTACATGAAATTTTGTTCGGGTCGCAATAACCTCGATGATCTGGCAAGGTTAGCCTGGCCTAAAACCGTGGATTCCGAAACCGCGCCATATTGGTAAATGCAGCGAGTAGCATTCGGAGAGTATTAGTAGAGTTCGGCATCTCGCAGTCCCAGTATGGGTCGTCATGTTCGTGGCCTTGATAATAGCATCCGGAACTACCGAATTATACCTCTCGATATCCAAATCTTGCAAAACTATTGACAAACAATATATATATATATATATAAAAAAAGCTTTATTTCCAACAATAAAACTTATATATATATATATATATATATATATATAAGCTTTATTTCCAACAATAAAACTTATATATATATAAAAGCTTTATTTCCAACAATAAAACTTATATATATATATATATATATATATAGTATCGACCATGAATAAATACATTTCAAGAAGAAAATGAATGATAAAATTGATTATTAAAATGTAAAATCTTTTTAAAAAATCAAATTTAATTATTTTTCTCTTATTTTTTTTTACAGGTAAGTGGATAATAATCTTATAAAGAACCCTGAATTGTCCTGACAGGTAAGACTTCCGAGAATCTAAAATTCTTATCCCGCGAGGGGATTTCCGGAAACCAGTAGAACACCTTTCACTAATTTTTCTGAAGAATCGTTAGAGATTTGGAAAAGAAGGGGTGACTTGGCTCTTTGATCAACCCCTCCAAAATTAAACGAGATTTGCAATTATATAATGTCGATTTGCGATTTCATAATGTTAATAATAATCCAGCAGGTGAACTATTATCTATAAAACTTTGTAATAGCCAGTGATGTTTTCAAAAAGCACAACCTTCCCAATACTTGTATGCGTGAAGTAGGATCAGCCGAAAACTTTATGGAACCCTCAGCAGAATTCAGTCCCCTCTTCATCAGCACAAATAATATTTGATCGCCTCACGCTGTACGCTTTGAACTTAATACACAAAAGTCACAACAATATTACATCCGACAAAAAAAAGCAATTTGATTTGAATAACGAGATAAAAGAAATAAAGTAATCGTTTATTTCTGGGGGGGTGGTTGGAATTTTATGGCATATAAATCCTTCTGGGTTATTCAATGCCAAACTCTATTGCTATCTAGCACTAATAATTTTATTTATCAAGTATTCCCATGTAATATAAAGGAAAAAAAGAAATGACAAAAAATCTATGATCTGCTTAATGCCGAAACCCAGCCAAAAAAAATTTCCGAAATAATTGAAGTTTCTTAAAGGTCTCTATGGGACGTTTTAGAAAACAAAACAAATGCAACTTCCTATCCAAATATTGATTCAATTAAGGCTGCTATTGATAGAATGTCTGAAGAATTTATTTTTAAGGCATGCAAATCGTTTCGAAGCCGTGTTCATACAATAATTGAAAAAAAAAAAAATAGTTGCCATATTGAGTAAATTTACTGATTTGTGTCTATCTTCTTATTTTATTGTTTATCTTTCAAAATGAAAATTGATCTTGTTTTATAATAGAGTCGTTTTTTATGCTAGAATATTCCTGATTTTGCTTCTGCACCATGTACACTACAATACCATGTAAAGTTTTTCTTTTACAATAACACACACACATACACACACACACAAATATATAAAAAGTGAACTTTTATAACTGCTATGTATTTATATTTTTTACTAAAGTATTTTAGTCCTGTAGTCTTTGGTAATAAACAATACAAAATAATACCCGTTTTAATTGTATAATACAGAGTGATTAAAAAATTGATATCATTTGAGATGTACAGGGTGTTTAAGAAAAAATTATATAATTTCATAATCCTGACTAATTCTCGTTCAAATGTTCTCAAGTTTTAACAGAATGTGTCTACTCAAAATCCAATGTTCAATGTTTATACGCCTCACCAATTCAAGTGAATGGCACTTCTATACCTGATATGAAAAACATCAACAAACTACAACATTAAACAGTTGTTTCTAAGCATACTGTTAAAATTTGAGATCATCTGAACCAGAATTTTAGTCAAGTTATTGGATAGCAAAATGATATGAATTTTTTTCTGAAACAGTTTTTCGTTATAAATAATAAAATCCTGATATATTTGATTATAAAGAAAATTAACTTTTTTATTAGCAATTGTCCAGGGGTGTACATTGTTTTAATGTATTTTTAAAATCCAACAGATATTTCTATCCAGTGTTGACAAAAAGTTCACAAAATACCAAATATTATTGTTCAGTCAAAATATACTTTTTACAGATTTGACAGTGAGAATATGTTTTTTTTAAACTATTTCTTTTCTTTTCCTTTACATCTTGTTCTGACGAAATAGAAAGTGTAAAGCAGAAATGGACGAGACTGAGAAAAAAAGAAAGAAAATTTTTCTTTTTTTGTTTGACGAAAATTGCATTTTTGATTGGGGGAAAATAATCCGTTTCCTTTCGGTGGATGATTCTTACGAAAATAGATTAATTATAGCTGTTGCATATTCAATCAACAGACCAACATGCACTTAGTTACCTTGGAGGCTGCCAAATTGTTCCATAGAAGCAGCTGGAACTCATTCGGATGTTGCTTTAGCTTTTTGATACGAAGTTTGACAGACATTTCCGGAAAAACGACCTTCCACTCATAATCCTTATAACCATTCCTCATAGGTAGGAAGTGATTGCAAAATGCACATTTGGGGGTCTGGTATGTCGGATTGATTGGTACAAGTAACATAATTGGTCAATATATGGAATGAGATATCAGAAATGAATGGGTAGCTTCCGACTGGATTTGAAACCCGTATCCTACATCTCGGAAGACAGTTTTTTAAGTACGTAACCGTAACTGATTTAATTTTGATGACTATCGATATATCGGAAAAATGTTCTGATTGATTGATTTTTACGGCTTGTCGACTTTTGTAGGGTTATTTCATATCTAGAGGTTAGAGAATCGCCTTCATTATATGTTCATATTTTTCTTTTTTGTATAGTTGTTTTCTTTTTTGCATACGGCCCTATTGTATACAAATAATTTTTAAACATACCTTTTTGACAATTTAGATGAGGCTCCAACAAGTATTACCACAGAATGGATCTGGGAGTGATGTCATTGAAAGGATAATCTCCACTTCCCAAATCTCCAAAACTGAAGCCAAGAGCAGTTGTTTTGTCAAGGCCACTGTGGCTGAAATGGTTACGGCTGAAATCATTAAAGACGTTTTCCGAAAATTGAGATAAGAACTGAATTCTATCATACGTTTCTAAATTCCTGATGTTTACATTAGTAGTTGAAGAGTGTATTGACCTCGAGCAGAGGTCCATGCAGTCAGCGAGGCTTAGAATAAACTAACTGTATCCTCTACATGGGAGTGAGACAACCTCCCAAAAAGTGTAATGGTTTGACATTAAACTACATCCAATTGTGAGGTTCTGGTTCTGGAGATCTGGAGAGTGTGGAGTATCACTTCATAGCCATTACATCCTGGTTCACTCTGACTCGGAGTGGTAATATCTATTAGGGTCTCATTTTGGGGACAAATTGCTCTGTTTAAAATATCTGTAATCGATAGGAATACTTGATACCTTATAACTGTAAATTATTTATATTAAGAATTGTTATGTGAGGTCATTATTCCTTACTAAGGATTATTATTATTAGTTACTTCAAATCATATCATCATCATCATCATGTTGTGCCGCTAGCATGGATATCGCTGACCCTCTCTCGCCACTTTTCCCTATCGTTCATCGCCTCTGGCAGGTCTTCAGGGCTACATTCCGTATCCTCACATGCTGTATGTATGTTCGAGATGGTCGTCCTGCTTTTGCTCGGCCATATGTGGGGGTCCATAGGAGTACACCACTTATGAGCTCGTCCCTGCTTCTCCAGCAGTGTCCTGCATGTCTGGTTCGTCTAGCTTGGATAGTTTTCGTGATGGGAGGTAGGTGACCGTATAGTTGGTGCCTTGTGGGGTGTTGCCGCCGGGACTTGTTTAAGATTGCTCGCAACATTCTTGTGTAATTGCCGTCTAGCTTCTTCCCCAGCTGTTTTGTTAGCGTCCTAGTTGTGCATCCATACAGCAAAATTGTGTGCAAATAAATGACTATTATTAAATAGAAATAATTACTTGAAATCATGTAATTATTGATATTAGGAATTCTCGAAACCCCACAACCCTGTGTAAAAAACTCTTAAGAAGCAGCTACACGAAAAAATAAATACACAATGAACACAATTTCCTCATCTCTAAGCATTAAATAATCCGGGATGAGTTGACATGTCATTAAAACCGACCAATTAATCAATCGAGCACGTGTTGGAAAAAGAAGCTTAGGAGCCAAATTCGGGTCTTTTCTTTATTTCATTCGGCCCGCTGACTTCAATGAATGGTGTCGGTGGTGGGGAGTCGTCAATTCAACAGTTGTATCTACTCACTTCTTCAAACGTACTCCTGACTCAAAATAAAGTGAGACTCATAAAATAGTTGTAGAATCTTTTATGGTAATCTGGTGCAATCAGCAGGACAGTTGGTGACCCCCGACCGACATGATTTATTGAAGTCGATGGGCCGAATGAAATAAAGAAACAACCCAGATTTGGCTCCTTAGCTTTCGTTTACCAACACCTGGAATAATTGGCTGGATAGTTGATATGTATATTTGTGTTTATCTCATAGTAATACAAACACATGTTTCTGACATGGTTTTGCAAAGCAGTGGCTCTTGGTAGTTCTGATAGTAGAGAAGCTGGAGTGTTTAATCAGGTTTTCTCAAAACTAAAAGGGATGAGAACTTTTAATTTTACTCTTTGCGTGTTTTTCACACCAGCTCTAACAGGCAGTTTGGTATTGAAGCCTGAGTGACGAAAACTTTTCTGAGGTCTCCTGGACCGTTCTAAGTATTCCGATTTTAACAATTCTATAATCTGGATGGTCTCGATTTTGATCCACTTAGTTTATTTTCCAGGTTCTTGAAGACTGTTCCAAGAGCTCCAGTAGTGATTGTTTTCATCGGCTCCTTCAAATTCCTCAGTCATTTTAGTTTTCTTGCAAGATCTAGGTTTTTGTGTATCTTTTCGCTTTCTTTTGTTTTCACTCAGTGGTCTGTTGGGAAAACAAAATCCACAAGATGACGAGCTCTTTTCTTTTTCTTAATTAAAACTAAGCCCGCCATTTTTGCCTGGATTAGGTGATCTATTTGTATCTCAAAGTCCAAGAAAGATTAATGTCTCATTTTCTTGGTTAAATCTTGTTTATGAGTACACCGATTGTCAGTATGATCAAACTTCAATCTCTTGCACAATTCCCAGTGGATCACCTTCACCACCCAGCCTCACCTGCTTCTGTAGTCCTTTTGTGTCAGTTTGTTGAATTCGCTTATAATGCGATTTACTGTTTCATCTCTCTCACCACATGATCTACCCTTGCTATTCATCAGCGTATAATCAATTTTTGACATAATTAATCGTTATGGAATTATTTTGTGCTGCTACCAGTTGAATTTCAGTTTCTCTCGTTTGGTTCTCTCTTCGTAGCCAGGTTAAGTCATAAGCACTTACTTTAGTTTCGGCGTTGCACCGGAACAGAGAATGAAAATAAAAGAAAAGGAAAAGACAGAAAAATACTTAGATCTTGCCAGAGAGCTAAAAAAAAACCGTGGATTATGAAAGTGACAATGATACAAATCGTGACCAGAGAGGTCGGAACAGTGTGAAAAAGCACTTTTAAAATCGGCTATGATAACTAGACGAGTATCGGGGTATGAGAAGACTTGCTGTCGTTCAGACTTCAGTGTAAGTCTACCAATTGAAGCTGGCGTTAAATACACGCAAAGAGTAAGTAAGTAAAGTTGGCGACCGTAGTCGAGGGCAACCAGAAGGCTCCCTTTTTCAATAGGTACTACAACGAGGTGTAGGGGAGGCTGCTACTCCTTTCCCTGGATTGCTCCACTTTACCTTTGATACGTACCTTATATTGCAGAGTGTTAAACAAGGAGGTATCAAGTACCATTCTTAAAGTCTTTGGTATGACTCGACCTGGGATTAAACCCAGGTCTTCCGGACCTTTGGTGAACACTCTAGTGTAAGATACTATTACAACTACTTCTAATAATAATGATAACAACTTGGATCTGCGTGGGTGTTGAAAAGGCTGCAGAACATGGCGACGGTGATACCCAGAGGAGTTGTTGCCACTGGAACAATCCTAAAGGTCAGGAAAAGACGCTTGGAAAATTGGAGATCAGAAAAAGAATCAAGACCATCCAGACCTCAACACTTAGAAAGGCGTTGAAAACCAAAGGATACTTAATGTCTCTTAGACTTTTATGAAAAAAAATCACCGGTTAAAACTAGTATGAAAAACTCGCATATAACGTTAATAAGAACTGACGATATTTCCTAATATAAGACAATTAAAAAAACAAATAATTATCAAGTTAGGATAATCCAAGTAAAAAAGCTGAGTAATAAATCTTTTGTCCTGGTAAGTTTTCTCTAAACGCATCTGAGCTTCAACCAAACGATTCAGCCAATAAAAGTCAAAAACGGGAACAGTCCTTCAAATTCAGCTTTAATCAAGTGAAAAGTTGAAAGCCCTTCACGCAAAGCAAAGTTATTTGAGAAGTTCTCTTTGCAACCCATCGGTCCTACCTCACTCGATTCTAATTGCCTCTTCGTAACGGGGATGCGAGCTAGATAAAACACGAAGCAAATTACGATCTGATGATTTTAGGTTTCTATGCTTACAACCAATTTATAAGGCTGCACTGAAATTAAGGTAGTTCTATACTTAGTTGCAGACGATACTGCAAAGATTATGTTTTTCTCTTTTTCCCCTCTCTTTATTACTTACATAGCCGTTCCAAAAATGGACCAAACGGATTTCATTAACTTTTTTGTTTATAACTTAAAAATTACTGTCTCATCCACGGAAAAATGAGCACAAAGAATGTGCTAGCCTATTAGAGTATTATTTGTTTGTTTTGTTGTATAAAGGCATATCAAACCTCTTGGGTTATTTAATACCAAATCCATCCTTCTAGAAGAACAGTAGTGGTACTATTTAACCCATAGCTGGGAGGATAAGGGGATTCATACTTCTTCCAAGGGTATTTGCCCGAAAGTGAACATAATAGCGCGACGGGAGTTCGAACTCGCTTAATAGACTTCCACAGTCCAGCACTTTAACCATTACACCACGAAGATTGTATTCCCTGCAGAGGATTAAGACCTCAAAACTTCATCTGATGGTCAGCTTCAAGTTCTGGTGATCTAACCGTGGCTTATCCCTTCATTGGGATTTCTTCTATGTCTACTCTGACCCGGAGTGGTAGTACATGTTATGGATCTAATAGATCCGTTTAAAAATTATTCGTGTTTGTTAAGTACCAAGTACAAAAAATGATATGCTGCTATTATTAATCAAGCAATGAATGTATTAATCATTGTCTGAGAAGACGTCCAAAGCAAAATATTTCCGTTAGCAAGTTGGACAATCGAAGAAAAACAACCAAGATGATATTTTTCTATAAAACACATTTTAAGAGAAGCAATGAACAATTTAAATATGATATCATCATAACATCATTCAGGAAAAGCAATCTTCTTTGTGACACTGGATAAAGCGAGAATAATACTCAAGAGCCCAAGAACATCTTTGTACACTGGCTGGATTGAAAACTCTTTTCAGAAAATCCTCTTATCATCATCTATTGAAACGAACTGTTTTTTTATTGTCTTAAATTTCTTGTTTAAGTGAGAGAGTTTGCTACTTATAGTTAAAAAAATCATCTCTTCCAATTTAACTTACATTTCTTTGAGCTTGGAATTTTGGTTTCCTAAACGTTTGTTTTCTTGTCACTGTTCCTTCTCTTATAAAAACCGTCTCGTAGTCAGAATATGCTGACTGTATGCCTCGTAGAAGGGTAAGACACTTACCCAAAAGTGGTTGTCCTGGGTACGAATGACATTAAACTACATTTGATAGTGAAGCTCCCATTCAGGAGATCTGGGTTGTGTAGGGTACACCTTCACTGCCATTACTCCCAGATAAGTTAGAGTGACAGTGCCTGTTAGGGTCCCATCTATGGGTTAAATACATACGTTTAAAATCATTTATATATAATAGGAATACTTGATGCTTTATAATTGTGAACTATGTGTATTAGGGCTTGTTACTTGGAGCTATAATCGTTTATGTTTGGTTTCATTATTTAACAGCATATCAATCTTCGTGGGTTATTTAATGCCAAAATCATCTTTGTAAGAGAACAGTAATGGTGTTACATAGTTGTGAGGATAAGGGGATTTCATAGCTTTCCAAAGGTATTAGTTTGAAAGTGAACGTAATAACGCAACTGGAATTCGAACTACTTGCAACAATGTTGAAATCCAGCACATTAGCCCCTACGTTATGAAAACTTATACTGATTTACTTGAAACTATATAACTGTATGCAAATAAATGACTATTATTCAATAGAAATAATTACTTGAAACCATATAATTATGGATATTAGATTGGAATACTTGAAACCATAAAAGTGCGTGAAAATTATTTGTATTTGATAGGAATACTTGATATCAAAAAACTGTTAGCAAAAAAACTCTTCGGAAACAACATTTACAAAATATGTAAATATAAATATGCAATGAACGTTATTCCTTAACCTATAGACGGGTTGTCAAGCAGAATATTATACAATCAAAACATGTATAATTACGCATTATTTATTACTAAACTTTGCATGATTGAAACGGTGTAATAAAAAATAGGAATATGTAGCCGTTCAAAAACCGGATCATCCTCTCTTTCTATAAATATACAACTTTATTTTTGGCTACAGAAGTGTTGCAATTTCTACAAATAAACTTTGACTAATGTTAAATGATAATTTCTTGTTTCGGTTCCTCTTAACGAATCAAATGTCGTTCTTGTTTTATTCTTTATCTGGCGTCCATAAAAGAACGTTGTTTATGAATTCATCCTTACTTCACCCGGAGTGCCCATCATGTCTTGTAGAGGGAGAGAGAGAGAGAGAGAGAGAGAGAGAGAGAGCGGTGGGGGGAGATTTTAGGCTGTTCAAATAAAGGCTGATTAAGATACTCTCATGGAATGTGATCAAATGAAGTTTATTTTTCAACATAGTATCCCTCGCAGTTCACACACTTCTTCCATAGGAGTTTCAGTGGTTGGATCCTATTGACCAAAAAAGTCATCAACAGCAGATATAAAGAGGTGCCCGTGGTGTAATGGTTATCGTCGTAGGAAATGGACACGGCGACACGAGTTCAAAACCTGGACGAGGTTGATTGCATTTCACATAGCACTAATACCCTTGGGAAAGGTATGAATCCGGTTATTCTCCCTCCAGCTATGGGTAAATAGTAGGGCAGACTGGGTTCTTCAGCCTTGGTGAGGCAACTAGTCTAGGAGAAGCAAAACTCTGAATTCAAACTTGTTAAACTCCGCTAAAAAATTGACCTTGTGTCATATCCTGCCCGAGCGGAGGGGTTGGTAAATAGGATCAACAGCAGATATGACGTCATCATATGAACTTTTCAGCTTACCCTCGTAGAAATGAAACAGTCATGAAACGATTGTAGAAGGTGAAATCTTCATTACTTTTAGTATATATACATACATACATATATATATATATATATATATATATATATATATATATATATATATATATATATATATATATATATCACGACCGTGGATGCACCTCATGGGTTCTGACTAAGCATATAGAGAAAAATCTTGACAGCAATTGCACAAGAATGCTACGAGCTATATAAGACAAATGTTGGAAGCAACATCCCACAAAACAGCAGCAATACGGCCACCGACCTCCCATTTCTAAATTTATTCAAATTAGACGAACAGGACATGCAGAACACTGCTGTAGAAGTAAGGACGAATTCATAAGCGACGTTCTCTAATAGACCCCTTCACAGAGAAGAGCAGGTGCTGGATTAATTAAAACACAGTTTAACTTCATTAATGCAGGAATAGAAGTTAAAAGTTAAAAATCGGACATTATTTTCCAAACAACCTTATTGATATAAACAGTCTAAGATAGATAAATAGGTTAGTGTGACATTTAGGCCAATATATATATATATATATATATATATATATATATAAATATATATACTAGCAGAAGGACCTGGCGTTGTTCGGTATAAAAGAACATTTTTAAAACAAATATTAGTTCTATTTGATTTAAAACGATTATATTCTGTCTAATTTTCTTCCTTCAAAAAATTCACAACTCCTCACCCCATTTCCGTATTTGGAAATCTTATTTTATTTTGCTTTCCGGACGAATTTTGAAAAATACAATCTGAAGATTGTTTTTTTTTTTTTTCTCAAACATGTGAAACTTGTAGTCATGAAGTAGACATGAGGAGGATTGTTTATTTGCTTGGGTTTTATGGCATATTAACCATTGTAGGTTATTTAAAGCCAAATCCATTTTTATACAAATAAACAGTTTTATTTCAGACAATTCAGTTTGGATTAAGTATAGAGTTTAATTATCAAAAGCATCTCTATTTCAAGCTATTCAGTTTACTCAAACACTTCTAATCCAAACAATTCAGTATAGTATAAGAATAGTTTTTGCCCACACACAGTTAAATGTCAAAACATTTCGATTTCAAACAATTCAGTTTAGCATAAGTACACAGTTTAAAATTTCCAGACAGTCCTATTTCAAGCAATTCAGTTTAGCATAAGTATAGTTTAGTTCTATTTGACCCATAGATAGGACGCTATCGGTACTACTACTCCAGGCCAGAGTGAACCTGGGAGCAATGGCAATGAAGGGGTATTCCGCATCCCCCAAAGCTCCAGCATTACTGGAACCTAACTATCAGATTGTTTAGTGTCATAATCCGAACACTCGTTGTAGGGGTCTTACCCCTCTGCAAAGAAGCAGGCAGTATATTCTACAGCCCCAGCCGACTGGGCAAGATATGAGGAGGTGAGATTATATATATATATATTTGTGTGTTCATAATTGTGCGTGTTAATAGCTATGTTCATATATTGAATTTATGCATATATATCTTCATATTATGGTTCAGTTTTACAAGAAAATAATGAATATGGTTGTGTCTCCGTGGTGTAGTGGCTAACTTCCTGAACAGCAACATTGTTGTAAACGAGTTCGAACTCCAGTCACACTTTTGCGTTTACTTTTGGACTAATAACCTTAAGAAAGGTACAAAATCCCTTATTCTTGCCAGTTATGGGTTAAAAAGTACCATTACTGTCCTTCTACAAACATAGCTCTGGCATTAAATAACCCACGAAGGTTGATATGCTATTAAACAACCAAACCAAAAAATTAACAAGTGTATTGTGACCGGTTTGTGTTCTTTACACCAAAGCCATATACACACTTTTTCTTTTTGTCTTTCTTTCTTTCTTTCTTTCTTTCTTTCTGTAAAAATTTGTTTTTTCATCAAGCTTTGCCTTTCTTTCTTTCTTTCTTTCTTTCTATTTTTGCTTTCTTTTTCTTTAAAAATTTGTTTATTTTTTCATCTATCTGTCTTTTTCCTTTTTCTTTCATGTACTTGTCTTTCTTTCTTTCTAAACTCGTTTTCTTTCTTTCTTTCTTTCTTTTGTTTTTTTAATGACATACCAAGCTGAGGGGGTTATTTATTGCCAAAGCCATTTTTGTATAAGAATATATCTAGTACTACTTAACTCATAGCTGGGGTGGATAAAAGAGTTCACATCTTTCTGGGGGGGATCATTTGTCCGAAAGTGCACGCAATAGCATGGCTGGAGTTCGAACTCGCTTACTACAATGTTTTAGTTTAACGCGTTAGCTACTGTCTAACGGACACATCCCAGTTTACATCCTGGGTACATCTAAGCTAAAATGGGACCTTCTTGTAGCATAGATAGCAGTTTATGTTCGAGGCCTTGTAAAAAAATCACCAAAAAACAGAAACGAAGATTTCAAATACAGTATAATCTTCCACCCCTCGCCCCGAAAAGATATACGTAGCACCGACTGGAGGCGCCCTAAGGAAAACACACACCAATTCACCCACGTAACTGGACCAGACTGACACATCTACAGAGACACACTGTGACAGACAGATTGACTATCGAGATTCATTTGTCGAAAGCAGCGCTCGGTATATTTGACGAGTGACAATCGTATTGTTTATCCAATGTTGAACAACGGCTTCATTCATAGCTTCAAAAGTTTTCCCTCGCTTTCGATGCCAATATAAAACACACACACACACAAAAAAAAAACAACAAAAAACAAACAAACAAACAAACGAACAAAAACAAAGCCAAAAAACAAAAACAAAATGCTCGCAAAACTGGGTTGAATCATTCCATAGACTCCTGTTCCTAAAGTTTTTCTTTTCTGTCTTTTGTTGATTGGTCTAAGTTTTTTAAAAGCAATGATCACGATAGTCCTAAGAAAACAGATGGAATCAACTTTGCTTTTTCGTTGTACTATGTTATAATCTATATATATTTTGTAGATCTATGTGCTACTGTTCGAGTAGAACGTTATGCTATTAAAACAAATATTATTTGATATTATTTATTATCAAACTCTACAATAATGAAATTATGAAAACAAAACAGAAGATGTCGTAGACCAAGAAAATACAAAATTACATCGCATTATTGATTAGTTAAGACTTACAAATCGACAAAACGCGAAAATGTTTAAAACGAATAATCTCTTAAGTAACTATTAGATTTGATATTCCTTTATAAGATTCGGTAAAAATGTTCTCCAAATAGTATCAAAACACACACACACACACAAACACACACAGACGCACGCGCGCAGACCCCCCCCCATATATATATATATATATATATATATATAGAGAGAGAGAGAGAGAGAGAAATAGAGAAAGAAAGCAAAAAGTACTCAAATGTTGGCCAGCTAAGCAGTATAAAAACTAACATGAATTTACATCTTTCCTTCTAACTATTATTAATTTCATGCGTTTTGAATTGAATTCCTTCTAGTATATATATATTTTTTTTTTTATTAGTATATATATATATATTTATATATATTATATATTTATTTAGTATATATATATATATTTCCATTTTATGACCATCTTGGAAATATTTACGTTCAGACTGATGGCGTATCTATGGGGTCTGTCCTAGGCCCAATTTTCAGTAATTTCTACATGTCCGATCTCGAAAATAGAATTTTTAATAGCACAAAAAAACCTCCAATATACCTAAGATATGTTGATGACATCCTTATTCTTACTAATAATATTAACGAAATCAACATACTACAAGACACCTTCCAAAACAATTCAGTCCTTAACTTTACTCATGAAGTAAACAAAAACAATAAAATTTCCTTTTTAGATGTTCTTATTGATGCTAACAACAATAATAACTTCACTACCTCCACTTAAAAAAACCCTCTAGTAATAACTCCTGTACCCTCAACTTTAAAAGTGAATGCCCCTTCAGATATAAAAAAGCAATTATTCATAATCTAATATTCCGTGCCAAACTAATCTCCTCCTCCAAAATAATATTTTATAAAGAGGTAGAAAACATAAAACAGGCTCTCATCAACAATGGGTTTCCTAACTATATTGTTGATGAACAAATTAAACGTATGATCAAAAATGTTAACCAACAAAATAAACAGTGTACTACTCCATCCAGCCAACAAACATATATCAATCTTTTTATCGTAACCAAATGCACTACAATTACAAATCCGATGAAAAAATCTTGAAAACATTGATTCACAAAAACATACTCCCCACTGATCCTAATAAAAAAAATAAAACTCGTTATATATTATAATAAGTTTAAAACCTCGAATCTAGTCATTAGAAATAATTCCTCTCCCTCGATTGGAGTTTTGCAAAAAACCAACGTTATATATAAATTTAAATGTCCTTTAGGAGATTGTATCTCTGATAATAATAATATATATGTTGGTTTAACCTCAACTACCCTGTCGAGGAGACTTACAATGCACCTTTCAGACACAAGTTCAATAGCTCAGCATTTAAAAAAACATTCATGCCCAACGGCAAAGCTACGGAAAATTCTCACCGACAACACAACAATATTAGAACATCAAAATAATAAACAAAAACTTCAGATTCTCGAAGCATTACATATCAGAAACCTGCAGCCAACACTTAATAGAATTAATTTTCAAACCAGTGCTAATGTACTTAAATGTCTTTAGCTACTGGCACTAAATATAGAATCATATTCAAAAACAAACGCCAAAACTTTCAACGGCAAAGACGCCCTTACACAGTTGTAATATGCTAAAACAAAAGTTACATCACTTTTGTAGTAGATCCTCCCCTGATGATGGCCCAAAGTCGGGCAGAAAGTACTAGGGATACATGCAACTATGGACAATACATAAATCAATTCCCCCAGAATACAATAAAAGTAATATGGGAATTCGAACGGATCCAAAAGAAAATATGTAGACATAAAATGTCTATTATGTTTAATGAAATTTGCATATATATATATATATATATATACGAGGATCATTAAATAAGTTTCCAGACTTTTTTCGTATGGGCACTTTTATTGATAGTACACACCTGAAACTCTAGTCCCCTTCGAAGTAATCTCCTACGGCTGCAATGCACTTGTTGTACCGTTCCAACAACTTCTGGAAGGCCCCATGGAAGTCCTCTCGTGTGAGTGTGTCAATGACTTTCGTCACAGCCTCTTTCAATTGTCTCATAACGACAGCCTCTGAGCTTAGCGAATAACCAAAAGTCACAGGGAGCAAGGTCTGGACTATAGGGAGGGTGATGGAACTGTCTTGATGCCCATCTTGGTCAAATAGTCTGTGACAAGGATGGAGTTGTGGACTGGTGCATTGTGTTGGTGGAAATGCCACTGACCCGATTTGAAGAGTGCTGGTCTCTTCCGACGGAATCACTTCCTGAACTCCCTTAAAACCTCAACATAGTAACCCTAATCCTAACCCTTTGGCCAATCAACTCTGGTGTATTGACTTCCTTACTCCTTCCACACCACTCATTATCCCTCACATACTCTTTGCCTTCCTTGAATCTCTTATGCCACTCAAAAACTGATGCTCGATTCATGCAAGATGGTCGAAAAGCAGTCTGAAGCATTCCATACGTTTCTGTAGCATCATTTTTTCCAAGTTTAAAACAGAATTTTATTGCATATCGTTCTTCTTAAGTGTTCTCACGTCCAGATTGCATTTTTGAAATTTACCAGCTGTGACAATCAGGCTTTAGTAGGATGTATTCCAGTTGCTGCTGTAGCTGTTCATTTGAAGCTGAAATCATAAAAATTGGTCAGTCATCTCATAAGAAGTATAGCAATAACATAGTGAAATTTCAAGAGTCTACGACAATTTCAAATGCCTGTACAGAAAAAGTCTGGAAACTTATTGAATGTACCACGTATTACTTTCACATGTGTTCTATAGAATTCCCTTAAGTTTACATATACATATATTATTATTATTATTATTATTATTATTATTATTATTATTATTATTATTATTATTATATACCTTGAGATTTTTTCACATCAGCGTTAGCTGTGGTTCTTTCACTGGAGTTTAAGTGACAGTAAGTCTCGTCAAGTCTCTAGGACTCTTCTTAGTATCCTGGCTGATCTCAATAATTCTGGAGTTTGGATAATTTCCACTCGTTCTCTTATTTCCAAGTCCTCTAGTCCTTGTATCAATCCTTTGGTGACTGTATCAAGAGCACCAATTACAATTGGTATCACCGTCATTTTCATGTTCCACAGTTTTTTTCAATTCCCAAGCAAGGTCCAGGTATTTATCTTTCTTTTCACTATTATTATTATTATTATTAAAGATGAGGCAAAGATTCAGAATTGATTTTTAGTAATCTTTTCTTTTCTATAAGTAAGATGTCGCTATTGAGGATGAAGGCTATATATATATATATATATATATGTGTGTGTATATATATATATATATATATGTAAAGATACAAACGTATATATATATATATGTATATATATATATATGAGTGTATATATATATATATATATATATATATATATATTTCCGGGCACTTTTTCGTTTTGGAAGCCCATGCTCTACGTGATAATATCACTGATGCTCAATAGAAGGAATTAGTACGTATTTCTGGGCTTACTAACCACAATGAGTGGAGCTATATTCTTTGGAAACTAACGGATTCCAACAGCCATGATGTGAACATGGATGTTGCATCAAAATCTATTGAACGAAGGGAAATCTATTGGCCAATCGATCGTCCTTCTGCTGGGTGCGAAGAACAGGAGCAAAAAGGAAGAGATTGAATTCATTGGAATTGGGGGAGATGTTGTAGGTGTAAGTTTTACAATTGAACATTATATGTTTCTGTGCGCGAGCATCCATGTGAGTGTAGATAAATATTATGTGCTCACACGTAGGGTTGTCGCCATTTTGTTAAGGAATATTTGTTAGAGAAAGCCCATTGAGAAATGTAGTTTCCCGCACAGAATAAATATAGCAAAAAAAAAAAAAAAGAAAAAAAGACGACGACAATTAATAACAACATATTTATTACATGAGTAAACCTAATAGGAAAAAAATACAAAATGATGACTATTGCAAATAAAAGAGAATGATATTTCTGCACAATTTTCTTATATACTGCTTTGATAACACTATCTAGCGGCCATAAGCAGAAATTTGCCCGTGGTGTAATGGTTATTATCGTAGGAAATGGACACAGCGTCACGAGTTCAAATCCTGAATGTGACTGATTGCATTTCTCATAGCACTAATACCCTTGGGAAAGGTATGAATCCAATTATTCTTCCTATGGGTAAATAGTAGGACAGACTAGGTTCTTCAGCCTTGGTAAGGCAACTAGTCTAGGAGAAGGAAAACTCTGAATTCAAACCTGTTAAACTCCGCTTAAAAATTGACCTTGTGTCATATCCTGCCCGAGCGGAGGGGTTGGTAAATATATGTAAGCAGAAATTTCTTAGCAGACAAGGGTTTTAATTCCACATGTGTGTATGCATGTATGTGAGAGAGAGGGGGGGGGAGAAAGTGAGGGAAAAAGAAAGAGAGAGAGAGAGTGAGAGAGTAAGGAAAGGAAATATATGTTGATAAACATAGAAAGGCGGGGAACTTTCAAATACAGATAATAGGAATCGTCATTCCGCGAGATGCAAGAGGATGACCGGCGAGTTTCTGCTCAGCAATTATCTAAAACTTGATAACTTAGCGAAATATTTCATATTCCTCAAAATTCTTTAGTGGACAATTCAACGTGCGAAACATTGACTTCGTTGCCACAGCAGTTTTCAGCGTTATTCGTTAACACAATAAAATGTCGATTACTATGTCCGCCAGTGTGCTCTCTATGGTAATGACGTCAACAAAGGCTTCTCTGGGATTATTTAGTGGAAGAGTGCTTTCAATAATTGACAGACTATCTTCGTCGATGAATTTACTGAAAATAAACAGGGGATTTACCATTCCTTCAATTTTCTGTCCTTGCGGAAATTATAGACTGTACATATAATTATGAATATGCATTTCTGAGTGCTTTGAGATGAGGGCTGAAGGCTGTTTGTTGATCAGAGGTCCCCTGTTTTATATTTGCTTAGCTGTGTTTTATTTATTCTCAGCCTTTGATAATAGTGAAGATTAAATCTTTCTCCTTTTCTATTTTTTCTAGCGGCTTTAAATCACAATGGAACGATTTAAGGTCGATGCTGATAAGTAAATATATTAAAACCCAAGGAAGTATGTAAAGGCGATTTTCCATTCCCTGTAAATTGAATTATTATTTTTATACCTTGCGAGTTTTTCACACTAACTCTTACTGGTGATTTTTCACCCGAGTCTGAGTGACAGTACGTTTTCTTAGGTTTCTCTGACTCTTCTAATGTCCCTAGCCGAGATGAGCAGAGCTGTAGTTTGCATGGTTTTTTTCTTCCTCTAACTTCCAGTTCATTGAATCTCTTCTCCAACTTCTTAGAGATTGTTTCAAGGGCTATGATGACTAGTGTTATTACTGTCATTTAATGTTCAACAGTTTTTTCAGCTCTCTGGCTAGGTTCAGGTATTTTTCCAGCTTTTCGCTTTCTTTCACTTTCACTATTGCATGCTAGCTCGGCAAAATCCATTATATGATAGATTAATTTTTAGTTTTAGTTTTCTTGTTGATCAAAATTTGGTCAGGTTTTCTTGCCTATGTTGAGTAACCCATTTGTATTTCAAATATCCAAAGAATTTTATGCGTTTTATTTTCAAGAAGAGATTCTGGTTTGTACATATAATATTTATTAGTACTGCGAAATTTCAGTTTCTTGAACAGTTACCAGTGGGCCACCTTACCCATTATCTCATGTCAGTTTTTCACGGATGGTTTTTCACTCAAGTCTGATAAACGACTAGTTCTCTCAGATCTACCGGACTCTGTTCAAGACAGATTTATAAATACTATTATCAATATTACTAATTATCAATTTATACACTTCATTACAATTTTTAAAGACGAATTTGTCTTATATTACATCTCTTTCTTTGCAAGTATAACACGGTAGCATTTGCTTTATGCTGTAATGTTTTGTACTCAACTAAAACCTTCTTTACTTTTCATGTATCTCCTCTTACATCTAATCAATGATAGCAGCGTTGTACCATGCTACGGAAATGGCTCAAATGTTGATGGCTTTGATGTTATTTTTATTATTTTCCCTCAATGCGAGTTTTTCACATCAATTTTAACGGGTAGTATTTCGCTGAAGTCTGATTGACAACAAGTCTTATCAATGTTGCAGGATTATTCAAGCTGATCTTAAAATATAGTAGCCAGGAGGGTTTCGATTCTTCTTCGAATCCCCAGGCATTTATGTGTCTTCTAAAATCTGTATATCCTATCTAAAAGCAGTGTTTTGAGGTTTATTTTGATGTTAAAGCCATTTGAGGCAGTTTTTTTTTAAAGACGTTTTATCATTTATTTTCCTGTGTTTCTATTACCTCTGCAATATTGTCCAATGATGGTGAACTTTACATCTCTTTTAAAATCGTGACTGTTTGAGCAGAAATGTTGTTCTCTAAGTATTAGTTTGTTGTAATCCATAAATTTGATTCCGTGTCTACTGTTACTTAGTCTAAAGTAAATAGTGATACTAACAAAAAATGTATAATAATGTGAGAATAAAAGTCAACTCGATAAAAAATAGTAATTCTTAAATATACTCATTTCAATGCATTTCTATCTTTTGGTATATCTATTTTATTTACTAACATTTTCCTCTAACCGATTGATTTTAACGGCTTGTCAACCCGTCTAAAGTTATTTTATACCTAAAGGTTAATAAATTGCATTCATTTTAGGTTCATATTGAAGTTTTTTTTAATTGCCGTTGTTTCTTTCCAACGTAATGTTTTTTCGCATCGTGTGCAGTTGATTAAATAAATTACATTTTTGTTTCTTAAAATAGATTTTTGATAAATTTTTAAAGTTTCTCTTTGTCTTGGAGCAAGTGATTTTAGTTGTTTGCAGCATAAGTTGTTTATAATATTATAAGGTTGCCAAATTTAGTCGATTTTACTGAGAGAAAGAAAGAAAAACTGAGAAGTCTCGAATATCTTTTCGTTTCTGTCCGTGTAACAATTTTCTCAATGTATATTTTAAAAGAAACTAATTTTCTCGTTCTAAGATAAATCAATACTCTCGCTATTCGCATCGGTATAAATAAACAAATCTAGTTTACAAATGAGTTTGTATAGAAACTTGTTACTTAATTTGTTGAGACAAAAGAAACCTGATCGGTAATATCTATTTATACATTTAAGACATGGAAATGTAGCCGTTCCGTTGGCAAAGCTTAGAATAGGTGTATCCCGGGTTGGACACTAAACTGAATTTGGTGGTGATACTCTATTTATGGAACTCTGGGGGAGTGTGAATTACTCCTTCTTTGCTATTACTCCCAAGTCTACTCTGACCGGGAGTGATTGTACTTGTTAGGGTCCCATCTATGGGTCAAATTGACATGTTTGCAAATTATTCGTATTTAAAAGGAATACTTGAAACCATATAACTGTGTGCAAACAAATGGCTATTATTTGATTGAAAAAAATACTTGAAATCATTTAATTATCATTATTAGATTTTTAAAAAAATACTCGAAACCATACAACTGTGTGTAGATTATTTGTCTTAGATAAGAATATTTTATATCATATAATTCTGTGCAAGAGCTTTTAAAAACAACTGCTAAAAGTGTAACTATAAATATACAATGAACGCTATTCCCTAACCTCGCGGTATAAAATAACTCCAAACGAGTTTACATGCTGTTAAAGACAATCTGAGCTTTGCACATACATCGGGACATAGAAAGAAGCGTAAAAAAAAATGCTATTGTATCACTGACCCGATCACTGGAACTTTTTTTTTCACTGTATCTCTCAAACTTTTAATCTGTTTATCGAAATGAGACGGTTAGATAAATGAAACAGGAGGATATTTGATCCGGTCTTTGAGGGTTTTATTTTGACATCAAATAAAGTTTATTTCAGATTGATTTTAAAGACAGTTCAGCTCGTATTACAAGCAACTAATCTTGTAAACGGGCCTTATTGAAATTGCACAGAAGTGTGCAAAGTTCATATGTTTACAGGTGATGCTAAATAAATAAATATGTTCATATTTAAAAATAAAAAAAAATAAAAATCAGAATGTATCGATATTCTAAATATTGATATCCTTATGCTGCGTTTATTCGTCATGTCGGTCTAGTTGCGTAAACGAAATGCTCCATTTGAGAAGTGATCCCCCCGTATGAGAAATGAGTAAAATAGGGTCTTTGTAAAAAGCTGTGCACTGATTGATGAATGAAAATTATGTGATCCAAGTATATCTACGATTGTAGGTTTCGTCGTGGAGAAGTTGTAGACTACGAAGAAAGAGAAAGAGAAAGAGAGAGAGAGAGAGAGAGAGAGAGAGAGAGAGATTATAGGTTTCGTCGTGGAGAAGTTGTAGACTACGAAGAGAGAGAGAGAGAGAGAGAGAGAGAGAGAGAGAGAGAGAGAGATTATAGGATTATCATATTTACCAACCCCTCCGCTCGGGCAGGATATGACACAAGGTCAATTTTTAAGCGGATTTTAACAGGTTTGAATTCAGAGTTTTCCTTCTCCTAGACTAGTTGCCTCACCAAGGCTGAAGAACCTAGTCTGTCCTACTATTTACCCATAGCTGGAGGGAGAATGTTTGGATTCATACCTTTCCCAAGGGTATTAGTGCTATGTGAAATGCAATTAGTCAGGTCCAGGATTTGAACTCGTGTCGCCGTGTCCATATCCTGCGACGATAACCATTACACCACGGCCACCTCCTAAAATTAGGATTATAGGTTTTGTCGTGGAGAAGTTATAGACTACGAAGAGAGAGAGAGAGAGAGAGAGAGAGAGAGAGAGAGAGAGAGAGGAAACAGTCAAGCAGTCATCGTTCCGAAGAAGCGGACGAAAAATAGGGAGGGCGTCAAGCCTCAGTCGGAAAGAAACCTGATAGAGAGATTACAAAGAAATGAACGGAAGCGCATTTAGGGTAGAAAATAGAATCAGTGATCCGAATTCAAATTATGGCCAAGGCTTTTGGCGTTTCACTTTGCGTTAATGCCCTGGTGTAAAACATGAATCCATCCCTTCTTCTCTTCCCCAGTTACAGGAAAATTATAAAGCAGGCTGGTATATTTTTAGCTTTGGTTTGGCAACCAGTATAGGAGAAGGGAAACCAGCTTTACTCTTTTTAAAACGAACGAAAATCAGTCATGACTTTCGCATTCCACCATTACATTTACCTCTTGGTAGGAAAATAGATATCAAGGGTCCTGTTCAAGAACTGATAATTGTCATTGTTGTTGATGATGATGATAACGATAATGATGTCAACCATCAGACGATCACTATTATCCGCCAACCTAATCATCTCATCACCCTGTAATCTGTTGTGAATAATAATAATAATGTATATATATATATATATATATATATATATATATATATATATATCGATCTATCTTTTCTATTGAATATTCTATGAGGGGTTAATGAATGTGCCTTACTTTTAAAGATAATGACTACACGTGACAGGTAAATGTCAGGCGAAATCACTATCTATCTATCCAGCTATCTCTCTCAGTTTGTTCCAATCAGTTTAACGGTATATTCTTAAATTCTTCTTATCTTTCAATCTATGCTCATTTGTCTGCCTGTCTTCTTCCCTTCTTTCTCTTTCCCACTCTCTCTATAACAACTGCCACATTCTCTCATAATGGTCTATTTTCCCATTTATCTTGTCTTATCTTCTTAGTCTTGCCTTTCATCATTGCCACTTCCCGGCAGCCTTTTCATGGAATGATGATCCATTGTCGATAACTCTGCAACCGGCTGTCTCCATTTCCAGCCTCGATCTTGAATTTGGCAGAAACTGAGCACACGTTTGCCCAATAGTTCTTCAAGGCAGGTAGAATCCTTTCTGTAGATGGCCAAACGACGATAAGAGAAGAAAAAGATAGAGAGATAAAAAGAAAAAAAAGAAAGAGGAGGAGAAGGAGGAGAAGAGTGAGTGAGAGAGAGAGAGAGAGAGAGAGAGAAAGAAAGAGTGAAAGAGAGAGAGAGAGAGAAGGGAATAAAATGGACACCACACACATACACTTACACACACATACACACTCACAAGTTATAGAGATTGAAAGTGAACAGAGTAAAAAAATAAAAAATAAAAAATAAAAAAGTGTGCCTGGAAAGAATTCATCCATTTTTGATATCTCTAGAACCGGTTGCATGAGGCCATCACTCGAGAGAACCTTATTAAGAATTCATAATCAGAAAATTTCCTATAATGTTAGTCAGCAGTGAGACACCATTAAAGGGATTGTGCATAGTGTGAACAGCTCATGTAACATTGTAAGAGAATGGTACAGGAGGAAAGACTAGCTGACAGAGTTCAACAGCTGATACAGTGGCCTGAGCGTAGCAAGATATACTTGACCTCGCACCCTGAATTGAAAATAGTAGTGAACCAAATTTACCAAGGTCACCAGCCCCGATCGGTCATATAATAAGTGGCAAGGACTGGACTGATGGTGTTGCCCGTATGAGGTAGAAGTGGAGGTTTGGTGCTCTGTGAACCCCAATATAAGACGATGGTATTTCTCCGTTCTCTTTCCTTTCGTGGTTGGGGTACGAGGAGACAAGTGTTTGCGTGAATGAAGAAGGAAGAGCAAGTTTCAAGTTGAGCTAAGGAATTACCTCGCACTTTGCGTCAGTAATCTATTGGCACCACCTTCCATGCCCTCAGAGACTGAACAAGTTGTGTTTTTTGTGTCTCTTCTCCTCCATTCGATGATTAGACATTACTGACATAGCAGCACTCAGTGGATATGCTACACTCATTTACAACAAATATGTATCAAGTTTTACTTGAAACTTAGAAAATAATTGTCCCTTGCATCTCTTCAAATGATTAACAAGAGTTTTGAAGAGGGTTCTTTGCGCAAAGCGTAGATACTGTTTTGATATCGACACTTCAAACTTAGTTAGGAATCTTTCGAAAGAATTCAAGAAGCTGAAGATTCGAAATATGGTCTTCAGTCAAAATAATTAGGCGATTGAAAATGTGGGGGTAAAATATTTGGGCATTCCGTAGACTTACCATTAAGTACCCAGTAATTTGAAATATCTAAGCTGCCGATTCATCGCGTCTTGTGCAGTCTGTTCTAGCTTTTCATCACCCACGTTCTAGCTTTTCCCAAAAGATATAATCACCGTTGAAAAATAAGTGATATCAAACAGTGGACGAGATTACAGAGAATACGATGAAGCAGCTGATAGTGAGTACAAAAGAAAACTTCGTAATCTGTTTTGAGAACTGAAAGAGGTGCTGCGATTACTTTAAAGTAAAAGCAAAAACAAACAAACAAACAAACAAACAAATAAACAAAGGTCTAAAACTAATGTACAGTTTCCCCTCAGAGGAATATTTTCGTTAATATCAAATAGCTGCGTCACTTACAGAGAAACCTCATAAAAAATTGGAAAATATTGAAGATATTTGAAAGTGGGATACAGAAAACGTAACGAGTCAGCAAAAAAATAACGTTGCTGAAGGAAGTAAGGAAAAAGAATGGAAAAGAACTCTTCAGATGGAAAAGAACTCTTCAGAAAAAAGATAGAGAAACTGGCTGAAAAAAGATTAGTGGTAATGGAGGGGAGGAGAAAGAAAGTTTAAAGTAGAGGGCTAAAATACGAAAACTGCTATTGAAAAAAAAAAAAACGAAAAAGAAGAAAAAGAAAGAACTGTTTTTGATTGAAGAGAAATAAGAGAAGTGGATTGATGACGAAAAAGAAAGAGAATGAACATAAAAATAAAATAATTGGTACAAAACCAAAAAAGGCAGAACAAACCTCAGCAAAGTTCAGCAATCCATGAAAAGACGGTGACACTTCCTCGAGTCTTAAACATTCTCTTTTTGTAGAGCCGTCTCTTCTGTGTCTCATCTTAACGACCAAGTCCTTCGTACCGCCCCTACTACACCTTTTCCGGTGTTTCCCGGTGAAATCGTCTACTTTCTTGGTATGTTTGGTTTCACTAAAATGGATCACCCCTTTCTCCATCATAGTATTCATAAATGTTGGAAAGGTAAAAAAGAAGAATTTGCGTTCATCATGTTCGCAACTATATTTAATAAGTATATAGCATTAATATTAGATCATGTATGTTTTTTGTTACATATAGCAATCATGTGCTTTAATCAAAGGGGCGGCATCTCTACACTAAATGCTAGTTCTCTGAGACTAGTGGACAAGTTCACCTTACTCGGAAGCTGCGACTCCTCAACGGAAAAGGACATGAATACGCGATTAGCGAAGGTATAGACGGCTATCGGTCATATGGAAGTCAGATCTATCCGATAAAATAAAACGCAATTTTTTCCGAACAGCGGTCGAGTCCATACTACTGTATGGATGCACCATTTGGACGCTGACTAAGCGTGTAGAGGAAAAGCTTGACGGCAATTGTACCAGGATGCTACGAACTATATTGAACAAATCCTGGAGGCAACACTCCACAAAGCAGCTGTACGGGTACCTAGCTCCCATACATATATATATATATATATATATATATTTGCATCAGTTTTTTACCTAGGTATCATAGAATGACTGATGTTTGTACAGCAGCATTGCTTCCAACAAGGCCTTCATCAAATGATGACTCTAGGTTCAGGCGTGGTTTCGGGGTCGAAGCATCATTACCTCTAACTCAGAATGACCCAGCAGTAACTCACGGTACCACCAGACTTTGTTGAATTGTCGTTGTTGGGGTTGCCATAGCCACGCTGATGCAGTTAGAGCCTTATCTTGGATCGTTTTTATCCTATTTACCAACCCCTCCGCTCGGGCAGGATATGACACAAGGTCAAATTTTAAGCGGAGTTTAACAGGTTTTAATTCAGAGTTTTCCTTCTCCTAGACTAGTTGCCTAACCAAGGCTGAAGAACCTAGTCTGCCCTGCTATTTACCCATAGCTGGAGGGAGATAAGGGGGTTCATACCTTTCCCAAGGGTATTTGCCCGAAAGTGAACGTAATAACGCGACTGGAGTACGAACTCGCGTACTACGATTCCGCAGTCCATCGCTTTAACCAGTACACCACGAGGACCACGATCTTGGATCGTTTTTATGTATTTCCTCTTGTCTGATGGAGGAAGTCCAAGATTAGTCAAAATTACGGAGGTTGACTTGGTAATGAAACCTCGACATCCGACCCCGATAGGAAATACATTGGTTATCCAGCCATTTCTGACACATTCTTCTCGGAGATCCTCATATTTTTCCAACTTACGCTGATATACCCAGTCGAAATTTTCTTCAAAAGGGATCGTTAACTCAATAAGGAAAACGTTTTTAATTTAACAGACCACAGGACAATGTCTGGACGCTGGGTCATTAACGCTATTTCAGTTGGAAATACCAAATGATGTTCTAAATCAGTTGCTACGTGCTAGTCTGTGCAGCCATCAAGCAATGGTGATCTGTGTATATTATTGCTCAAAAGTTTCGAAATATTTCCTTCTTCAACAAAATGGTGGAGTTATTATGAGCTTTATTGGCAGTCTCACAACATACATTTGAAGCCTCTGCAAAAATTTCCATGACTTCGTTATGTCTCCTATGTGATCATCGGCCCAAATCTCGTGACAGTTTCATTCATATTGTTTCATGTATTTTTATAAAAAATCTGAAATCATCATATTATACGTGTGCATAGAATAGACGAAGAAGGACGAATAAATGTTAAATATTCCTCACACAATGCAAAAAAATGACTTTGACAATACGTTCAACTGATGATTGTATTAAAAAATATCAAAAAATACAAATAATAATGATAATTACACTCTCTTGACGTGGTCAGTAGACATTTATCTTGCTCTACTGGCCAGTACTTGAACTTTTCTGCTTTAAGATAAATTTACTACAGATTATTGTTGTTAGTTATTTGAAACCCTTCAGATGTATTCACATTGTTCGTATGAGATAGAAATTCTTGATAAATAGAATTACTGATGTTAAAATACAATGCTTGAAACCATTTAGCATGGTGTAAATGTTGATTATTAACACTTGACAGACCCTTCATTTAGGGATTTCTAAAACAGGATATTTCAGCTGGGTAAACAAGAGAACAGCAGAACCAAGTCACGTGGGTTGACAGCCGAAAAGATAACCTGAACGAATGGTGTTATGAAATTATATATAAACAGGTACCCAGAGACAGAGCAGTTATTCAGTCGGTCAGGCAAAAAGGTGGTCAAGTTGGAAGAGAAGCTGTCCTGGGTGCCACCCCCGAAGGGCAGTGGCCTCCAGAAGAGAAGCAGAAGAAGCACCAAGTGGGGGCTCCGAATATGGTCTATATAGCAGTCCTCCATCAGTCTGTGTCCGAGCCCTTCGTCTCTGTCTCTCACGAATCGGTCAATTTCGGAACTTTAAAGAGGAAAGAGTTATATTTTTATTAAAAAAAGACATGATACGAACTCATCATACCTTTATTCCTTCGGTATGATATACAACACAAACAAATGATTAATATGAAATAGAATTATTCATGTTAGATAGAAATACTTGAAACCATTTAACTGTGTGCAGATATCATCATTATTATCATCATCAAGTCATACTGGCGGCAAGGAGTTCGGTGACTTTCTTGTCATACATCCCTATCATCTATTACTCCAAGCCGCTTTTCTCGGCTGCATCTGGTGTCTGCACAGATCTGATGTAAGTAAGTATTTGCTGGTCAGCCAATACTGACATATCCATATGCAGGAATGTATAACAGAAGGTCCCTTATGAGTTCATCGTTGTTTCTTCAACAATGCCCCATATGTCTTGTTCGTCTTGTTCGTTTGTAAGATAAGAGGTAAGTGGCTGTACAAATGCTGTTTTGGGGAGTGTTGCTTCCCGGATTTATTTAAAACAACGCGTTGTATTTACGTGTTGTTTCCATCGAGCTTTTTCTCAAAGCATTTTGTTAGCGTCAAAGTAGTGCATCCATATAGTAGTATAGACACAGCTACAGCTTGAAAGAATGATTAATATTAGATAGAATTTTTAGTTTAAGATAACAATACTTCAAATCATTAATTGTATGCAAACAAATAAGCTCTAAATCATTTAAAAATAAATTACTAAGAAAATATTAACTTATATATATATATATATATATATGTATATTGTTTAAAGAAAACGGAAAGAAAAATATACATAAATGGATGAGAAAAAATTTAGGTCAATTTAGGAAAAAAATTCAAGCAGAAAGTATTTTATATCATCTTCAGGGTGGGAATTATAATTCCCACCATGAAGATGATGTAAAATACTTTCTAGCGGAAATGTTTGTAATTTCATATCTTAAAAACACGTCGGTGGGCCTAATTTAATATTTAGTTATAAATTTTTCCTCATCTATTTATATGTATTTTTCTCTCTGTTTTCTCTATACAATATATCTGTCTGATTAAACCCCATACCTTACTCCAATATATATATATATATATATATATATATATATATATATATGATTTGTAATTTAGCATTTTCTAGGTAATTACACACACACACACACACACACACACACACACATATATATATATATATAAGCAAGAATCTGTATTAAATAACCCACAAAGGTTGCTATAGCGCTAAACATCAATCAACCGACAACCCTCTCCAAAAAACCCTAAAAACATAAAGATTTAAGAAAAACGTTTTTATAACGATTTATTCACAATATATATATATATATATATATATATATATATACAAAACATAGCTAACAACCATATTCCTTATGTGTATAATAATTGAATATCAGTATAGAATCTATGGAGCATTCAATATAAAAAGTTTTTACGGTCAATTTGATGAGAAGGTGAACATCTGTCTGTTGTACACGGTAGAAAATCGCAAAACTCTTTACACATTCGATTCTTCCTGATGACTGCAGAGATTACGAAAACGTAGGACAGAATAATGGATTGGGTAGGCTGTACATTCTGATTTGTTTTATCTATCTGATGATAATTTACTTCTATTCTAACTTTGCTTATATTTTCGCTCGAAAAAGACTTCGGACCATTGGTCTAATGAGTAGAGTGTTCGCCTATGATCCGGGAGACCATGTTTCAGTATCATACCAAAGACTCCAAAAATGGTACCTGATGCCGCCTTGCTTAGCACTATTAGTTAAGGACCAAGGGTAAAGTGGAACAATCCAGAAAAAGGAGTAGCGCCCTCCCCTACAGCGGGGTGTAGTAGCTATTAAAAAGGCAGACTTCCGGTCACCTTTGACTAAGGTCGCAACTTTACTTTTTTTTTATTTATGTCTGGATATCTAAAATGAGGATTCATTATCTTTATACACTGAACCAAATCGGAACATTGTAATATCAAAGAGCGAGGATTGCAGTTCAAATTATTTCGGTGAGTCAAAAATTTTATGTCTCGTGACCGAAACAATTCAAGCCATGTTAGGTACCCGCTGCGGTTGGTAGTATCGTGCAAGTTGGTGAACTGACACGTTGTGCACTGCTTCACTCCGTGTGTGATTTGAAAATCACATTGATAAATGTGCTATGTAGTCTAAATCAGGAAGTAATACTTTACGAGTTCGAACTGGGCTATATCGCCACCGAAGCAATCAAAAATGTTTGTTGAGCCAAAGGTGAAGGTGCAGTTGGTTACAGTACAGTACCCAGATGATGCATTCGTGTTGCCAGAACCTCGCTAATCAGGCAAGGTTAGGTAGGCCTTAAACCGTGGATTTCGTGGCCAAACTCAAAATCATTGAGTCAAATCCTGTGAGTAGCACTCGAAAAGTATTACACCTTCGTCAATTTCATGACCTTGGCAAAAGCATTCGAAGCTCACGTAACTAAAACATTGCAAAACTTTTGACTCAGCCTTGCATTTGGGATATGATACAAATTCATACAAAAATAAACGGATGTGTTAACTGAAATAACCTTGTATTAATTGTTACAACTGTATGTAAAATATTTGGATGAAGAATAATTACGTTACGCTATTATTATTATTATTATTATTATTATTATTATTATTATTATTATTCACTCATTAGAGCTTTTCACATCAGCGTTAGCCGATGTTTTTTTTCACTGGAGTCTGAGTGACAGCAAGTCTCCTCAAGTCTCCCGGACTCTTCTTCGTATTCTAGCCGTTCTCAATAATGCTGTTGTTTGGATGGTCTCCACCCGTCTGCCAACTTCCAAGTCCTCCATTCCCTTTAGTAATCCTCTTGTTACTGTTCCAAACGCACCAATTACAATTGGTATAATTGTCACCTGCATGTTCCACAGTTTTTTCAATTCCCAAGCAAAGTCCTTCTTTTCACATTCTTTCAGTTTTATTCTGTGGTCAGCCGGGACAGCAAAGTCGACTATTTTGCAAGTTCTCTTTTTTTTTTGTTGATTATTATTAAGTCTGGTCTTCTGGCCGGGATTAGGTGATCCGTTTGTATATTAAAATCCCATAGGAGTTTATGCGAGTCATTTTCTAGGAAAGGTGCTGGGTTGTGCATATACCATTTGTTAGTATGGTCTAATTTAAATTTCTTGTACATTTCCCAGTGAATCACCTTGCCGACCCAGTCGTGTCTCGCCTTATACTTCCTCTGTGCTAATTTGCTGCATTCGCTTATTATATGATTGATGGTTTCATCTCTGTCACCACATAACCCGCATTTGCTATTTTGTTGAGTCGCTTTGCTATGATTGGTTCTTAGGGCGCTGTCTTGTGCTACTATTAGGAGAGATTCTGTTTCTCTCTTAAAGTTTCCTTTTCTTAGCCATGTCCAAGTTTTGTTGTGTGAGATATTGTTTATTAGTCGTTTAAACCGCCCATAGAGTTGTTTTCCTTCCCATTTTTGTTTCCTAGTTATTGTCATTCTGTTGTTCATCGTGTTCTCAGTATCGTTTCCGGTGGCTGTAATGAGTCCTCCTTCGTGTTTTTGTATATAGTCTTTGAGTCCTTGTATCGATGCGTCAACGCCGTCTTCAATGCTGATAAGTCCTCTTCCTCCCTCTTTTCTTGAAACATATAGTCTGTCAACGTCGTCTCTGGGATGTAAAGCCTTATGCATTATTATCATTATTATTATTGTTATCATTATTCCTTGAGAGCTTTTCACATCAGCGTGAGCTGATGGTCTTTCACTGGAGCTTGAGAGACAGCAAGTCTCCTCAAGTCTCAAGGACTCATTATTTTACCCCTTAAGAGTTTTTCACATCAGCGTTAGCCAATGGTTTTTCACTGGTCTTCTCAAGTCTCCAGGACTCATTGCAGTATTCTTGCCGATCTCAATAATGCTGTAGTTTGGATGGTTTTCACCCGTCCCGTTATTTCCAACTCCTCCAGTCCTTATACCAATCCTTTGGTTTTTGTACCTAGAGCATCAATTACAATTGGTATAATCGACACTTTCATGTTCCACAGTTTTTTCAATTCCCTAGTAAGGTCGAGGTACTTATCCCTCTTTTCGCATTCTTTCAATTTTACTCTGTGGTCCGCTGGGACAACAAAGTCCACAACTCTGCACGTTCTCTCTTTTTTGATGATTATTATAAGGTCTGGTCGTCTGGCCGAGATTAGGAGACCCGTTTGTATGTCAAAATCCCAGAGGAGTTTGTGAGTCATTCTCCCGGAAAGATTCTGGGTTGTGCATATACAATTTGTTCGTATGGTCAAATTTCAATTTCTTGCTCAAACCCCAGTGGATCACCTTGTCCACCCAGTAGTGCTTCGTCTTATACTCCTTCTATGTTTATTTGCTGCATTCGATTATATGTGATTGATCGTTTCGTCACTATCACCACGTGCCCTACATCTGCTGTTTATTATTATTATTATTATCTATTCCTTGAGAGTTTTTCACATCAGTGTTAGCTGATAGTCTTTCACTGGCGTTTGAGTGACAGCGAGTCTCCTCAAGTCTCCAGGACTCTTCTCAGCATTCTGTTCGTTCTCAATATGTAGTAGTTTGAATGGTCGCCACTCATCCTCTTATTTCCAAGTCCTCTAGTCCCTTTAATAATCCTTTGGTGATTGTACCAAAAGCCCCAATCACAATTGGTATAATCGTCACTTTCATGTTTAATAGTTTTTTTCAATTCCCTAGCAAGTTCCAGATACTTACCCTTCTTTACACTTTCTTTCAGTTTTATTCTGTGTTCAGCCGGGACAGTAAAGTCTACAATGTTACAAGTACTCTTTTTTGTTGATTATTATAAGGTCTGGTCTTCTTGCTGAGATTTGGTGATCCGTTTGTATGTCAAAGTCCCAGAGGAGTTTGTGTGTCATTCTCCAGAACAGATTCTGGGTTGTGCATATACCATTTATTCGTATGGTCAAATTTCAATTTCTTGCATATCTCCCAGTGGATCACCTTGACCACCTAGTCGTGTCTAGTCTTATGTCCCAATTTGTTGCATTCGCTTATTATGTGATTGATCGTTTCGTCTCAATCACCACATAACCTACATTTGCTATTTTGTTGCGTCTTATCTATTCACACTTTGATATGATTGGTTCTAATGGAGTTTTTTGTGCTGCTATTAGGAGAGATTCTTTTTCTCTCTTAAGGTTTCAATTTCTTGGCCACATCCAGATTTTCTCGTTTGAGATGTTGTTTATTAGTCATTTACAATGACCGTAGAGTTGTTTTTCTTCACATTTTTGTTTTCTGGTTATTGACATTCTGTTTGTCAGTATCGTTTCTGGTGGCTGTAATCAGTTCTTCGTGCTTTTCTACATAGTCCTCGAGTTGTATTGATGCGTTAACGCTGTCTTCAAAGCTGGCAAGTCCTCTTCCTCCCTCTTTTCTTGATACATAAAGCCTGTCAACGTCACATCTGGGATGTGATGCCTCATGCATGGTCATTAGTTTTTTCGTTCTTTGGTCCATTTGCTTAAGTTCTTCTCTGGTCCACTTCAAAAATGGTTCCGAATATCTAACGAGGGGTACAGCCCAGGTATTTATTCCTTTGATAAGGTTTCTGCTACATAGTTTTGTCTCGAGTAGCTTTCTGCTTCTCCCGCGATATTCTTTCTTAATCTTTTCTTTCATCTCCACTTGTTTGATGGAGTCAGCCTCCAAGATTCCCAAGTATTTGAACGTTTTCTTTTCTCTGAGCGTTCTAATCTTGTCTTGATTTGGCAGTTACATTCCGTCCGACAGGTGTCGTCTGCCGCTTTTCATTGCTTGCATGGCACATTTTTCTTTGTCAAATTCCATCCCTATGTCCTCATTACATGTACTAGAGTTTCTAGTTCATTTTCATTTTTTGCAAACAGTTTGATGTCGTCCATGTACATTAAGTGATTAACCTTTTCCTGCGATTTACTAAGCGTGCCACCATCGCAATTATGAATAGTAACGGTGATACTTGAAACATATCGCTTTGTATCTTCGCTTCAACTAATCTTCTCCCTCCTGGTGTCAATTTCATTTTCCAGGTTTTCATGGTTTTCCCGATAAAGTTTATGACTTCATCTGATATTTTGTACATTTTGAGGCAGTTCATTACCCAGTTTTGCAGGACCATATCATATGCCTTTTGTAGTCAATCCAGTCCAGAGCTAGATTTTTCTGTCTGGTCTTAATCTCGTAGAGGATGTACCGATCTATGTAAAGTAACTCTGCTGTGCCTCTGTGTCTTTTGCAACATCTTTTCTGCTCATCAGGAAACAATCTGCGACTTCTGAGAGAGTAGCAAATCTCTTCCCTTATTTGTGCTGTCAATATTTTCCACATCATTGGTAGGCAGCATATGGGTCTGTAGTTGTTTGGGGCGGTTCCTCTGTGGTGGCCCTTCTGAATTAATGCAGTCTTTCTTTTGGTCGCCCATTCAGGTACGTGTGATCCTTGTAGGCATCTGTTCATTTCTAGTGCTAGTCTGTCCTGAATAGAGATGAATTTCTTGAACCAGAATCCATGTATTCTATCATAGCCTGGCGTTTTCCAATTTGATATTTTTTTATGTTGTTTTCAGTAAATCGATGTGTATTTCCGCTTTTGGGCCTTCTTCGAACCCTTCTAATTCTTTTTTAATATTGCTTATCCATTCGGCTTTTTTTATATGTTCTCTTGGTTGCCATATTTTAGTCCAGAATTGTCTGGTTTCTCTTGCATCCGGTTGTTGGTATGTTTTTATGTCATCTCCCCACCCCATTTGTTGGAAGAATTTCCTTTCGTTGTTTTGGAATGTTCTGTTTTGTCTGTATTGTTTTACCCTTTGTTGATATGTCTTTAATCTTCCTTTTTTGTCAGTACTTTCTGGTTTATTTTCTCAGGTTGTATTGTTATTTTTCCTTGCGTTGCCTTTTCCTGTTGGTCTCTACATGTCCCAGCGTCTTTCCTTTGGTCTGTTTTCGTAAATTTTTTTAACAGCATTTCCAGTCAAATTTCCCATCCTGGTTTTGATTTTTTTCTTCGTGCTTTTTGAGAGCACCCCAATTTTCCCACAAACTAATTTCGCCCCGGCATAGACTTGTTCATTTAATTCGGTTATATTATTTGTTGATATATAAGTTATTACTTGATTTATTTTTTTCCGTTTCCGTCTTGACTGTTCTATTTTCCGAAGTTGCCGGTTCATTTCGGTTAAACTGTTTTTGTTTGTTAATACTTGGTGTGTCTAATATTGATTACAATCTTGTGTGTTATTTATTTTCAGGTGTATTTCTAGTATTTCAAGGTCAGAAAATCAACCTTTCTTTATTATTGTTCTAACTTCGTCGGCACGTCCTTGGCTTGTCCGAAAACTAAAGCATTCTTGCCAGATCTCTATCATTCTTTTTCTATATCCTCTTTGTGTAGAGCTGCTCCTAAAATAGCAGTGTTGTGCAAGTTGGTTGTCTTCCCAAGGTCATGTTTTGTGTTTGCGTCTCTGATTGGTGTGGTTCCTTAAATCGTCATTCGTGTACCTGAAAAATGAACAGCCAACATTCGCAGGATAACGATCTGATCTCGTACGTTGACTATCAGGAGAGCTCCTGTCGATCATGAAACCAAGCCTGTTGACTGGGTCCCACGTTGTTTCATATTTTGATTCAACATTTTTATCATGGGTGGTATATTGTGGTTATACCAGTTCCAGGGGTTGTTTAAAATCTGCGTGCCTGACACAGACGTGACCTGGTTTTCTCTATGAAAACTCTTAAGCAGGTCGTAAAAAAGGGAAAAAGAACTTTTTTCCTCTGCTTTCTTTTTCTCCTCTTATAGAATATACAGGATTGAATGACAATATTTAAGTTTTAACTTCAAATTAAGTTTTAACTTAGTAAAAGTCCACGTTTATGCTACTTTTTAAATTTAGTGGTAGTTTAGGTCCCGAGCAATTAACTAGTGGGGACCAATTATCGTAGGATTAAGCTCTGTATGGATTATTTCAATCTGGTGATTCTTAGACCGACTAATAACAATAGTAATTACATGATAACCAGTGACAGATAGTTACGTTTCTCGAGTCGTCTAGTTGGGATTACAGCATGATAGTAAACAGCTTTCTATTTTTTGGACTTTTCACTAGGCTTCTAAAAAAGTTGTGTGGGCATTTATCTTTCTTCCACCTTGGTTGTTTTTTTTTCTTTTTTCCTTTTCCAGCCTCCCTCTCTACTCTTCATTACTTTAAAGAAACGGAAGATTTTCATTTAACCGGTATTACCCTTACACAAACAACAACAACAACAACAATAATAATAATAATAATAATAACTATTATTATTATTATTATTATTATTTACTCCTTTAGAGTTTTTCAGATCAGTGTTAGCTGATGGTTTTTCACTGGGGTTTGAGTGACAGCAAGTCTCCTCAAGACTCCAGGACTCGTCTCAGGATTCTGGCCGTCATCGGCAATGCTGTCATTTGGATAGTCTCTACCTGTCCGCCAACTTCCAAGTCCTCCAGGCCTTTTAATAATCCTTTAGTTATCGTGCCAAAAGCACTAATCACAATTGGCACAATCGTCACTTTCATGTTCCACAGCTTTTTCAATTCTCTAGCTAGGTCGAGGTATTTATCCTTCTTTTCACATTCCTTAGAGTTTTTCACATCAGCGTAAGCTGATGGTATTTAACTGAAGGTTGAGTAACAGCAAGTCTTCTCAAGCCTCCAGGACTCTTCTCGGTATTCTGGCCGTTTTCAATAATGCTATTGTTTGAAAGGTCTCCACTCGGTCGCCAACTTCTAAATCTTCCAGGCCTTTTAATAATTCTTTAGTTTCCGTGCCAAAGGCACCAATCACGATTGGTATAATTGTCACCTTCATGTCCCATAGTTTTTTCACTTTTCTTCTTCTTCTTCTTCTTCTTCTTATTATTATTATTATTATTATTATTATTATTTCTTGTGAGTTTTTCATTTCAGCGTCTGATTGACAGTATCTACCCTCAAGTCTCCAGAACTTTTCTCAGTATTCTGCCCCATCTCAACCATCCTATCGTCTGGTTGGTGTCGATTCGTCATCTAATTTCTAACTCTTCCAGTCCTCTTTCTAAGACTTTGGGGTCTATTTGCTTTTTTTAAAAATTTTCTCTCTTTGGTCCGCTAAAACAGCAAAATCCACTTGACAAGTTCTCTTCTTTTTGTTAATCATTTCTTGGTTTGGTCTTCTAACCGGAATTAGGTGATCCGCTGATATTTCAAAATCCCTGAAAATTTTATTCATTTCTTTATTATAATAATCATTATTATTATTTACTCCTTTTTGAGTTTTTCACACCAGCATTAGCTGATGGTTTCTCAATGGAGTTTGACTTACAGTAAGTCTCCTCAAGTCTCCAGGACTCTTCTTAGTATTATGGCCGATCTCAATAATGCTGTAGATTGGATGGTTTCTACACGTTCTCTTCTTTCCGAAACCTCCAATTTTTGTACCAATCCTTTGGTTATTGTACCAAGAGCACCAATTAGAAATGGCATAATCGTCACTTTCATGTTCCACAAATTTTTCAATTCCCTAGTAAGGTCGAGGTGTTTATCTTTGTTTTCGGTTTCTTTCAATTTTACTCTGTGGTCCGCTGGGACAACAAAGTCAATAATTCTGCAAGTTCTCTTTTACTTGTTTGTTATTACTTGGTCTGGTCGTCTGGCCTATTTTAGATGATCCGTTTGTATGTCAAAATCCCAGAGGAGTTTGTGCACCTCATTCTCCAGGACGAATTCTTGGTTGTGCATATACCGTTTCTTCTTCTTCTTCTTCTTCTTCTTCTTCTTCTTCTTCTTCTTCTTCTTCTTCTTATTATTATTATTATTATTATTATTATTATTACGAGTTTTTCACGCCAGTTCTGAGTGATATAAAGTTCCCTCGGGTCTCCAGGACTCTTCTAAATATTGTAGCTGATTTTAGCAGTGCTGAGGTCTAGAGAGTCTCGATTTGTCCTCCAATCACCAGTTCTCCCACTTTTTTTCAAACCTTTGGGAACTGTTCCAAAGGCACCAAATACAACCGGGATTACAGCTGTTGTTGTTTAGTTTTCAATTGTATTTATTTATTTATTTTTTACAATTCTTCATCGGGTCTTTACCCAAAATATAGGATGAGGAAAGGTAGTGATTATATATATATATATATATATATATATATATATATATATATATATATATATATTTACATTTTTTCTGCCTCTTTTGGGCGATATTTTTTAGTTACATTGATAGTACTCTCCTCAGGAATTGAGCAGTTCCGCAAAGTACAATTTTTTTTGCATTTTATATAGGCTGGGACAGCCAGCGATCTTGTTAATGTAATTATCAGTACGTTTCTTGATCATATCCAGGACTTCCATTATTATTGGCACTGTGGTTGTTTTAAGGTGCCACATTTTTTTCAGTTTCCATTTCTACGTCTTTGTATTTACTTATTTTATTGCATTCTTTGATTGATATGAGGAACTGATATATCAATTAGAAAGCATGTTTTTTTCTTTTATAATCCGTAACTATAATGTCTGGTCTATTCCTAATTATTTTTCAATCATTTTGGATGGCAAAGTTCCAGAGAATGGTAACTTCTTTGGCTTCTATTATTGGTTCTGTTTGGTGCTTATACTTTTTTCATTATATAATGAGTTATTATTATTATCATTATTATTATTATTATTATTGATAGATTTTTCTATCCGCTCCAACTGGAGGTTTTCACTGAAGTCTGAGTGACAGCAAGTGTCTTCAGTTCTCCAGGACTCTTCTAAGTATCTTAGCTGATCTTAAAAGTCCTATTGTCTCGATGGGCTCGATTAACTGGGTCTCTTTTCCTGTTTCTTGCGGACTCTTCCAAGTGTTCCATTTACGATTAGTAACACCGTCACTTTGTTCTACAATTTTTAGTCTTCTGTCAAGTCCAAGTACTTATCCAGTTTTTCACTTTACAATTTTTCTTCTTTCTTGCAACGACCAAATCTACTTGATGACATTTTTTCTTCTTTTTAATTAACTCTTGATCAGTTTTTCTCGCCTAAATTATATATATATATATATATATATATATATATATATAGTGATAATTTGAGATTAATAGACAAATCTATCCAACTCTTCCTCTCTCTTTCTCTTTTCACTTTCTCTTTTTCTCTATCTCTCGCATTCTCTCTTTCCCCACTCTCTCTCTCTCTCTCTCTCTGTAAATATATTGAGAGAGAGAGAGAGAGAGAGAGAGAAAGAGAGAGACAGAGAGACATATATATATATATATATATATGAAAGTTGGCGACCGTAATCGTGAGTGACCCAAAGGCCCCTTTTTCAATAGCTACTACACCGAGGTGTAGCAGAGGGTGTGACTCCTTTCTCTGGATTGCTCCTCTTTACTCTTGATACGTACCTTATGACGCTGAGTGTTAAGCAAGGAGGTATCAAGTACCATTTTTTGTAGTCTTTGGAAAAGTTCGACCTGGGATTGAATTCTCGTCTCCTGGTCTGATACCAACTTAAAATTGCTACTCACAGTTTTACACTCTTCATTAATCCTCTGCCAATTAAACATGATGACATTTATACAAATATATGATTGGGCACATACTTTCTCACCCGGAACGTACATAAGTGAGGTCATTGGACTGCGAGAAAAGATCGTTTATCATTGCGCGCGCGCGCACACACACACACACACACACACACACACACACACACACACACATATATATATATATATATATGTAAACATACTCATATATGTATGTATGTATGTACCCAACCCCTCCACTACGAGCAGGATGTGACACTTGGTCAATTTTTAAGCGGAGTTTCACAGACTATATATATATATATATATTGACCCATACAAAGGACCCTAATAGGTGCCATGAATCCGGGTCCGTGAGGACTAAGGAGTAATGGCGATGAAGGCGTACTCCACATTCCCAAACATACCAGGACTAATAACTATAAGATTGCTTAGTGTCATATCCAGAATGCTCATTAGGGAGGTTTTACCTCTCTGCTAAGATGCAGTCGGTGTATTCTATACCCCCAGCCAATTGGGTTAGCATTTTATTTGATGACGCGTTTTTAAATAGCCAACCAAATAAGCTGAACAATTCCAGGGAAGGCTGTAAAAGGCCAAGTGTTGGGTAGGTACTCTTCTGTGGGATTACTAGACTTTTAAGACATCTTTCTCTGTCTAGCCTCTTCATTCGAGGCTTGTTTCTTGCGAGGACCCCCACACAGAATCGACGTTAAGTCTTCTGAGGAGTTGGATAAATCTCGTGTTGGCCTGTGTTGGGATCTGATGTTAAAATCAACGGATCAAAGAATAAATGCTAAATAAAACATGAAGAGTTGGCTTATCTTGTAATGTTATATTTTTTTGAAGTTGTCACCAGGGTTGTGGTCATAACATTTTAAATAAATGAGAACATGCAAAAAGACACGAGACTCCACAGCCATCTTTGTTCTGCTTTGATGAAGACAAATTGAGATAAAAAGAAACTGGCTATTTTTTTTAATCTAGTTTTTTTTTTCTTTTCTTTTTTTCTCTAAGAAGGATGTTCTAAGTCTGTGGCAAGAAAATACTTTCTTGAGTTAATATTTTCTTTTACTAATTCTTTTTGGGTTTTTGACTGTCTGGAATTTTTTTTTTGTATTTTTCTGCCGCTCTTTTGGCATCAGGTTTGTTATTGAGAACAAGTATTTCTTTTTTTTTTTTTTTAAATACATGACGACTACACATCTTTCTGACTCGTTATATTTGTATAAATAGTTATGTAGATTACGACCACTGGAATTAGCACAGTTAAAGTGTTCACTAATTTTTTTTTTATTTAGCAGAAAATAAACTAATGACAGATAAGACGGAAAACTTTTTCTTTAATAAGTGAACAATCTGGCTTTATAAAATACTTCTAAAACTAACAAGATTAAATTTCTTAAATGAATGTTATCATTTTCTCAAGCCAACTTCTTTGGCTACACTCCACTGTGGATTGCGTTCTTAAATTGCTTTTACATTTATTTCCATTGTTTTAATTGATATTTCTTTTGTTTGAGCCATATTTCCTTTCAATTAGGTATGCCCAACCGCTTGTTAAGATCTGCAAGAACTCTCTTTTAACTGTTGAGCGATTTGTATATTCAAGATTCTGTTGGTATTTATTTTAGGAATGTAAATTGTAAAATCATTCCATATTTTTTTCTGACGCTTTGATGAATTTCGTGGTCTACTAGAATGTTTTCCTTTTTAACCACGCTATTACTTTTATATTTGCAAAAAAAAAAGGTAGACACAGCTGACTAGGAACAAGGTCTTTTGTCATAATCACCAATGGAATGTCTTTCTGTCTTTCTTCCTTTCTATAATAGTTTTTCTTTCTTTTTTTGTTTTTGTTTTAATGGCATATCAAGCTTCGTAGGTTATTTAACGCCAAAACCATCCTTGTAGAAAATAATGAAAGTTAGCGACCATAGTCGAGGGTAACCCGAAGGTTCCCTTTTCGATAGCTACTACACACAGGTGTAGGGGAGGACACTACTCCGTTCCCTGGATTGTTCCACTTTACCTTTGACCTTATACCTTATAATGCTGAGTGTTAAGCAAGTCGGCATCAAGTACCATTTTTTGAGTATTTGGTATGACTCGACCTGGGATTGAACCCCGACTTCCAGGCTATTAGCGAAGAGAAAGGAGGCTCATATCTTTCCTCAAGGTATTAGTCCGAAAGTGAACGTAATAACACGATTGAAGTTTGAACCCGCTTACTACGATGTCTCAGTTTAGCATGTAAACCACTACATCATAGAAACTCCCCCAAAAGATAATATAAAAACGAAAAAGAACGAAAAGAAAACCAAAAAGACGGAAAGAAGAAAGAAAAGAAGACATAAACAAACGGTAATACTGTTTTACTTTCTTATTTTAATGGCATATCAACCTTCATGGGTTATTTAATATTAAAATCATCCTCGTAGAAGAACACCAGCTGTACAATTCAAACCATAGATGGGGTGATAAGGGAATTCATACCTTTCCCAAGCATATTAGTCTGAAAGTGAACGTAATAGCGCGACTTGGGTTCGAACTCACTTTCGTTCTCTGCTTGATGACTGCCGTTTAAAAGACTTAATGAAACCTGTGGATGCTAACAAGCTTATCAAATATATATAAAAACTAATATATATTTACTTATTATTATCGTATAGTAGCTCTATCACAGGTATTAAGCACTATCCAAATCATATCCCATTTAGTCTGCCACAAACCCACGAATTGAGATAGTGACAACCAACAAAGTTATAATATATATATATATATATATCTTTAAAATATTCTGTCAGTGTCCAAGGACAGTGGGTGTAGATTATTCTTTACATAGAATATATGAGGAAAATCATATAAATCTATGAGAGTGCTCAATGTATGGCTATTGTTAGTTCCCTATTTATTCGCTGGGGTATAACAAAAGTACATTCTGAGGGTATTTAGTACAATTTGATGGAGACTCAAACTCGGTTAAGTAGTCATAACAGATTTATTTCGGCGGAGAATATTACTCGACTCTCCGTCTCGTCAGATGACTATTTACATGCTTATTTTTATTATTGATTTCCACCTTTATTCTTATTTTTATGTTTATTTTCATTTTTATTTTCTTTTTTTTATTTATTTTTTTTATTTTTTATTTTCTAATTTTTATTTTTTAACTTTTTATTTTTTAATTCCTTTATTTTATCTTCTGAATACGAACTGTAACTCCACATTTGCTACTCTGCGACGAGAGAGAAGCATGTAAATAGTCATCTGACGAGACGGGGAATATAGTAATATTCTCCGCCGAAATAAATTTATTATGACGACTTAACCGAGTTTGAGTTTCCATCAAATTGTACTATATATATATATACATATATTTATATATCGTTGATTTAAAACACATATCAAGAGATATTTACTTAGGCAGATTATGTTTATGTTTTGGTTTCCATTTGATAAGTGTATATTTTCACAAAGTATTTTTGTCTATGATAAATGTGTACAAGTGTTTTGCTATTTATCCCTTGTAAAATGTTTCAGAACAGCATAGATTTTCTATAACATTGTATCAATGTGTTACTAAGGGAGTGTCTTTGATGGAAAGAGTCTTTCAAAACAATTGCCTTATTTACGAGCTTATCTCTTTATTTGTATACTTCCACTCTTTTGCGGTTTACGAATTTTCCACTCTATCGGTGAGGCTTAGAATACGCTGGCTGTATTCTCTGCAGAGGGGTAAGACACCTACCCCAACAATAGACTCGTTCTGTCTTAGAGGCTTAGAATTCGCAAACTGTATTCTCTGGTGAGGGGTAAGACACCTACCCCAACAATAGACTCGTTCTGTCGGTGAGGCTTAGAGTACACTGAATGTATTCTCTGGTGAGGGGTAAGACACCTACCCCAACAATAGACTCGTTCTGTCGGTGAGGCTTAGAATTCGCAAATTGTATTCTCTGGTGAGGGGTAAGACACCTACCCCAACAATAGACTCGTTCTGTCGGTGAGGCTTAGAGTACACTGAATGTATTCTCTGGTTAGGGATAAAACACCCACCCCAACAATATACACTCTCTGTCGGTGAGGCTTAGAATACGCTGACTGTATTCTCTGGTGAGGGGTAAGCCACCCACCCCAACAATTGACTCTCTCTGTTGGTGTGGCTTAGAATACGCTAACTGTATTCCTCTGCAGATTGGGTAAAACCACACCCCAAAATAGATTCACTCTATCGGGTGAGACTTAGAATATGCTGACTGTATCTCCTGCAGAGGGTTAAGAGCCCACTCAAAAATAAATTCATTCAATCGGTTGTTGTACTTGTTGGCTTACCATCAATGGGTGAAATAGATCTGTGTTTTTAATAATTTGCTTTAAGAATAGTTACTTGAAGCCGTGATTATGAACTAAGAGTTATCATTAATTACTTGAAATTATGTAATTGCTTGCAAATTATTTATGTTAGATTGGTTGAGATCGAATTGTTTGAAAGTTATTGGTATTACATAGGACTATATGGAACGTTATAACCTTAATTATGAAAACAAATGTTTATTCTTACACAGAAGTGGTTACTTGAAACTATACATAATAAATTTTACAAAGAAGTGCTTGAAGCCAGACAACTGGGTTTAAATTATTTGTATTACATAGGAATACTTCATGTTGTAATTGAAAAAAATTCTTAACGACTAAAAAAAAAAAAAATAACACGGAAATATTCATGTACAATGTAGGCGATTCCCATATGTCTAGGTATAAAAGATCATCAGACGGGTTGACATGCCGTTAAAAGTAGCTATATGCAAATATGTACCAGTTTTCATTCGTTTAATTTATGCAATAATTAGATTTTACTAAGAGAATAAACACAATCAAAAGAAAAGGGAACCGCCCTTTCGCTGGAGCTTAGAATAAGTTGATTGTATCCCCTGCAGAGAGGTAAGACCTCCTCTCCCTCCCAAAAAATATTGTGTCCTGGGTAGTATACTAAACTGCTTCTGATGGTGAGTCACCAATTCTGGAGACATGGGGAGTATCGAGTACTCTTTCATTCATATAACTCCCAGGGCTACTCTGACCGAAGGTGTTGTACCTTTTAGGGTCTCTTCTATTAGTCAAGTAGATCTATTTAAAAATTATTCGAATTAGGACCGTGTGCAAAAAAGTTATCAGTGGAAAGTTTTGAGATAAATTTTCCATATCCTACTACATATTGACATCCCATAGCCAGCTCAATCACAGGTCTATCCTCTCGTGATTTCTTCCTCTGGTTGGTCGGTTTTTGTGGCATATCAACCATTGTAGGTTATTTAATACCAAATCCTGTTCATACACATATTGAATATATATGCTTTGTAAACAAGTAGTTGGTTGGTAACATTTTTAAACAAGCCAGAGCTCATTTGTTGCACACTGTTAAATAGTTACAAGTATTGCTATTCAACGTTAACATTTTAATTTTAACATCATTCGTTTGTTTTCACACAGTTAAATGAAGAAAGAATTACAAAAAAAATGTAAATATGAAAGTATAGTGAACGTGATTCTCTAACCTCTTGGCATAAAATAACCTTAGAGGAGTTGACAAGCCGTTAGAACAATCAACCAATTCATCCATGAAGATGTTATTTGCATAATGCTTGCTTCTAAACGAATATCTCCGATGATTGTATCTTTCTTTACACGCTTGTTAAGTGGAGCCTAAATGTATGCAACCAAATTGTTAATATTAGATATAATTAATAACGTTAGATAGTAATACTTAAAACGATTTAACTATTAGTAAAGAAATGATTAATATCAAATAGAATTATCAGTGTTAGATAGGAATACTCGAAACAATTTAACTGTGTGCAAACAAAAGACAAAATAGAATTATTCGAGTTAAATAGGAATATTTGTACCATTTAACTGTGAGAAAACGAGCGAGTTTCAACAACGCTTTTAAAAATGAAGTCACTTACAAATTATCCGCTTACCATTTGTGTATATATATATATATAAGTAAGTAAAGCGACCTTAGCTGAGAGTGACCCGAAGGCTCCCTTTTCAATAGCTACTACACCGAGGTGCAGGGCAGGGCGCTACTCCATCTCCTGGATTGTTCCATTTTACCCTTCTTACGTACCTTATAGTGCTGAGTATTAAGCAAGGAAATATCAAATACCATTTTTGAGTCTTTGGTATGACTCGACCTGGGATTGAACCCCGGTCTTCCGGACCATTGGCGAACACTCTACTCAATGGCCCAGTAACGTAGGCCTAATGAGTAGAGTGTTCGCCAATTACTTTACATCTATGTAAATATTGTGACATAATATCAGTATTTTAAACCACAGCTTCAGATTTTACAAGCTTGTAAGAAAATAAAAGCGACTATGCATATATTTTTAATTTTCTTTTTTCAGTTTATGCATAAAAAGAAAAAAGTCTTTTGTTAATATCAATCAGCGAGCTAATATATAACTTTCTTCTCCCCAATTTCAAACTCCCGCCAAAAGTGAGTTGTGTAGCAAATAGTGACTGAAGTAATTCCGGTTTGCTTTGGTCAAGGTCGACAAAAGTCGCACCATTATTTAAAGGACATACGACCTATTACATCAGCAGCATATATCCACGTAAATCAAACGTATACGCTTATGAAAATCAAACCCATGAGCAACGAAATATTCCCGAGAATTTTAAGTCCACGGCACAGAATACCAGCGACTGGTAGCTGGATAAGTCATGTATTTGTCGCTGCCTCCCACCAGACACGACTTGACACAAGGTCAAAAGCCCGAAGGCCGATTAATATAATTTACGAAGGTCTTTACTTCGATTTAGCACAAGGCCAAATGAATGGGGCACCCAATGAGACTCGAACTCACTCGTGTAGGTTTGCTAGTCTAACTTGCTAACCATTACACCACCAGAGGTGCCCTTGGTAGCTGGATAAGTCATCTCGATTTTGTCTCCAAGAAGAAAGAATAGAAAAGGTAGAATAATGACGTTTTCATGTTAAAGAAAAAAAAAAACAATGGACGAAAAAAAGAATCCTGTCAAGTTGTCGAATAACCGGTACAAAAAAAGAAAAAAAACAAAAACAAGATATCAATATCTGGTATCCCGCTGAATTCCTCTATTATTATTGCCTCATATCAAGAATCATCACCTGATGTCTGCGCCTGGGAAAAAGTCATAAGGATAGCCAAATTTCATTTATCCTGGAAGAAGGTCCTGTAGCATCCATCTTAAATGAAAACGGAGAAAACTTTCGTCGTGTCACCATTTGAACATTGTACGCGTTTGCAAATGACTTGAATTCCTTTCGTCGTCGTTCATCTATGATAATAACTTTCTCATATATTGAACTCTGTCGGACCAAATTTTAGGTTACACTTCAAATTCATTCCTTCAAAGTATTGTAAGTCTATTCCCTTTCTTTTGTTTTCTCATAAACTGATATTGTCTTTATAAATGTATTCTTCGCTCGTTGATTAGATATACATATATATTAGTATTCCAATACTTCATTAAGTTTTTTTTTTTTTTTGTTCTAGATTTTCTTTCCTGTATTTATGTAAATAAACCTTGTTATATTTAAAACTTTTAACTTGCGTTGTTTTCTGTGTTTTCGCTAGGGTGTTTATTGGTTGTCTTCTCTTGTTTTCACTGGCGTCTTGAGAATGAGTTCCCTTCCTTGGTTTTCCTTTTTCTTTATCTTTATTTTTTACTTAAATCCGGGAGCAAAATTTGTTTTATTATTCTTGTTACGTATCTGTTTTCGTCGTCACAGAGAGCACGCGCGTGTAACAATATATATATATATATATATATATATAAACAGGATTTGGCATTAAGTAACCCACTGGGTGGGTATGCCATAAGTAGTGACCAAATTTTTCGTATCAAAAAAGACATTTGTATTCTTATTTTAATATTTAAGAAAGATGATATAAATGTTTAGAGTGTAATTTTCAGTGTCAATCTTTTTGTTTCAGTCTTTTTAATGCAGCACTTTCTTTCTTTCTTTCTTTCTTTGCTTCAATCACTTTCTCTTGTCTGATGCTGTCAATCCCCCCAACAAAACCCTTCTAAACCACGAAGCCACAGCAATATTTCACGAAGCCAACAAACTGCCCCTTAAACTACATAAACACCATAATTTCAAAAACAGAATCACACTCACACGTGTATATATACACACACACACACATATATATATATATATATAGAGAGAGAGAAGAAGTGTTTTAAAGGCATTTTGAGGGGCTTTGTCACACTGCCCTTGGTTGTGCCTAGAAAATTTTGATCTGGAATGTCTATTTTGCCCAGAAAGAAAATAAAATTAGCGTTGGTTAAGAAAAGGACGTTCACTCAGCGGTATGTATACCGGAACTATCGGAGTAAAAATGAATTAGAGAAATTTCATTTGTTGAGAAAGGAAACAAAATTGGCATCCGCAAGAGAGATCTCAAACCACCCAACCTCGTCCTACCTGTAGAGTATGCCCCGGACCTTTTTAGAGTTAAATTAATCAGAAATAGCCCATTAGTGCAGAAAGCAAATAAATCGCTATATCCAAGCGCGAAAGTTTAAATTATTCCAAGAAAAAAATTATTCATTCAGAAAACAATTTTTTTAAAAGCTTAGGGCACACATCATCTTTTAACATAATAAATACGAGGGTTGTTTATGATGTTTTAAGCTTCACACAGAAAGAATAGCCAGATAGATGGATAGATAGATAGATTGTTACAAGGATGGCTTTGGTATTACATAACCCAAGAAGATTGATATGCCATTAAACTAAGAAATCAAATCAAACCAAACCAAACTATATATGTAGAGAGTGAGCTCGCTAAATAGATAGGAATATACTTAGATAGATAGATTGTTACAAGGATTGTTTTGGTATTACATAACCCAAGAAGATTGATATGATATTAAACTAAGAAACCAAATCAAACCATATATGTAGAGTGAGCTCGCTAAATTGATAGGAATATACTTAGATAGATAGATAGATAGATAGATCTGCAGAGAATGAGCAAGCTTTTTAGATAAATAGGAAGATTGATAGCTGAAATATGTCAGTTATATATGAAATCTATAATAGAATATTTAAATGTTTGAATTTTATTTTTGATAAATTCAGGTCAGTTTCATTTAGAAATGCGATCTCATAGAGTTCAATAGGCATCTCAAAGTCGGGAAGAATGTATATATATATATATATATATATATATATAAGCAAAGTAACCAGTTTATTTGTCATCGTGTATTTTGAGGCAAATAAACACTATTAAAGTCTTTAAAAAAGCAACTATATGTATCAAAGCTTACACCCATCAGCTCTGTGTGCACACTGGATACCGTCAAGAGGACATTCCTAGAGTAATAGCCGATACAAACGGATGGTGAGAAAAAATGAAAGGTCAGCACACCTTGATGTATATATCGTCATCTTTTCAGCTAAAATGCTAGGACACACACACACACACACACACACACACACACACACATATATATATATATATATATATGTATATATGTGTGTGTGTGTGTGTGTGTGTGTGTGTGTGTGTGTGTGTGTGTGTGTAATTTTCTTAGAAGATTTTGAGTTTGACTGCGTTTCTGCGTGTGTGCGTTTATGTTCATGTCTCTGTATGTGTGTGTGTTTGATAGGCTCCAAATCATTCCCCTGACAACCAATTATCTATTTAATCATGCCCTCTTAATTAACATTTCCCCAAACAGGAAAGACCGAAACTTATTATCTCCGGCAACATCAAATAGCTTCAACCAAAAAAAAAAAAAGTTGATAAAGAAATTTTTGAAGTTATATTAAACTATTTTCCCATCTTTATTGTTTTTCTATTTCTTTTTCTTTTCGTTTTTTTTTTTTTCGTTCCTCGCATCTTTCTCTTCATCAAGATCATTGGCGTGCGAGTACGCATGCGCACACTCACATACCGAATAAAAAAGAAAGTAAAAAAAAAAAAAAATGAATGACAGAAAGGATAATACCACACAAGAATTTTTATATTTTCTTAATAGGAACAAATGAAACAGTGAACGTGCATACAAATACGCATACGTATGCTTGGTTGGTTGGTTGGTATTTTATGGCGTATCAAACCTTGTGGGTTATTTAATGCCAAATCCTGTTATACATACATAGATACTCTTTAAAAAAACTATATGAGTCATCATTGTGTTTGTCATTTCATTGTTCGTTTCCCCCAAAGATGGCACGAGATGCAGGCGGAAGTACTTGAAAAAATACGGCGCCTTTTTGAATTCATCCCATCCAGAAGTCAAACGACTCATACGAAGACTTGAACGGATCAACGATAAAACCGATATGACGAAGTGTCTTTCCTATTTAATCAAACACGTTTGAAAAAGAAAATGCTCATTTGTTTTTACACAGTTAAATGGTTTCAAGTATGGCTATTTAACTTCAGTTATTCCATTTATAATGTATTCCTATGTAATAAAAATTTACACAGTTATATGGTTTCAAGTAACTAATAATAATAATGATAATAATAATAATTAGTAAATGATTGAACAGTTCTACTTGACCCATTGTTGGGACTTTAAAAGGTACTACCAATCCGGGTCTGAGTGGACCTGAGAGTTATAGCCAAAAAGGAGAACTCCATATTCCCCGAACTCCAGGCGTGGGCTTGGCCATCAGATGCAGTTTAGTGTCTTACTCAGGACACTTGTTATGCAGAGATGCAGCCGGCGTCCGACCCCATTTGACAAGGTGGCATATATATGCACTTAGATGCACACCTGAATTTGCATCTAATCGAGCGAATTTCTTTGTTTTTTTTTCTTTTTTCTCATTTTTTTCTTTCGTTTTTTCTTTTCCTATTTCTTTCTTTCTTTTTTCTTTCTTTATCTTTTTTTTTTGCATTATTACATTTTTTTTTTTCGTCTTTTCTTTTTCTTTCCTTCGTTTTTGTTTCTTTTTTCCATTTTCAGATTCTTTCGTTCCCTCTTTCTTTCTTTTTTCGCATTTTTTCTTACGTTTTTCTTTTTGCTTTGTTTTTTTTCGTTTTTCTATTTTTACATATTTTGTTTGTTTTTTTTTGTTTTTCTTTCTTTTTTTCTTTCCATTATCTTTTTTTTCGTTTTCACACATTTCTATTTATTAAATTTATTCTTTTTCCTTCTTTTTTCTTTCTTTTTTTATTCATGTTTACCTTCTTTTTCAATTTTTTGTTTTTAGTTTTTCTTCTTTTTTTATTCTCACTTTGTTTCTTTCATTCTTCATTTTCTTTCTGTGATTCTTTCTGTCTTTCTGTCTTTCTTTTATTTGAATTCATTTGTTTTCTTAGTCATAGTTTCCTTTTCAATAATTGCTTTTACAATAATTGCTTGGTAAAAAGAGATATTGAGTAAAATGAAACGAGAAGATTATTTTTTATCATTCAGGGTTTTCGGACTATTGTCATCTTTATTATATTATCAACGTTTCGGCCTGTGTGTTCTCCGACCTTCTTCAAATGTTTCTTGTCGAACTCGCAAGCTTACACGGAACTTCAAACCACCTCCTATCTTTTATCCACGGGGGTCACTTATTCTAATTCCGCTAGTCATAACCGGGTATTCATAAGTGATGTACTCTTATGGACCCCCACACATGGCCGTGCAAAAGCAGGACGACCAGCACGAACATACATTCAGCAGCTATGTGAGGATACGGGATGTTGTCCTGAAGACCTACCTAGGGCGATGAACGATAGGGAGGAGTGGCGAGAGAGGGTCAGGGATATCCGTGCTACCAGCGCGAGATGATGATGATGATGATGATGATTCCTGTATTGTTACTCGCTGGCAATCAGGAGTGAACCTATAGCCACCAAATGATTGTCTTTTAGAAGCTTAGGGAACCAACGCATATAACCGTTATGTTATGTGTTCTGATGACCGGAAGACACATC
>OY757934.1:43724512-43739512 GCA_963585895.1 Sepioteuthis lessoniana
AGCAATTTGAATACATCCTACTAAAGCCTGATTGTCACCGCTGGTGAATTTTTAAAATGCAATCTGACACTTTAGAAGAACTATATGCAATAAAATTCTGTTTTAAACTCGGAAAAATGTCACAGAAACGTATGGATTACTTTAGACTGCTTTTGAGTGGCATAAGAGATTCAAGGAAGGCAGGGAATCTGTGAGCGATGATGAGAGGTGTGGGAGGAGTAAAGAAGTCAATACACCCGAATTGATTCGCCAAAGGGTTAGGGCCAGGGTTAGGGTTACTATGTTGAGGTTTTAATGAAGTTCTGGAAGAACTACCGCCGGAAGAGGCCAACACTTTTCAAATCGGGTCAGTGGCATTTCCACCAGGACAATACACCAGTCGACAACTCCATTCTTGTCACAGACTATTTGAGCAAGATGGGCATCAAGACAGTTCCTCAGCCTCCCTATAATCAAGACCTTGCTCCCTGGGACTTTTGGTTCTTCCCTAAGTTCAGAGGCTCAGAGGCTCTCGTTATGAGACAATTGAGGAGATGAAAGAGGCTGTGACGAAGGTCATTGACACGCTCAGTGTTTCATGTGTGTACTATCAATAAAAGTGCCCATACGAAAAAAGTCTGGAAACTTATCGTATGCACCTCGTATATATATATATATATATATATATATATATATATATATATATATATATATAAACCTTCATTTAAAAAAGCCATCATTGATTTCGGTTTCAGACTTTTGTTTACAAATACCCACCTCATAAATTGAATGTAAGTGATGTTTTATGAAAATGAAAACACTTACCATACACTTGTTTGTGTACGCGTCGGGGTTGATGGGTTTGGTTAGGTTTTATGGCATAACAACCATTGTAGGTTATTTAATGCCAAATCCTCTTAATGTATATATATATATATATATATATATATATATATATTGGATTTGGTTTGGTCGGGTTTTATGTCATATCAACCATTGTCGGTTATTTAATGCGAAATCCTCTTTATACATACATATCAAATATACAGGCTGTTTCAAAATAGATGCAATCCATTAATATGATAAAGAATTATGATTGAGATAAGTACAATGGTGGTCATTTGAAACACGTCCCATAAAAATGCATCCTTTGAACAAGAGACATCATATTCATGTTTTTTAGAATTATTATTATATCAGCTTCTAGGACATTCAGTCTTTTTTTTTTAGTTTCTTGTCATTATCATTTTACTATGCTGCATCTATTTTGAGACAGCTTTGAATGATTTTGTCTCCAAATAAGTAATGAAGCAAAATATTTTTCCTCGCTTGTCCAAGGCCTTATGATCGGGGATTAATAGTTGTTATGGTATACTATTTCAAAATCTGAAACAAAAAAGAACACAGCATTATTATCAGAAGAGTTATTTGTAGTCCCATGTATAATGAAATACCCTATGTATATGATCTGTAAATACATTTTCTAGATAACATTTTTAAATGAGCCTGTACTCTTTTTTGCACACAGTTAAATAGTTTCAGGTATTGCAATATAACAGTCATAATTGTACACAAATCCTTTGTTTATAAAAAGTCTGTTCTTGTTTTATCCATAGATAGGATCCTATCAGGTCCTGCTACTCCGCATCAGAGTGGATCTGGGAGCAATGGCAATGAAGGGGTACTCCAAATTCCCCAGTCTCCAAGGCTGGACCCTGGCCATAAGATGGTTTAATGTCAAATATAGGACACTCACTCTGGTGGGGTGACTTGCTCCTTTGCAGAGATCCAGTCGGGGTATTTTACAGACCCAACCGACGAGGCTTATCAGGGTTGATATTGTTGCTTTCTTCCTAGTCGTTGCAAAACAATCTATTCTTGATATCTCATTTTGTGTCTTTGTAAGTAGAATATATTTCAAAGCCAATGAAAAAACCCAAACATTGACATACATTGTAAAGTGCATCCCTTCATTAAAACTTCATAAAATTTAAATAACATTTTTTTCTTTTCTTATAAAAATTATTCACTTAAGTACTGCTTAAAAATAAAACAGCCAAATTACAATTTAACAACGCAGGAGATTTAATTTTTAATCAAAAACTGCTTTTTAAAATTATTATTCAAATTGGGTATTCCATGATTGTAGTAATTGCCATTTGTTAGTATATATGATACACATTGCACGTTGATCTGCTCCTTAACGGCAAGGTAATCATGAAGAATTTTGAGTGATTTACCCACAGAAATCCACAGTTGTCCCGAAATGTTCACTATTTTAACTCTTTTGTCTGTAAAAATGAGCATATTAACTGAATCCAGCATTTAGGGTGTGCTCACTATTGTGAGCCTCCTTGATTGGTTTTCATCTTGAATACTATTTCAACTTTCTTAAAATAATTTAGCTCATTCGTAAACATTTCTTGACAAAACCATGTTTCTCCATATATCACACATTTTTCTTTAAATTTCGTATGGTTGGCACTTCTCAACCACCAAAAATTTGACGTTCAGGGCTTGAGTCGATTAGCTGACATTTTGAATCGCCTGAAAATCAGTTTTTTTTTAGATTGAAATAATTTTTGCAATAAAACAATTCCCTTCAATGAAGAAGTTACATTTATGGAAAAAAATTCTGGTTTAAAAATTGACCATACTTATTAATGATCCTCGAATATATATATATATATATATATATATATATATATATATATATATATATATATAATTTGCTTTATTTATAAATCAAGAGAGCTCGAATCAGTGATAATCGCATAGGTGAGAAACTGAGTTCCATTGACTCTATATCTACGCTATCCTAACATATATATATATATATATATATATATATATATATATATCCCTGTGTGTGTGTGTGTGTGTGTGTGTGTGTGTGTTTCTAAGTGGTAAAAGCAGGATCCTTTGTAAAAATGTGATGGTAATGCTTGTAGATTTGAAAAGAGGAAAGCGTTCAGTCTCTTGTCAGCCATCTAGACTTTAAACAGGTTTCTGAGTGTGTGTATGTGTGCGAGTGCGTACATGTGTATGTGTATGTGTGTGTGTGTGTGGAATGTCATATGAACCCAGCCGGTTGGATATATCGACTATGATGAATCTATGATCTTGTTTGATATTGACAGCCATTCAGACATTTTCTGTGCTTTTAACCAACGAGAAGTCAGCAAATGTCATCTGACTGTCAATGCAGTTCTATGTACTTGTATTAACACATGTGCATCATTTAACAATATACTGGGTGCAGCAAAAAATACCTTTAAATTGTCTCCTGTGTGGTGATAGTGAACTTAGGCAAGAGGCAATGGTAGCTCCATCAAACTAATATCTTAACATTTTTCAGATATGATCAGTTATTTTCATGAATTGAACCGGTGCACACCGTGCATTTGCGGTTGAAATATTTTTAAAGATTGGTAAATCTGTAATTACTACACGGGGAACTTTTCGTGCTCATTCCATGTTACGTTGGAATGATGCTGTTCCGGATAGAAAATCGATACTGCTATGGATTAAAAATTTTAAAACCACAGGTACATCAATTAAAAAGAAAGCAACCATGAAATGCTTACCCTTTAGAAAATGTCCTTCAAGTTCAGCCTATAAACATATTTTTGCTTCTAAAGAAAAAAATGGTAAGACATTTGCTAGATGGAGCTACCATTAATAGTTGCCTTAGTTCACTTTTACAACTCAGGTGACAATTTTAAATATGGGAGGTATTTCTGTCGCTCTCTGTACATACGATGTGTTATCAAAAAGTATTGAGAAAGAATTTTTTGAGATTTGCAAATTTAGATGAAAATGTGGGCACGGCTAAACAGCTTATGTAATAAAGTAGTGATATCTCAACGTCTACGTTGCTGTTTAGACAAATCAGAGGAAATTTGAAAATATATGAATTCGAATATCATTCAAAATATTTTGTGAATTTTGCCAAAGGTGTTGATAATAGAAGCACTGTTTACTGTTGCACTTTTACAAGGAAATTAATAGAGATCTGTCCTTTTAATGTCCTAGAAGACTGTCAGCATGACTTTTACTGACTGCAGCGCCCAGAACTTTTCTTTAACGGCGAGTCAGTATGTTTTCATTCAATGGATGGTTTCTTTTGACACGTTCTTCTTTAAATCTCACATAGTTTGCACTCTTCAGCCACTAAAGATTTAATGACAGCTCAAGGCTGGAGCAGTCTGTTTGTTTTGGAGCCATTTTGAATGGTCTTAAAACAAATATATTTTCAAGATTAAAACATTTTTTTCAATATACCTGTCTCAAAAAGATGCAGTATTTATATTTATGGAAACATGAATAATTACCGACACAAGAACTTGTATCATACATTAAAATGAAGCTGGTCCTCAGCAGATCACATCCCTACTTCTCAACATAGTCGTCGTTTCTCTCAATAGCAATGTTCCACCTTGAAATGAGAGCATGAATCCCTGCTTCGTAAAATTCTGTTGACTGGTTGATTTCTTGCCAAGAGGGGAAATAAACTCTGAAACATACATTGAGACCGTGATGAAGCTCAGAGCAAGAATCCGACGAATAAAAGCCAACTTGACAATCGATAGTGTCTTCCTTCTGCATGACAATACTCGACCACACTCACAAGTATGAGGACAAGAAAGACAATCGCCTTGTTCGGATGGACAACTTTATCACATCCACCATACTCATCAGATTTAGCGCCTTCAGATTATAATCTCTTCGGCCCTATTAGAGAGGGTTTAAGAGGCAAACATGACATTATGCAGTGACAAAATTGTAGTGATGAAGTGGCTCAAAGAACAATCGTATAATGGCAATTTTTTGAAGACGGAAGTTTTTGGTGAAAGAAAGAACTTTGCAAGTGCTACACACCAGAACTTTAACCATGAGACTTTTTCTTGTTTCCAAAACTAAAGATTCATTTTAAGAGTAAGATTTCAGGAAGTGGAAGACATTAGAGGAAATAAACGGCACAACTAGAATAAATGTTTTGAATGCCAAAAGAACTATTTTGAAGAAAATTAACGTTTGATTCATTGTTCGTTTTGGTAATTACAGGCTTCAGTCTCAATACCTTTTGAACACACCTCGTATATATATATATATATATATATATATATATAATATTCTCCGCCGAAATAAATTTATTATGACGACTTAACCGAGTTTGAGTCTCCATTAAATTGTACTATATATATATATATATATATATATATACCAATCCCACCACAAGTCAATTTTTAAGCGGAGTTTAACAGGTTTGCATTCAGTTATCCTTTTCTTAGACTAGTTACTTAAACAAAGCTAAAGAACCCAATCGGCCCTACTATTTACCCAAAGCTATAGGAAGAATAATTGGATTCATACTTTTCCCAAGAGTTTTAATGCTATATGAAATGCAATCAACCTCTTCCAGGATTTGTACAAGTTCGTAGCATGACGTTTTTATGAGGTGAATTGTTGAATTTTGGTTTGAAATGTTTATTGTATATTGTCCGTTTTATATCCTCTGATAAAAATTGTTGCGTCATATGCGATGACAAGATATATTATATAAAGCATTTTTTTAAAACTACATATTGACCGATAAACAAGTTTCCATTTAAATGTTCAGGAGATGGTATAAATAGGCATCGAAATATGGCCAAAAGTACACACGCTTTTTATTTGTTCTTCGATTTTTTAAAATTAGATGATGTTGAAATTTCTCCCTGGACCGGTGATCCGTTTCATAAATAGTACTTCTTGTATTTCAAGAAAGTTTAAGATGTTCCTTGTTTTCGATTCCAGTGAGCTGTGCAACCATTTTTTTTCTTTAGGCCTATCTTTCTTTTTCAAGTTCCATGGACTTAGGTAGAGATGTAAGTGTGTGGTTTTCCCAACATTAAATATCCATCCTCGTATTATATCCAACATGAAGTGCACTGCGATTAAATTCACCTGGGTAAGGAATAACTGAGTACTAGATGAAATAGGGCAACGGACTCCTTTCACCTCCTCATACTCTGTATTATTATTCAACCGGTGCGTTCTTATCTGGCTGGGGTTAGTACTGTTGGTATCCAATTAAATTAAAAGCACCTGCAGTGAAGGACGGAAGACTTGGAAAGATCTTTGAACGATTTAATAGAAGCAATCTGTCACCAGCAACACATGTAGGTGCGCGCGCATGCAAACACGCGCACACACACACACACACACACACACACACACACACACATATATATATATATATATATATTTCTTTAAGAAAAAAAAACTGGTCAAAGAAATTATTGCTCTGTAATGTCAGTTACATTGAGCTCTTTACAAGGAAAATTTAAATGTTCACTGTTGAATGCTTTTTTTTTGTCCTGATGGAATTACTCCTAACTCCGAATAATACTGATATATATATATATATATATATATATATATAGTCATTCACAGACAGACTGTTTCGTTCTATATTCGGAGAAATGGCAGATTTTAGTGAATCTGACAAGATAATAAAAATAAGTGGAATAGTGGATAAATCAAACACTTACAACAGGTGTAGTGGTTTATAAACTGAAGAACTTCATCGGACGTAAAATTTTCAGCGTTTTTCTACATTTTAGCAATTAAAGTAAGTAAAGTTGGCGACCGTAGTTGAGGGCAACCAGAAGGCTCCCTTTTCAATAGCTACAACACCGAGGTGTAGGGGAGGGCTCTACTCCTTTCCCTGGATTGCTTCACTGCCCTTGATACGTACCTTATGTTTCTGAGTGTTAAGCAAGGAGGCATCAAGTACCATTTTTAAAGTTTTAGTATGACGCGACCTGGGACTGAACCCAAGTCTCCCGGGCCATTGGCGAACACTCTACCCACTAGGCCAATGAGCCAGTAGATAAACTAATGGCAAATGTAAAAAGGTGTACAGAGAGGTTCCCCCTTTGGTCTTCCCTTATCTATCTCTTCTCTTTATAATCTTTCCCTCCTTTTTTACCTTTTTAAATTTTTCATTAGTTTATCTATTTCCCCAATTGTTAAAATGTAGAAAAACTCAAAAAGTGATTCGTCTTATGAAGTTCTGCTAATAAAGAACGAAATATTACCACAAAACCCGTTGAAAGTGTTTGATCTATTTTTATTATATATATAATATATATATATATATATATATATATATATATATATATCATCAAGTTGTGCTGACAGCACAGAGTTCCTTGATTCTCCCCCCAACTCTCTCTCCCCATCCGTCCAAATCATTCTTCACTCTTGGCAGATCCTCTATACTGCATCCGATATATACAGAGGGCGAGTGTAAGTCGTCAAGCACTGGGGTGACCATGAGTAGTAGTCCAAAGGAGAACGTTGTTTATAAGTTCGTCCTTACTTCTCAAGCCGTACCCAGCATCTATCTCTCCCTCTCTCTCTCTCTCTATATATATATATATACATGTATATAAATATATACCAATTCTTCCGCACGGACAGGATGCGACACAATGCCAATTTTTTGGCCAAGTTTAACAGGTGTGAATTCAGAGTTTTCCTTCTCCTAGACTAGTTATCCAGAGTCCAGTCTGTCGTACAATTTACCCATAGCTGGAGGGAGAATAGTTGGATTCTTACCTTTCCCAAGGAGTATTAGTGCAATGTGAAATGCAAACAGCCTCGTCAAGAAATTGAACTCGGATCGCCGTGTCTATTTCCTTCGACGATATCCATTACATTACAAGCGCCTCTCTCTCTCTCTCTCCCTCTCTCTCTCTCTCTCTCTCTCAATATATATATATATATATATATATATGGCGGGGTTGCGTGTCTGTGTGTAAAATTTCGTCCCTATTTCCGTGCCCAGACTAACATCAAAACGGCCCACATCATATTAAAACAGGATCCTCAAACTTCTTACTTGATACACCCCTTGTAACCAAATACAATTTTCATTCACCTCGAAATAAAATAATCTAATATTAAATTACAAAAAAACAACTAATTTACCAATGTTCAATACAATTTCGCTAATGGCCCGGGAGACCAAGGTTCAATCCCCGGTCGCATCATACCAAATATTTTAAAAATGGTACTTGATGCTTCCTTGCTTAACACTCAGCAATATAAGGTACGTATCAAGGGTACAGTGGAACAGTCCAGGAAAAGGAGTGGCGCCCTACCCTAAACCTCGGTGTAGTAGCTATTGAAAAGGGAGCCTTCTGGTCGCCATCGACTACGATCGCCAACTTTACTTTACATGAGAAAAGAACCAGTGAATCATAAATGCAAATGCACCTTTAATTTTTGAATTATTTTCTAATGATAAAGGATGAGTTTGTTGGGCACTGAGAAAATCATGATTATTCATATTTACCAACCCCTCCGCTCGAGCAGGATATGACACAAGGTCAATTTTTAAGAGTTAAGAGTTTAACAGGTTTGAATTCAGAGTTTCCCTTATCCTAGACTAGTTGCCTCACCAAGGCTGAAGAACCTAGTCTGCCCTACTATTTACCCATAGTTGGAGGAAGAATAACTGGATTCATACCTTTCCCAAGGGTATTAGTGCTATGTGAAATGCAATCAGTCTCGTCCAGGATTTGATCTCATGTCGCCGTGTCCATTTCCTTTGACGATAACCATTACACCACGGGCACCTCTATACACCACAGGCACCTCCTTAATGTGGTTTATGTTGATTAACAAGTTGTTATCTAAAACACTTTCTCCTGATTACTCAATAGAGGATAAATTTACTGAATACTGAAAGTTGCGTCCGTCCAAAGTTGACTTTTATAAACCAAATTTAGCCAAAAATACTAAAATAGCAACTCTAGTTGTAGGGATTTATAAATATAAACTAGTAAATTAACCTGTTATGGATACCTATGCTTTTATACATTCTGCCAAAATTTGCAGTTTATATATATATTTGTGTAGTGTTGAAAACAATATTGAACAAGTCTTGGCAGCAACACCCCACAAGGCACCAACTATACGGTCACCTACCACCTATTACGAAAACTATCCAAGCTAGACGAACCAGACATGTCGGACACTGCTGGAGAAGCAAGGACGAGCTCGTAAGTGATGTACTCCAGAGGACCCCCGCAAATGGCTAATCAAAAGCAGGACGACCAGCACGAACATACATACAGCAGCTATGTGATGATACGGGATGTAACCCTGAAGACCTGCCAGAGGCGATGAATGATAGGGAGACGTGGAGAGAAAGGGTCAGGGATATCCGTGCTGGCCGCACGACATGATGATGATGATGATGATGGATTAAATAATAAAGACACATTTTGTCTATATAATTTTATTAAGGTCCTTTCAAGTTTCCTGATAAGTGTCTTGGTTTCCGGTTGGAATTGGTCGAAAATTTGCCAAAATTGTCCTGAGCGCTTTTGGACATTTCATAGGCCATCATCAGGGGTTGCTTGCATGTGTAAAGAGTGTTTTTTAAAGATTTTTGAAAGTTTTTAGTTTTTTTTATTGGCTGGTCGCTCGCCACTGTATCCGCATGGAAAAACTCTGTCAACGCCGCAGTAGGAGGGGTAGGATTACTTATAGGACCTAGAGCATTAAAAACGCTTAATAGCGTTGAGAAAATACAGCCTAGAATGATGGCAGCTACATTCAACGGAAACCCCAGAGCAACAATCATCTCATGCTACAGCCCCACCAATGTTAGTGAAGAAAACGAACTAGTCGCCTTCTACGATGAGTTATCCTCATTAGTGCGTAGCATCCCGAAACACAACATGTTAGTCATTGGTGGAGACATGAATGCCCAAATCGGGAAAAACAGAAACAACAAATACAGTCTCCACAACACGTCAAATAGGAATGGGCAACATCTAACAGATTTCATGATAGAAAATAGATTAGCCAGCCTCAATACAAACTACCAAAAAAGAGAGGGCAAACTATGGACATACACGTACGCAAACAATACTAAAGCTCAGATAGACTACGTCCTTATAAACAAGAAATGGAAAAATAGTGCATTGAATTGCGAGGCATACTCCTCTTTTGAGGGCGTGTCCACCGACCACCGAATAGTCACGGCGAAAATACGGTTAAGCCTACGAAAGAACGCCAAACGAACAGCGACCACCAAACACTATGACTGGGCCCTATTAAACAACAAAGATATAAGGGATAAATACGTATTGGAATTAAGAAACAGATTCGAAACACTACAAGAAAAGACGGAAACAAGTACACCAAACGACGAATATGAAAACTTCGTCAATGCACACCTCGAGGCAGCAGCAAAATACATTCCAACAAAACTTAAAACTAAATATAGAGTCCCATGGGAAACTTTAGCTGTGAGAGAAAAACGTGCACTAGTGAAAACAGCCTCCAAAAATTATCGAAAAAACCCAACAAACACAAATGCCTTAAAACTAAAAACGGCACAATATCAATTAGCAGGCATATATATAAAGGAACAGACAGAATACATTCAAAATCAGATAGATAAGATCAGAGACTCGGTGGAAGATAGGCAATCTAGGATAGCATGGCAAACAATAAACGAAGTGAGCAGAAGAAAGAACACAGCCAAAGCAAAACTTAAAGCAGCAAACCAACAAGAAAGAATAAAACTGTGGAAACAGCACTTCGAAAACTTACTTGGAAACCCACCAAAAATAACGCATGAACCAATCACCAGAATAATTAGCAAACAATTAGACATTAAACTAGGACCGTTCACACAAGAAGAACTCAACTCGGTTCTCAGAAAAATTAAAAATAGGAAAGCTGCAGGGCTGGACGAAATTCCACCGGAAGTATGGAAGACCAGACAATTCGACGACATACTGCTCCGCCACTGCAACGCAGTATACAATAGCGATACTGGCAAATACACCTGACCAAGCCGAAACTCTTCTGCATAGTTTGGAACGAGCAGCAGCAAGCATAGGCCTCTATGTTAATGCACACAAAACGGAATATATGTGCTATAACCAAACGGGGGACATCTCCACTCTAGAAGGAACCCCACTTAAACAAGTAGACAAATTCACGTACCCAGGAAGCAGCGTCGAATCAACCGAAAAAGACATCGAAACGAGGCTAACGAAAGCATGGACAGCTATCAATAGGCTATCGATTATATGGAAATCAGACCTAACCGATAAAATGAAACGCAGCTTCTTCCAGGCAGCGGTCACATCGATACTGCTATATGGATGCACTACATGGACGCTAACAAAACGGCTGGAGAAGAAACTGGATGGCAATTGCACAAGAATGCTGCGTGCAATCCTGAACAAGTCCTGGCAGCAGCACCCCACAAGACACCAACTGTACGGCCACCTACCCCCTATCACGAAAACTATTCAAGTTAGACGAACCAGACATGCAGGACACTGCTGGAGAAGCAGAGATGAACTCATAAGAGATGTACTCTTATGGATCCCCACACATGGCCGCGCAAAAGCAGGACGACCAGCTCGAACGTACATTCAGCAGCTATGTGAGGATACAGGCTGTTGTCCTGAAGACCTACCTAGGGCGATGAACGATAGGGAGGGGTGGCGAGAGAGGGTCAGGGATATCCGTGCTACCAGCGCGATATGATGATGATGATGATGAAAATTTAAGTAAAAGCAGAATTGGATAAAACTGAGATGCTGATGAATTTAAAAACAGAACGCTATCAACGGAAATAGAATATTATCAAGAAATATGAAATATAATTATATACATATATATATATATATATATATATATGTTTGTATATTGTCAATATTTATATATATTGTCAAAAGTAAATATAAAATGACAACATGTGTATGTTTTCCTTATAAGTAAAGAAGAAGATAGATGAACATATGTATAAGTATTTAATAGGTCCTTATCTCTGTTAGGTTGTTGATTCTTTTGCTTTCTCTTTGTTCTCTTCTTTTGGAAGGTTTTCTTTAAAGACCCTGAAATGCGATAGCGGAAGTCTTCTGTGGCTGTCTGCTATTTCCATCCACGCAAGGTCCCCGCCTACTCTCTGTACTTTTACAGCAGGGTAGTAATAATTTGAATGGCACGCGCTAAACGTGTGTGTGAGGCTGTCTGAATTGGCGTTTAACGGCTGAATGGAACACGTGGCCAAAATTGAAGACAGGCGCGAACTTTGAGTTGCAGAGATGAACTCAAAGTGGCAGGACCAGACAAAATCGTCTCCCATCAGAAGGAGATATTTTGTCTCTTTGGCGATGAAAAAAAAACAACAACTTATCACTGCACATATTTCTATTCCGAATTCGTACAGGAATTCATTCCTCGGAGGACACCTGATATTCACATTCGAAAATCAGTTGGTAATCATGGAAATCTATAAGGAGGGAATTTCAAACCCTGAAATCTACCAGACTGAAATGAGTCTGAAGGAATCCCATATTTAAATATCTGATTCTCGCAACAGTTTACGAAAGAAAGCCATAACAGAAACGTTACTTCTGGCATGGCAGAACTCTTAGCAGGAAATTAAGCACGTAGTTGATAAAAATTATCGGCCTGTGTTGAACAGTCTAATATATATATATATATATATAAAGATATAAAAAAAAGGCGATGAAAGTTGAAATATGAAAAAAAATAAGGAACAGAAAAAGAAAAAAAAAAAGAAAAAGAAAAAAAAAGAGAAGGAGCGAGGACTTTTGGAAGGAGACACTTTGTTTTTATTATTTCTATTTTTTAGATATGGACTTTTAAAGATAAGTCATTTAAACTAATACTCCAACTCCTCCTAGCTAAAAATACATTTTTTTTTCACATTCACCATGACATTAATACATAAATAATAGCCTTTATATTTCTGTGTTAACAGCTATGTATTTTTTTTTTTTTTCTCTTTTGCTTTGCTCGCTACGGAATAAAAGATTTATTCCTCGAAAAGTCTACCTTGTCGTTTCTCTGTCTGTCACAGTACCTGATCATTTCTCAAGTATAGAAGAGGTTCCTTGATTAACAACCTCAGAAGATAGCAATATCTTCTGACCATTATCCTTTCTTGTCATATGCGTTGCGTACTAAGAGAGTGGCGAACAGAACTTCTCGTGGAAAATTTTCGCGCGTACCGTGAGGAGATTGATTCCTCCTTCCCCTCATTATAAACCACTCAGGTTTTAACAATATATATATATATATATATATATATATATATGATGGACTCATTGATCTCGACCTATGAGGGCCCAACAATTCTGTGATGTGAGCTGTTGGATTATCTACACCTGCGATTCTTTTATAATGGTAAAGGCATGTATAGAATCAGTAGTACTTTTTGAATTGACTCATAACAGAAGAATGGTACACCACTGTGTCACAGTTTCTCTGGATCAGTACTCCTCCAGCTTTGAATTTAGAGTTTTTCATTTTCCTAGACTGGTTGACCTATCAAGACTAAAGAGAGCAGTCTATTCTACTATTTTACTCATAATTGGCGTGGCGATACATGAATTCATGCCTTTCTCAAGAGCATTAAAATAAAGAGAAACGCAAACAGCTTCGTACAGATTTGAACCCAGTTCGTCGATTCCATTTCCTTTTGCAATAATCGTTACATTATGCATATAAGGGAATATATATATATATATATATATATATATATATATATATATCGCTATCCTGTGTGTCTAGCCACACTGAAGAGTTGTCATACAACGAAACAGTCTGTCGGTGGATAACAGTATATATATATATATATATATATATATATATATATACCATTAGAAGCATATAATATTAGAATCATTTCAAAAATACTCATAGATTACATAAATATATTTTATAACACAAAGTAAAAAAAATTACAAATACTGGAATCCATAACTATATATATATATATATATATCCGAAGAAATAGTAGATTTTTATGAATCTGACAAGATAAAAATAAGTGGAAAAGTGGATAAATCAGACACTTGCAACGTGTTTAGTGGTAATATTTCCTTCTTTATTCACAGAACTTCTTTTGAGTAAACATAAAGAAATGTTTAGTCTGAAGAAGTTCTTCTGTGAATAAAGAACAAAATATTGCCACTAAACACGTTGCAAGTGTCTGATTTATCCACTTTCCACTTGTTTTTATTATATATATATATATATATATATATATATATCTCATCATCATCATCATCATCAAGTTGTGCTATCAGCACGGAGTTCCTTGACTTCTCTCCATCCATCCCAATCATCCATCAGCCTCGGCAGGTCCTCCAAACTACATTCAGTGTCCACAAAGAGCTGATGTAAATAAGTTCTTGCTGGTCGGTCAAGACAGGCACATCCATGTGTCAGAGTCCATAAGAGAAGGTCGCTAATGAGTTCATCCTTACATTTCCTGTAGTCTCCTTGCATGTCTTGTTCATCTTACTTGATGGTTTTTCATCTTACTTGAACGCTATAATGCCGTTGTTTTCTTGGATGTTACTTCCAGGATTAGTTCAAAATAGCACGTAACATCTAGTTTTTTTTCTCCATTTGTTTCGTAAGCTTCCGTAGGGTGCATCCATACAATAATATTGACACAACCATGGCTGGGAAGAAATCCCGTTTTATTTTATCGGATACACCAGACTTCCTTATGATCGATGATCTGTCGATAGCATTCCATGCTTTCGCAAGGCTTATGTTGACATCACTTTCAGTAGATGAGATATTGCTGCCAAGGTGTGTGAACTTGTCAAGTAATTTTAGAGGCCTGTCATTTCAAGTGGAGATGACTCCTTATCGTATATTCTGGTTCTTGTTCTCTGTTCTTTCATTCTGCTGTTCTTCTGGCCGCCATCTTTGATGTTGTTTTTGCTTCATGTCACATCTCTGTGACTTCTCTTTTGTTTTTTGATCTTTAATGTAACTCAAACCGTCTTAATTTTTCCTTGCTAGGATAACAACAAGGCAGACACTATTTCTATGTGCATAACCTACCTGTAAATAATAGATTCCACCATTCTATAATGCAACATTGGATGAGGCTGTTTTAGCTTCACTTCACACATATGTCCTTGGTAAAGGTATAAATTCATCTGTTTT
>OY757934.1:43744512-43762012 GCA_963585895.1 Sepioteuthis lessoniana
TACTTTGTTTTCTGTTTGTAATAAACTGTTTAAACGTAATATAAATTAAAAGTTGAATGAGATATTCTGAGAGTAAATTGATTATTCGGAATGCTTCTGATTATCAAGCCTTTTCAGAAGATATATATATATATATATATATATATATATATATATATATATATATATATACAGAAACACACACACACACACACACACACACACACAGAGTGCGAGAGACAGTGAGTATAAACAGACTGAGATTGATACATCGTATTAACAGGCTGAGATAGATAGATAGATAATGAACCTACCGAGATAGATCGATCGATAGATAGAAGTCAACAGACCAAAATGGACATAAATAGATGCATAAATAGACGAACATATATATTTATATATATACTTAATAGAGAGAGAGAGAGAGAGAGAGAGTAAACAGGCTTAGATTGATACATTGTATTAACAGGCTGAGATAGATAGATAGATAGATAGATAGATAGATAATGAACCTACAGAGATAGATCGGTCGATCGATTGATCGATAGATAGAGGCCACCAGACCTAAATGGACATAAATAGACGAACATATATATATATATATACTTAAGAGAGAGAGAGAGAGAGAGAGAGAGAGAGAGAGAGAGAGAGAGAGAGCAAACAGGCTGAGATTGATACATCGTTTTAACAGGCTGTCATAGATAGATATGAATAGACTGAGATAGATAGATAGATAGATAGATATGAATAGACTGAGAATTGAAAAACCTTGAAAACCGAGAGAAGTAAACCAAGTAGCACCAGAAGTCGTTGTGACTAGAGAGACGTCTGGTATTTTCTCTTCTTCCATCTCACAACAACAACAACAGCAACAACAGTGGTACCGGTTGCTACCTCATCTCCCTTCAATTGCCGACATAGTTTTAGCTCTGAACAAGATCAACCACACCATTACCATCACTAACACCGACAACACCACCATCACCACCAGTATAAAGAAACTCTTACGACGGAATACTACCACGACTATTATCATCTCTCTCACCATCGCTCACACATCTGCTGGTGGTACCGGAGCAAGCTGATAGCTCTCTTAGAACTTATAAGAAAGCGTTAGACTTTATTTGTTTTAAAAAATCAGTTTGGATGTCTTCTAAGTAAGTAGGTTTAATTTTTTTTTTCAGTATTGATTTATTTATTTATTTTTGCATTTTTCTGTTCGCTTTATATATATATATTTTTATTTTTATTTTATTTCTAATGAAATGTGAAGGAAAATGTTGGACTTGTTGCTTTGCTTTTAAATGAAATCCTTCACAGTATATAAAAAAAAAAAAGATAAAAAAAAGGGTTACTGATAATGGTTCAACATCTTAGAAGTTTTGAATTACATCTTTTCAAAAGTGTTTGTTTTTTTTCTGTAGTTTTAACATTTTTGCCAGAATCTGTCTGTTCATGATATCACTTTTCAGTGCCATTATATATATATATATATATATATATATATATATATATATATATATATATATATATATATATATATATATATATATTCTTATAAACATACTTCATATATTTGCTGAATTTCGATCTAAAATGCTCACTGCATAATACTTATTTTATATGGTCTTTCGGGAAGTTTTGGGTGAAGTGCATTGACAAGGGAAGATGTTTATGAAAATTTATACATTTTTTTCAAACTATATAACTTGCCAGAATATATATATATATATAATATATATATATATATATATATATATATATATATATATATATATATATGCACACTAGATCATCTATTGTAATAGTTGTTCTTGATTATCTTGATGCCTTTTGCTTTTATTTAGTATCAGTTGAGGGTTTCTAGTTAGTATTTCCAAGTTATTTCTTTATATTTTGTACTTTGGATGATTATATATATATATATATATATATATATATATATATATATATATAATATATATATATATATATATATATATATTAAGCAGGGATGCTGACCCCACATAAATAACATTGGACTGGAAATTGGACCGGGAATTGAACTGGAAATTGCTTTATTCTTTAAGTTAGAGGAGTTTACGTATATTACTCCGATGAAAATCGGTGAAGATCTTCGATGAAAATCTCTGTGAATATATATATATATATATATATATATATATATATATATATGTGTGTGTGTGTGTGTGTGTGTGTGTGTGTGTGTGTGTGCGTGTGTGTGCATACATATAAGTACATATGCATATATTTGCATACACAAACACACACACATATACATGTATAGACACACTATACACACAAGGTCTCATTGGGTGCCTCTTTCATATGGCCTTGTGCCACATCTAAGCAAAAAGCTTAGTAAATTTCCACTCTACACACAAGGATGACGAAGAGTTTAATAATATATATTTGAGTGACAGTGTGTGTGTGTGTGTGTGTGTGTGTGTATGCATGTGTGTGAGTACTAATGTGTGTGGTGGCAACGCATGCTTCAATGGCAATATATTTTGTGGCATTACGCCGATACAAATCCTTATAGAACAATAGTATGGTTAAACATAGAAATTGGAAAAAAATCCTTTTTTATCATTTATAAGCAGAGAGACAGACAGATAGATAGACAGATAGATAGATGGATAGATGTGGCTATTTAGTATTGTCAAAACATTTATAAATGCAAATATATGGAAATGAATTGCCTTGATATTGTAAAAGGTCCTTCGAGTTTTCTTCATTCTCTTTCTTGTCCACACGAACATGTTTGATTGCTACCTACGTGATATATATACATATTTTTTCATGGGAAAAAAGGATATTTATATCTATCTATTATAAGGTATTTTATTTAGAATATATTTGCTGTGTACAACAATATTCGGCGATCTATATTTTCGTATTTTAAATCCGGCCATAGATATTCTACGCCTATGGTGTAACGGTTACCGTCGTAGGAAACTGACCCGGTGACCCGAGTTCAAAACCTGAACGAAGCTGTTTACATTTCACGTAGCGTATAAACCCAGATATTCTCACTCCAAATATAGGTAAATAGCTGACATGACTCTTGGTAAGGCAACTTGTCTAAGATAAGGAAAATGCTGAATTGAAATATATTAAACTCCGCTAAAAAATTGCCCTTATGTCACATCCTGCTCGTACGGAAGGGTTGGATAGATATATACTCTATTAAAGTTGATGATCTTTCATGTATTTTCTGGCTAACTTTTTTTTTTTGTAATGAATCAAATTCCTTATTACAAACATTTTAAAGGTTTAATTTTACAGCAATTTCAAAGAAATTTATGCGTTGTCCCTTACCAAAGTAAGAAAACAACGTAAGAAACAACGTGTAAAAGTCGGCCTTTGATTTAATGAGCAAAGAATTGTGACAGAATATTTTTTGAAGCGAAAGTTAGTCACTTCCAGAACGTTTGAATATGAGCTACACAAAAATATCACTGTATGTATTCATTTGTTGAATATTTTTTTTTTTGTAATTATTTTAAAAACCGCTCTATACACTCGTAAATAATTACGAGTGTATAGAGCAGTTTTAAAAATAATTACAATATTCACTGTGTGAACGACCGTATTTGATGATACGTTTTCACCTTTCAGTAATTTCACTGAATATTAAAGTATTATAGAAGTTGGTACAAGTACCGGCAACCTCTAAAGGCTAGATAAACATTAGCATACCAGATACTTGAAATTTGCATGTAAGATCCAAGGGGATATCTTTGGGCAAAGGGAGAGGGGCCTTATCTGCAAGCAAATACGCTCCGTTCATGTAAAAAAAAAAAAACTCGGTACATTGATTATAAACAGTGTGTGTGTGTGTGTCCATTTAAAAGACGACCTCGTGTATTAGCAGACCCTTCATTTATGTTCCGACTATCATTCATTTATAGAATTATTTTTTCAAGTCAGCAATGGCTACTTAGCTTTCCGATTATATCAGAATTTCATCTTTACTTAATTATTATATATATTTGGATATACCCAATCTCCGCTAGTTTTTGCCTAAAAAGTAGGATTTCAAAATTAGACTTATACACGAATATTTGCGGGAATGCGCAAAGGTGAGGTAGAGGGTCAGAGCTCATTTAGACCCGTATAAGTGTATGAATAATATATATATATATATATATATATATATACAAATACATATATATACGTATATATATGAACATATATATATATATATATATATATATATATATATATATATGTACAAATATATGTGTGTGTTTGTGTGTGTTTTTGGAGAAAGAAATTGGGCAAACCGTAACAGCATATATTACAGATTGCTCTGTTACTCTTGCCTCAAAATATATATATATATATATATATATATATATATATATATATATATATATATATATATCACAACAGTGTATGGTTGTCACTATCTCACTTGGTGGCTTTGTGGTTGACCAAATGCGGTATGATTTAGAGAGTGCTCAATATCTGTGATAGAGCTATTATATTATAATAAACAAATATATATTAGTATTTATATATATTTAATAGCATGGATGCTTGTCTGCGACTACTGGTTTCATGCCATCTTTATACGACAATCATCCGGCAAAGATTGTCGTATAAAGACCGCATGAAATCAGTAGACTCAGATAAGCACTCATGCTATTAAATATATGTAAAAACTAATATATATATATATTTATATATATATATGGTCATTTACTAAGCTTAGATTAGTTTAGCACTAAACCAGAAAGAGGTATGATACACACAGTGAGAACCAAGCTCATAAGCAATGGTCTGTGAGCCCATCTTGCCTGGTATTATTCAACGAGTCATCAGATATTTTTTACAGTTTTCCTCAGGTGGCGTCATTTGTTTAGCTTAGCTTAATTTAATAGAAGGCTTAGTTGGAATAAAACTCATTAACAGTTGTCTGCTCGCCTTTTGAGCTAACCATTTCACCACTGGAGGCGTCCAAATTATATTTGTTAATTATTTCGCTTCGATATTCATTTAAAAAATGGAAAAAACATATGAATTGAATGTCCGAATATACGATCAAAATAGATACGACGGAACGCGTGCTTTTTCAGGTGTTCAAAGCGATGTAGATATAAACACTTGGTGTGAATATGTTTGTACCTTGGAAAAGTAGACTTAGTAGTTCTCCATGTGGGTTTTCATCCGTTGAGTTATAACTAATACATCTATCTTTAAAAAAAACCCAACAGGTTTTACTTTTTTGCGTATAAATTTATTTTCATACAAAGAGTAATTATGTTGTTAAATCAATTAAAATTGTTCAGGACAAATTAGGATATATTACACAGACACACACACACACACACACACACACACATACACACCCCCACACACACATACATACATGCCCACATGCAAACGCACACGCACATGCACACACATACACATATATATATATGTATCCATATATTCACACATGCACATTCATTGGATTTAATATTTCACTTTCATCTTTTGGATTTGAAAATATGTAGACACTAACTGCATCTATGTACTTTTCATCTTTCTTTCGTGTGCGTGCGTGTGTGTTTTGTGTTCACGTATAGATATGAACAGACTGAGATAGATAGATAAATTGATAAAGAGATATGAACAGACTGTTTATATATATATATATATATATATAGATCGATCGATAGATATGAAAAAACTGTTATATATATTTATGTATATAACAGTCTTTTCATAACATCTCTCTCTTTTTCTCTTTCTCTCTCTCTCTCTCTCTCTCTCTCTCTCTCTCTTGATAGATATTAACATACTATCATAGATAGATAGATAGATAGCAATAGTAGTGGTAGTTGTATGTCTATTTCTAATACCTAATTCTTATCGTTGTCTTGCTTTTTTGTTAACAATATATTCTAAGTCTAATGGACCAATCTTGAATCTTAGTCCGTTAACACTATTAACCTCAACAATGTTTTAATCTTATTTAGTGGTGGTAGCTCCCACCCTTAATCTACCTTGAATATTTTGGCTTAAAATTGATCAAGAAGATCTAATTAAGCAAATAAAATTAGCATTTGTAAGAGTATTCCTCTCTTTTGGAGGGATCCCGAAACTTTTCAAAAAAAAGTGTGCCTGAAACATTTTTGTTTAAAATTGATCAGTAAGATCTAATTCATCCTGAAAACAAATAAATTTGGCGTAATGATTGGTAATCAAAATGAGCGGCGTCTCTCCAAGAAGGCAGTCACGGATTCTTAGGAGAAAAATAAATCAAACAGGTTTCATTTGTACAAAAAGCAAAGAAAATTGGTATCTGTAGGCACGGAAGTTTAATTCAAGAAGCAAAAATGTCTAATTAATCTAGGAAAGTAAAAATCTTGGGCAAGTCGCCCTGGCTCCCAGAGTACACACCAATTCTTTTTTAGAACTCTTTGTATCATAATGAATCGATGAAATATCTCAATTATATTTTATTAAATAAGAGGACTTCGTCGTCATAAAATAATGGATATTCATTCCTCTATTCAGATATATTGTCGTATGTACTGTGTATCTCTGCACGCGTGTACGCAAACACAAGTAGATACATGTGCAGCAGTACACGCATTAGTTCAAACACACACCAGTTCTCTTTTTCTCTTACACACACACACACACACACACACACACACACACATACACACTCCTCAGCTCTCTCTCTCACTCACATATATACTCACACGTACACACACACACACACACACACACACCGGTTTTCCCTCTTTCTCTCTCTCTTTCTCACGCACATACGCACATTCACACACCACTTCTCTTTCTCTCTCTCACTCACACACACTCACACATACTCCAGTTCTCTCCTTCTCTCTCACACACACATGAGTTCTGTTTTTTTCTCTCTCTCTATCTCTCTCTCTCTCATCTACTCACAAAAAACACACAAACACACACACCAGTCCTCTCTCTCACACACATACACAGACACACACACTAGTTCTCTTTCTCTCTCTTTCTCTCCCCCCCTCTCTCTCTTCCTCTCTCTCTCTCTCTCTCACACACACACACACACACACGATATAATATGGAAGATTTCGAATATTAAGCAGGAACGCATTTTATGCGAAAAATCTGTATATATTTTGAATGTGTGAACATTTCTTATGTATGAACTAGAGTGTATGTGTGAGTATGAAGACTGTTGTGTACGTGTATGTGTGTGAACTGCTATGTATGTGTGAACTTGTGTGTATGATGGGTTTGAGTGAACTGGTATGAGTTAACTAGTGTGTGTATGTCAGGGATCTGTTGAGTATGTTGGAAGTGGGGTGGAAGTGAACTGGTTCGTATGTGAACATGTATGTGCGAGCATGTATGCGCGTGTGTGTGAACTGGTGTGTGTGTGTGTGTGTGTGTGTGAGTGTGTGTGAGTGTATGTGAACCTGTGTGTGCGTGTATTTGTGTGTATGTATGCAAACTAGCGTGTGTGTATGTGTGTGTGTGTGTTAGTGAGTGTATATGAACCGGTGTGTACGTGTATTTGTGTGTATGTATGCAAACTAGCGCGTGCGTGTGCGCGCATGTGTGTGTGTGTGTGTGTGTGTGTGTGTGTGTAAACTAGTATGCATGTGTTTTAGTGAATGTGTGTGCACTGGTGTATGCGAGTATATGTGTAGATCTTTTCAAACTTGCGTGTATGTATGTCTGAACTGGTATGTAACTGGTGTGTACGTGTATGTGTGAGTATGTGTGTGAACTGGTGCGTGCATGTGTATGTGAACTGGTGTGTGCGTGTATGTGTGTGTATGTATGCAAACTAGCGAGTATACACACACGCCTGTTTGAGTATGTGAACTGGTGTGCGTGTGTGAGTGAGTGTGTGCGTGAACTGGTGTGTGTATGTATTTGATTATCACAGATGTAAACGTATTTGCTTCTGTTCGTATGGGTGCGTTTATGTGTGATTTATTTTCACGGCAACAATCCAATAGTTCGAGCCTCGTCGTCTTTTCTTCTCGGTTAAACATGACACGTGGTCAGATTAACTTATTCAACAGCGAATCCCATTTAAAAAAATGCTACGTTGATGCCAATGAATGTAATTTTATTTGTGTTACTATCATTTATTTGCCGACAGCAATGAGTAAGGATAAGTTTGGCTCTTAACTGGAGAGCTTACTGCAAATTTAATAATGAGAATTCGATTCGCGCTTAGACCTTTTTTTTTTTTGCTCATGTTCCAGACTTACTGAATCTTTGCTTATCTCATTTGATGTATAACAGACTTGTCTGAGTTAATATATACCGCGAGCGCACGTGTCTATCTCGTGTATAGGTCGACCGTTGGTTCATGATTCTCAAATCATCAACTTATGGTACTGATTAAAGAAACTGAGTTGCCCCTCTCTTTTTTTTTTTTTTTTTTTAAATTTTGTTTGAATTCCAATTATATCAGTGTATAAGTTGACTTTTATAAAAAAAAATTAGGTCTTCGAAAGTCAACATTTGTATGAGTATAATTGGAATTTACACTTATCTCAAGGGAATTGGCCTAGTGGGTAGAGTGTTCACCAATGGTCTGGGAGACATAGTTTCAATCCCTGATCGAGTCATACCAAAAACTTTAAAAATGGTACTTGATACCTCCTTGCTTAACACTCAGCAATATAAGGTACATATCAAGGGTAAAGTGAAGCTATCCATGGAAAGGAGTAGCGCCCTCCCCTACACCTCGGTGTTGTAGCTATTGAAAAGGGTCGACTACAGTCGCCAACTTTACTTACTTTATTCTTATCTGAAGGGCTCTTTACATGGTGAAATGGTTACCGAGCTTGACTAACCGACCATTTTTACTGAGTTGGATTCTCGCTGAGTGTCCCATACTTTTGTCGTTGTGTCACAAAAAACCGAGCTTAGCAAATGACTATTTAATCTTTGTACATAGTTGACATGGTGTTATTCATATATGATAGGTTAGGACAGAAATAGAGACCGAAGAAGATCGAAGAGTAAGCGGTCGAAACATCGTAGGAAATACCAAGAACAAAGAACTGGCAATTAGTTCAAATCAAGTATAGAGAATATAATTTGCCTCTGGTGTAAGGTTACAGTTAAGTGCTGATTCATATTCACGGAAGATAAAAACAAACAAACAAACGAACTGTATGTAAGTATTTTGAGCGAGTTTATTATCAAATTTCTTTCCGTATTTGTGTTTGGGTCGTAAAGGAATGGGTGTGTAGAATTTTTCTTTTCTTTTTATATCTTGAGGTGAATAATTATAAATGAATGTGTAAGTATTTGCGTGTAGGAACGGCGTGGGCGTATTTTACCAGGTTAAGAGCATAGAACGTATCCCTCGTTCCAATTCAAAGATAGATTCTAAGAATTAGGGTGTTCATCAGCGTAAATATTTTTTACGGATCTGCGTAAACCTGTGGCATCAGTACCTACGAGTAAAGTTATCTATCTATCTATCTGATCATAGCTGTCTATTTATCTTTCTATCTACGTTTTCTCATATCTATCTATCTATCTATCTATCTATCTATCTGTTCGTGCGTATGTGCAAATAATGAAAAGTTTTCATTAAACATTGTAAACCAATAGATATTAATCACCATATTTTCATGCTCTCCCCGCCCTTTATATATATATATATATATATATATATATATAAGGGAGGGATAAAAAGTCAGTAGGCTGAAATGTTCGTCTGATGGCGTCATATCTGTTGTTTATGATTTTTTTTTTTACTAATAGGATCCAATCACTGCAACATCGAAGGAAGAATTAAGTAGACAGCAAGGGGGACTAAATTGAAAAATAAACCTCATTTAGCCGCAATCCATGAAAATATCTTTGTCCACCTATGAACTTTTCAGCCGAACCTCGTATATATATGAGCTGTTGTAGGGGTTGTGATAGTTATATATTTCCTAGTGGTGTCAGTAGTCGGTGTTCAAGTCCATGTAAATCTTAAGAATCAGTAGTACTTATGCTGATTTTCCACGCAAGCATATCTTTCTACGCTGATTAGCATATATCCGACAATATTCCAATCCCTATTTTGTGGATCTTAAACTTTAATATCATCATGGTTCTCATCAAGTTGTACTGATATCACGGAATCCCTTGAGTTATTGTCCTTATTGTCCATTTTTCCATGCAGGTCCTCTAGACAAAATCTGGTGTTCGCACAGTGTTGACGTAAGCACGTCTTTGCAAGTCGGCCAATATTGGTGTGTCCAGGTGAAGGAATCCATAAGAGAACGTTGCTAATAAGTTCATCCTTACTTATTCAGCATCTATCCAGCATGTCTTTTTCGTCTTACTTGGATGGTTTGTGAGATGGAAGGTAGGCGGCCATACAGCTGCTGCTTTGGGCAGTGTTGCTGTTAGGACTTGTTAAAAGCAGCACAGACCATTCTTGCGTAGTTCCCATCTAACTTTTTCTCCATGTTTTCTGTGAGCCTACAGGTTGAGCATCCATGCAGTATTATGGACACAGCCACCGTTTGGAAGAAATCCTTCTTTATTTTAGAATAGATTTCCACATGATGGATAAACCTGACAATAATTGTCCATACCTTCGTATGCTGACATCGCTTTGTACGCTAAAAGATGTTTGCAATGTATGTGTAAGTAACCCCATTATACATGTATATATATATATATATATATGTATATAGGAGTGTCATAGATGAATATACAGGTGCTCTGATATAGATATAAATACAAATAGAGAGGAATGCATTCTTATGCCGTTGAGTACGCGAATGCGTTCATGTATTCGTGTATGTATGTATTTATGTATGTATGTGTGTGTATGTGTATGTTACAAAAAAAAAAAAAGAAATAATAGACGAATAGAGTATTATTATGTCAGAGAAAAAAGGTCGAGGAAGCCAGTAAGAGAGAAGAATGTACTAGAAAGAACGTGTGTGAATGTGTGTGTATGTGTGTGCATGCAAGACAGAGAGAGGGAGAGAGAGAGAGAGGGTGATAGAGAGAGAGAGAGTGATTGATAGATAGATAGATAGATAGAGAGAGAGAGAGAGAGAGAGAAATATATATATATATATATATATATATATATATATATATATGTATCAAAGTGGGCTGACCGTAGTCGAGAGCAACCCGAAAGTTCCTTTTTCAATAACTACTAAACCGAGGTGTAGGGGAGGGCGGTATTCCTTTTTCTGGGCTGCTCCTCTTATCCTTGATCTGTACCTTATAATGCTGAGTGTTAAGTAGGAGAATCAAGTAACCTTTTTTAAGACTTTGATATGACTCGTCCTGGGATTGAACCCGTGGTCTCAAGTCATTGGTGAACATTCTAACCATTATGCTAATGGGTCGGTATGTGTATATATATATATATATATATATATATATATATATATATAGAGAGAGAGAGATGCACACACACACACACACACACACACAAAGAAGAAGAAGAAGAAGAAGAAGAAGAAGAAGAAGAAGAAGAAAAGAGAGATAGAAAGAATGAGTGAAAGATCAACTGAAAAAGAAAGAAAGAAAGAAAGAAAGAGAGGGACAACTAACTGAAAGAGCGAGCGAGAAGCTGGGAGAGACAAAGACAGAAGCAACAACTGACGCAGAGACAAAGATGTGGACTGACAGAAAGAGATAGAAGGAGAGAGGAAGGGGGAGATAGAGATAGTGTGTGTGTGTGTGTGAGAGAGAGAGAAAGAAAGAGAAAGAGAAAGAGATTTAGAGACAAATAGAGAGACGGAGAAAGAGAGAAAGAAAGAGAGAGAGTAAGGTGGAGAAAGTGGGAAACACAGAAATACTGACAAACAGAATGAGAACCAACAAAAAGAGAAAAAGAAAAAGGAAGAAGAGAATCAACTCAGTGAAAGAAAGAAGGGGAGGAGAAAAAGCGGGAGAGAAAAAAAATTTGAGATAGACAGACAAGGAACAACTGACAGAGAAAGACTAAGAAAGACAAGGAATAATTAAGAGAGAGAGGGGGGTGAAAGAAAGCGAGAGAGTGACTGAAAAGAATCAGACAGAAATTGAAAAAAAAAAAGAGAAAATATTTGGCTTTGTAAGATTATTTATTCAGTTGTATTTGAAGTTTTCGTGGTGAATCTGGAACGATTTTTTGAAGTATTCAAGTTTTCGTTTCTGTTGCCTTCACATAGACATCATTTTATCTACGGAAAGCAGCAGCTGGCATTTTCCCCGTGAAAGCTTTCCACACACGTGTAGAATGGCTGTGTTTCGACAACAGCGGCGGTGGCGGTGGCGGCAGCGATGTCTGTATCTATCATTACTTTGAAAAGTTATCACCCAGAAAAACCTGGAAAATATAGAGAGACAAATACTGGGGATTCTATTTCACTTGGTTCATATATATCATAGATACAGAGATGTGAACCAGAGTATACATATATATATATATGAACATATGAGAGACAAGAAAATTGGCGACGTAAAGAATGCGTTAGTAACATATAATTTAGAAACTAATCACAATTTTAACTTTAAGGATTACAAAATGGTAGTTAATATACATAATAAACAACATAGAAAGATCGTTGAATTTATAATTATTTCTAAATATAATACCATGAAACAAAGAAACACTTTTTCAACTTTCCTCCTAATTTAGTCAAATTAGTGATAAAAAGTTACATGATCCCTTATTTGAATCGGATTTCATTAATCATTTATATTTATAATGTCTTTTTAATGTTTTTCGATAATACTTCTTTTATATACCGTACCTATAAACATCAATGCGTATGTTCCAATCCTTATAAATATGTTGAACATTATTTTAAGAGGGGATAATATGCTGTCTCTGACGGCGGCGGTTACTCGGTCGAGGCTGCCTGACGTGAGTGCCGGAGAAGCCTAGCATTCGCGTCACGCAACCGACCCTCCTCGAGCCTCAGGGGGCCGTCGCCAGGCTCTAACCCTCCTTGGAGAGGCTAGGTTATCACCTGGCGCCTGAGGCTCTCCTTTTTAGGAGAAATCCAACTGGGCTAGAAGCATTTTTGGAGCCGCCAGACGTACCTGGGCTACTGCCCTGCGATCGGACCCACCTTAAAAAGGCCTTGTGCCGAACTCACCTGTTTGGTGGGACGCACGACAAATAGCGTTATACGCTGACTATATAGTACACCACTAGCAGTGCTTTACCTTCTTCACACCGTTGGCAAGTATTATATTTTGTTAATGTTATAAAGATTTCCATTTCATTTCCAAACTCTGTTTTGGTTATTTCTCATTCAGTAACTTTTGTTAGGTTACAATAACATCAAATCATAATCCTTCGTAATTTACGAACAGCAAAATTTTTCAAAAATTCTCATAAAATTTCAAAAAATTTAAAAATCCGTAGCAATTAAGTTACGCTAAAAAATAAATTTCGGATACTAATTACGTCACATAGATTTGAAACAGAACGCGACTAACGGTTATAGAAAGCCAAGAATTTTCTCATTTTTTTCGTTTCACTTTGACAATTATAATTCAGAATATGCGACATTATACATTAACATTACCCTGATGATGGTTTGATATAAAGACCGAAACATTTAAACATTGACTGATTATTCAACTATAAATAAATTCATCATCTGAATACCTTGTTTTTCAAATTATTAAATTTTTATACTCACACATATACACACACAAATATGTTTATATATATATATATATAATGTGAAATTAAAACACAGAATCTAAAACGGTGGTAAAATCAGTAAAACTATGACTGTTGGAATACTGTTGCGAAAGTGCATAGAAAATATCACACGACTAAAATATAATAAGAATTAAAAACCAACTCACGACTCAGAGATTCACGCTCTCGATCGTCGCATGCGTTTCTTTTAACCACATCAGTAGTCTGAATTCAGTAGCCTTCAGCCTAGAAAGGTTTTTGAAAGAAACTCACCTAACGATCGAAAGCATGAAACCCAGAGTCATGAACTGGTTTTAATCTATCTATCTATCTATCTATCTATCTATCTATCTAAAAAAAAACATATTGGTAGATAGCTTGCTAGATAGATAGATATAAAGGGATACAGGAAAAGACTAAGATAAACAGATATCAATAGAATCAGAAATATATATTATCATCTCCAAGTTGCAATGACCCTCTCTCTTTATACACACACACACACACACACACACATATATATATATATATATATATATATATATATATATATCCAGCTCTTTCATCCACAGTTCATGGCAGGTCCTCCATGTTGCACTGAGGAGATATATGTAAGTCTTTATTGGTTTCCGAACACTGGTTTGCCCAGTCGGCTTGGGTCGTAGAATACACCAACTGCTTCTCTGTAGAGTAGTAAGACCTCCACCTTAACGAGAGTCCTAGATATGACACTAAACATTCTGATGGTGAGGTTCTAGTAATGCTGGAGCTTTGGGGAATGCAGAGCACCATTTTATTGCTATTGCTCTAAGGTCTACTCTGGCCCAGTGTGGTAGCATCTGAATGGGTCAAATCTAAGTATCAAATAGAACAAAACTCTGTACTTATGCTAAACTAAATTGTTTGAAATAGAACTGTTTTTAAATAGATCTAAACTGTGTACTTATGCTTAACTGAATTGGTTGAAATTGAACTGTTTTTAATATTGAAACTGTGTATTTATGCTAAACCGAATTGTTTGAAATTGAACTGTTTTGACATTCAAATGTTTGTAAATAAAAAACTATATTTATACTTAACTGAATTGTTTGAAATTTAATTCGGCGTTAATGACTCGAAAAGGGTTGATACGCCGTAAAACCAACCAACCAACCAACCAACCCTGGTGTGTCCCTGTATAAGAGTTCATCAAAGAACGTCGGTTATAAGTCTATTCTTACTTCACTGGCAGTGCCCTGCATGTCTTTTTCGTTTTACTTGGATGGTTTGTGAGATGGACGATTGGTGGCCGTACTGCTGCTGTTTTGTGGAGTGTTGCTTCCAGGATTTGTTCAAGACAGCACGTAGTATTCTTGTGTGGTTCCCATCTTGCTTCTTCTCTATGTATTTTGTTCACATCCCTGTGGTGCACTCATATAGTGGTATGGACACCTTAGTCATTTGTTTGCACACAGTTAAATCGTTGAACAGTTCGGTAGATGGGATCCTAACAGATACTAACACTCCGAGTCAGAGTCGACCTGGGAGTAATAGCAATGAAGCGGTACTCTACATTCTCCAATGCTCTAAGACTGGAGCCTCAACATCAGATGGTTTAGTGTCATATCCAGGACACACATTGTGCGGGTCTTACCCTTCTGCAGAGATGCAGTCGGAGTATTCTACAGCCCCAGGCGACTGGGCTGCTATTCGGTTAAGTGCATTGATAAAGAATATGTTAATATAGAATTCATGCATCTTTTTTCAAACTATATACGTTGTCACAAGACCATCGTCTTCAAAATACGAGTTTTCGGAGAGCCATTCAACGGCTCCAATTATAGAGAAGCGCCATGAAAGATATACAGAGACAAGCTTTAAAAGTCTCTCACCAACTGTTAAAAAGACTGCCAACATTGGTCAGCCCAGGCCTCCAACAGAGAACATTGGCAGCAAACTCTCACCAAAACCAACTCATTCTGTGAAAGCTGCAGAGTAAAAGTAAAAGAAAAGAGGCAACACCTTAAAAATTGCTATGCTGTAACAAAACCAATAACTTGTCAGACTTTCCCCTTCAACCGTGGTTTAGGCCCTGATAATCTCGTATTGATCTCATCAGCCATCAGTTTGCTTGCACAAATCGAACGCCTTTATAAATTTTCACGGAGCCAAAAGTTATAACATAACAATAATGCCCAGGGAATGATGAGAAAATACATTGAAATATAATAAACACTACACACGGTTCTTGTTTGTTATTTGTAGATTGATTGCCTAAAAGTATTTTTTCTGCATCATCTTCATACTTGATATCTTAATATATTTTTGACATTTTAGATTTCGTAAAAATAGCTCGGACGCATGGCCATACGGCAAACTATTATTGCTGTTGGAACTCGATCCTCACTGGGTGCATTTTTTTTGGGGGGGGTTTACTGCACCAATCTATATTTAGTACTTAACAGTACTTCATGGCTAAGATAGTTTTGCATTTGCTCACTGATACCAGTGGCCATTGTTCGTCGACTGAAAGGTCAGGATTCTGAATTCTGATTGCAAACTTAATTTGCCTTCGCCACTCGAAAGTCTGACGTAACACATTTCGGATCAGTTGATTCTTCTTAGTCTTTGAGAAGTAATTTTTTCTGTCTCTTCCATTAAACCAGGTCATATAGGGATTAAACAGATGACAAATTCTTAATAAGAGTAACTTTTTTCAACGCTTAGATCCAGTACTTGTCCTGTGGAATAATTTTGTGGCATTAGCTAGGAGCCATCAGCCGAATGTTATTATTTTTTAACTGAGGTACTTACACTGATGTCTTCATATTTAATTTTTTTTAATCACAATATTTCTGCCACTTTTAAGATTAAAAATTGTCATTATTATTCACTGATGTATTTAAACTAGTATCCTCATCTTGGTTGATATGATGGTTACAATATTTCAGCCACAGAGATTAATTCAGTTTAAGAGGCCGACAAAATGGCATTTCTCATCTCAGAAATTCAGATCGTCATAATATAATGGTCTAAATTTTCTTAGACATAATCCAATATTTGTACGAATATGCTGCTAACTTAGTTCTTTGTCCTTTTTTCATAATTCAAAGAGAAAGCTGTAATCCTTAACAACACTTAAAAATTCAATATGGCTGACCCATACTTACAAGTAGAGGGAGACCCACCGATTTTTACAGAATGAAACCACAATAATAAACAGGATGCCAGAGTGGAAATCAATATGTTGAGAGAACCCGCAAACATTCTGTGCTCAGATAACTCACTCAGCAGATCCACTATAGACATCAATAGTTTGAAGAAATTACGAATTAACAAAGAACAAGTGATGAATTTGGGATTCCATTGCTAAAACCCAAGTTAATCTGGAGGTCATGTGTTCTGTGTTCATGAGTAATCGATCCCCAAAACATGCAAACACAAGAACTATACTTGTATGGTATTGTCACCAACAATTGCTGTGTTGGTAATAGTGATTCCTTTGTGGATGAGAGAAGCAAAACCATAATTCGCCTCAAATATTGAACCTTCAGCTGTTTTTTTTCCCTCTTTGTTCAGTTACTGAGGCCGATGAAATACGTGCCAGCGGATGACGGACACAATATTCGGGGTCTTTATTTGTTCTTGTAGAAACCAACTCTCCGCTGATCTTGGAAGAATTCATTTTCTTTCAGTCCACACAACGGCTTCACTCGATCCTGTCCTCAGCCATAAAGGGAATCAAAAGTCCTTCTTTAAATGGAGGTTCTCAGGACAACGAATTCCCCCTGACTCCTGTGTAAAGTTCTTTCGACAGCCTTGATTACTGATTATTTCGGAAACTTTTCGTTAAGTGTTGTTTTCACGGCGAGAGGTGCTGGAAAGAAACATATCATCTTA